>OZ038479.1:32351694-32884194 GCA_964036315.1 Acanthosepion esculentum | reverse complement strand
TTTTATCTATATATATAATGTACATTTAAATATATATATATATACATTTATATCGATTTATATAATATACATTTATATATATACATTTATATATATATATATATGCATTTATATATATACATACATTTATATATATATATATACATTTATATATATATATAATATACATTTATAATTATACATTTATATATATATATATACATTTATATATATGTATATATACATATATATATATATATATACATACATATATATATACAAATAAATGTATATATAAATGTATATATGTAAATATATATATATATATACATTTATATATATATACATTTATATATATATTCATTTATATATATATATTTACATTTATATATATATACATTTATATATATATTTATACATATATATATATTTATATACATTTATATATATATATATATATATATTTATATACATTTATATATATATATATATTATATACATTTATATATATATATATATTATATATATTTACATATATATATATATTATATGTATTTATATATATATATACATTTATATATATATATATAATATACATTTATATATATATATACATTTATATATACATATACATTTATATATATATAATATACATTTATATATATATACATTTATATATATATACATTTATATATATATAATATACATTTATATATATATACATTTATATATATATACATTTATATATATATACATTTATACATATATATATATATAATATACATTTATATAAATATATATAATATACATTTATATATATATATATATATATAATATACATTTATATAAATATATATAATATACATTTATATATATATATATATAATATACATTGATATATATATATGCATATGGAATACTATAATATTTATATATATATATATATTTATATATATATACATTTATATATATGTACATTTATACATATATACATTTATATATATTTATATACATTCATATATATTTATATATATATATATTTATATATATATATATATATTTATATATATATATATATTTATATATATATATACATTTATATATATTTATATACATTTATATACATTCATATATATTTATATATATATATATTTATATATATATATATTTATATATATATATATTTATATATATATATATATATTTATATATATATATTTATATATATATATACATTTATATATATTTATATACATTCATATATATTTATATATATATATATTTATATATATATATTTATACATATATATATACATTTATATATATACATTTATATATATACATTTATATATATATATATATATACATATATATATATATACATTATATATATATATATATATAATATACATTCATATATATATATACATTTATATATATATATATATATATACATTTATATAATATAAATACATTTATATATATATATATATATAATATACACTTATATATATATACATTCATATATATATATATAATATACTATTATATATATATACATTTATATATATATACATTTATATATATATATATAATAATATACAATTATATATATAATATACAATTATATATATATATATACATTTATATATATATATATACATTTATATATATATAATATACAATTATATATATATATACAGTTATATATATATATATAATATACATTTATATATATATATACAATATACAATTATATATATATATAATATACATTTATATATATATATACAATATACAATTACATATATATATACATTTATATATATATATATAAATTTATATATATATATATATATAATATACATTTATATATATATACATTTATATATATATATATAATATACATTTATATATATATATTTATATATATAATATACATTTATATATATATACAAATTATATTATACATTTATATATATATACATTTATATATATATATACATTTATATGTATATAATATATACATTTATATGTATATAATATACATTCATATATATATATATATATATATACATTTATATATATATATACATTTATATATATATATATATATAATATACATTCATATATATATATATATATATATATATATATATATATATAATATACATTCATATATATATATACATTTATATATATATATACATTCATATATATATATATATATAATATACATTCATATATATATATACATTTATATATATATATATATAATATACATTCATATATATATATACATTTATATATATAATATACATTCATATATATATATACATTTATATATATATATATATATATAATATACATTCATATATATATATACATTTATATATATTTATATACATATATATATAATATACATTCATATATATATATATACATTTATATATATATATACATAATATACATTCATATATATATACATTTATATATATATATATATATAATATACATTCATATATATATATACATTTATATATATATATATATATACATTTATATATATACATTTATATATATATATAATATATATTTATATATATTTATATATACATGTATATATATATACATTTATATATATGTATAATATACATTTATATATATATATATTTATATATATATATATAATATACATGTATATATATATACATTCGTATATATATATAATATACATTTATATATATACATTCATATATATATATAATATACATTTATATATATACATTCATAGATATATATATAATATACATTTATATATATACATTCATATATATATATATATGATATACATTTATATATATACATTCATATATATATATATAATATACATTTATATATATACATTCATATATATATATATAATATACATTTATATATATACATTCATATATATATATATATATAATATATATTTATATATATACATTCATATATATATCAATATATATATATACATTTATATATATATAAATATATATATATATATACATTTATATATATATATATATATATAATATACATTTATATATATACATTTATATATATATATATACATTTATATATATATAAATATATATATATACATTTATATATATATAAATATATATTATACATTTATATATATATACATTTATATATATATAAATATATATTATACATTTATATATATATACATTTCTATATATATATATATAATATACATTTATATATATATATACATTTATATATATATAAATATATATATATACATTTATATATATATAAATATATATATATACTTTTATATATATATAAATATATATTATATATATTTATATATATATATACATTTATATATATATATATATATAATATACATTTATATATATATATACATTTATATATATATATATATATAATATACATTTATATATATATATACATTTATATATATATATATATATAATATACATTTATATATATATACATTCATATATATATATATAATATACATTTATATATATATACATTCATATATATATATATATAATATACAATTTTATATATATATATACATACATTTATATATATATATACATTTATATATATACATATACATTTATATATATATATATATACATTTATATATATATAGATACTTTTATATATAATTATATACATTTATATATATATAATATACATTTATATATATATAAATACATTTATATATATATATATAATATACATTTATATATATATATAATATACATTTATATATATATATAATATACATTTATATATATATATATATATATATATAATATACATTTATATATATATATATAATATACATCTATATATATATATATATATATATATAATATACATTCATATATATATATATACATTTATATATATATATATATATATATATAATATACATTCATATATATATATATATATATATATATATAATATACATTCATATATATATATATATATATAATATACATTCATATATATATATATATATATAATATACATTCATATATATATATATATATAATATACATTCATATATATATATATATATATAATATACATTCATATATATATATATATATATAATATACATTCATATATATATATATATATATATAATATACATTCATATATATATATTTATATATATATATAATATACATTTATATATATATATACATTTATATATATATATACATATAATATACATTTATATATATATACATTTATATATATATATATAATATACATTTATATATATATATACATTTATATATATATATAATATACATTTATATATATATATAATACACATTTATATATATATATGCATTTATATATATAGATAATATACATTTATATACATATATATATATAATATACATTTATATACATATATATATATAATATACATTTATATACATATATATATAATTTACATTTATATACATATATATATATAATATACATTTATATACATATATATATATAATATACATTTATATATATATATTTATATATATATATATATATAATACACATTTATATATTTATATACATTTATATACATATATATTTATATATATATATATAATATACATTTTTATATATATATATACATTTATATATATAATATACATTTATATATATATATATATAATATACATTCATATATTATATATATATATATATAATATACTTTATATATTATATATATATATATATATAATATACATTTATATATATATACATTTATATATATATATAATATACATTTATATATATATATATAATATACATTTATATATAAATGTATATAATTTACATTGATATATATATATATATATATGTAATATAAATTTATATATATGTATAGATTTATATATATATATATATATATATATAATATACACTTATATATATATACATTCATATATATATATATATAATATACTATTATATATATATATATATACATTTATATATATATATATACATTTATATATATATATAATATACAATTATATATATATACATTTATATATATATAATATATAATTATATATATATACATTTTTATATATATATATACATTTATATATATATACATTTATATATATATATACATTTATATATATATATATAATATACCTTTATATATATGTATACAATATACAATTATATATATATATACATTTATATATATATATATAATATACATTTATATATATATATATAATATACCTTTATATATATGTATACAATATACAATTATATATATATATACATTTATATATATATATATACATTTATATATATATATATAATATACATTTATATATATACATTTATATATATATATATATAATATACATTTATATATATATATATTTATATATATAATATGCATTTATATATATACATTTATATATATATATACATTTATATGTATATAATATACATTTATATGTATATAATATACATTTATATATATATATATATACATTTATATATATATATATACATATAATATACATTTATATATATATATACATTTATATATATATATATATATATATATATATACATATTGTAAAGAATAAATCAGGAAAGATTATGTAAGTAATGGCAAAATCAATTAGCTAAGAGATTAAATGCTATTATTATATTCATATTCATCTCAGAATTTTACGTGAAATTCAAAATATCATCCATGAGGGAAGATGATACAGGTCGTATTGAAAGCATGGACTAAACATCTAATACATTTTACAGTTTTTAAAAACAAGTATCACGTTGTTCAATGAGTGGTTACTGAGTTAATGTCTTATTTCATCTGCTAAAGTGATTTCACAAGTAATTAAATTACCTTTACTGATTTAATTTTTGTATGACGACTTCTTTACAATAGTAACTAAACTGCAATGTTTAATATATATATATATATATATATATATAAGATATAATATATTTATAATATATAATATGTGTAATATATATATGTATAATATATATAATAGATATAATATATTATATAGATGTAGATATATAACATATAATATATACATGTAGATATATAATATACATAATAGATATATATGTAGTGATAAAAAGTATATATAATATATATAGTGATATATAATATATATAATATATATTAGATACATATAATATATAAATGTGATTTATATAGTATATATTACATATAATACATTTTATATAAATAATATATTTATTATATTTAATATAAATATAATATATATATATATTATGTAATATATATAATATATATATGTCTCTCTATATATATGTTTATGTAATATTACATTTTATATATAATGTATATATAATATTAAACATGTAATATATATATTATATATTATATTTTATATATGTATTGTATATATAACATATATATTATACATATATTTTTATATATTATATAATATATAGATTATATATTATATAATATATTATATATATTATATGTATATAATATATTATATAATATATATTATATAATAATATACATTATATATTATATATACGATATATATTTTATGTATTATTATATATATATTTTATATAATATATTATATATTTGACATATATATTTTATGTATAATATATATTATATATAATATATATATTATATATTTGATATATATATATATATATATTATGTGTAATAATTATATATTTTATATAATATATATTATATATTTTATGTATCAAAAATATATTTTATATAATATATCATTATATACATTTTATGTAATATATATTTTATGTATAATAAATATATATTTTATATAATATATATATTTTATGTATAATAAATATATATTATATTTTATATATATATTTTATCTTTAAAAAATATATATTTTAAATAATATATGTATTAAATTTTATATATATATATTGTGTATAATAAATATATATTTTAAATTATATATATTATAATTTATGTATATATACATTTATATATAATAAATATATATTTTATATAATATATACTATATATTTTATGTGTATATTTTTTTTATTTATAATAAATATATATTTTTCATAAAATATACATGTATTATATATTATATATTATTTATATATTATATATTATATATTATTTATATATATACATATATATAATATATATATATATATATATATATATATATATATACATAATACGTTATATATATATATATATATAATTTATATAACGTATTATATATATTATATATATAATATATATATATATATATATATATATATATATATAGTATATTATCACTTTTTCCTTGTCTATTGGACAGGGGTTAGAAATTTATCCCTTGTTTAGGATTGGGTTTCTTATTCTTTTTAAATCTTATTCTTTCACTTTCAATAACCCGTACGTCTTCATGGCATTATTACCTTCCTTGTGGTGAAATATATGTTAGTTCTACACTATCGAGATAATTCACTTCAATGATTTTGTCAAGTGCATTGATAACTGATATTTTTCAATCGCCTCCAATCATTTGCTATTGTCGTATGGTGTTACCTTTCATTTAACAGACGACGGCTTAATATTTTTGCCAATGCTTTTTTTTCTGTCTAGAAAAAGAATGTGATTCACTATAAAGGGAATTGTAATGTTCGTAATGAAGTTTGAAATGTTTTGTACGTACGTGTGTGTGTGTGTGTGTGTGTGTGTGTGTGTGTGTGTGTGTGTGTGTGAATATGTTTTCATAGCGTCCGCCCGCAAAGAGTCGAGACGTGATTTCTTTTACAACTACATTAGTATCGAGAGAAATCAAAGGAGAGTATGAACGAATTCGTGTCTGGTATTTTGTGGTACTTAATCACGTGACAGAATCGAAAGGCATTGACAGATTCTGAGCGGAATTATTTTTTTGGTCAGGTCAAGAACTCGGTCGATGTTATTCGGACGTAGTTGAGAACATGATGTATGTATTAAGTGACCAATCAGAAGTTGAGGTAAGTATGACGTTGAATAAGCTATGTGATCCGCTTTTTGCACAGAAATCGACATTGATAAAAAAAAGGTGGTAGCGGAATGCTTAAAGCCCGTTTTATTACAGACCAAGAGTTTGAATTACGTACCACAAGGGGTGTTGCAATATACTAAAGAAAGATTCATTTCCTTCACCCCTTTCAAATCATTTACATAGTCTATAAGAAAAAAAGGGAAAACTTAAGAACTATAAAGCGTAGCAGGAACCACACCAAAGTTCTATTATTCCAGACCAAAATTTTTATTTCCCAACGATCTGCCAGATTGCCATAAATCTAACCAGAATTTGCATTTAGTTTGTTGAATTGTGCTTTCCGTGCCTCTGTTCGTTTTATATAAGAAAAAAAAAACAATTAAAAAAATGAGAACAAAAAAGCCGTTCTATTTCAGAGCAAGATTTTGTTTTCCGAATGATCAACCGGATTGCCATGAATGTAAGTAGAATTTTCTTTTCTTTCTTTGAATTTGCTTTCGTTACCTGCATTATTTTATATAAGAAAAAAAAGAATGAAATGAAAAATAACTGTAAAAGAAATTGCACTGTAAAATATTTGTGAAAAAAAAAATGACGTAGAAGTATCCGCCCCTGGATTAAAATATTAACTCTTTCTCAACGGAACCCATACAAGTTTAAAAAACAAAAACAAAAATGAAATGACAACCATTGAGCATGCACAATACACCTTTTTCTTAAACACCCACGAGAAACAAAAAAAAAAGAAGTTCACCCTACCCCCCTGCTGATGATAGAACCATGCGTTCACGAGAAAAAAAAATGGACAACTCATATAACGGGATATTCCATCAGCAAGAGAATGACAGAACTTCCACAAATACATTTGGATACCTCATCGAGCGGTCTTTAAATCTGATCAACAAGTAACTACCAAGATCAGGCGTTTTCAACTGTTCTTTGAAAATGGGAAATGGCTACTCTCTCAGTGAATCAGCTCACCCCGGAGTGAACATGATCAATAACATGCTTGAACTGTTGATCCTGTTCGTCACTGTTTGTCGGAGTTAACTCATCTTAACTGTCCAAATTGTTCACCAGGAGGGCGCTCTCCCTACACTATGAATACCGGGCAACTTCTTGCCTCGTTCTCTTTTTTCCCTCAGGCCGCATCCTACCTCGCGTGGAGGTGAGGTAAATACTCTTTTTCATTTCTTTGTGTTCATCGAACACATCTACAATGTAAGCTCTCGCAGAAGACTGCGTCTTCCCACTTGTGGGAGACGCCATGAACATTATACGCACATACATGTAGATACGAACATTCACCAAAATACAAACTCTTTACGTTCACACACAAACACAAATGTTAATGTCCACGTCCATTGTAAATTTTGTTGTTTAATACATATATTTGTTGATATATATATATATATATCGGTCTTGTTGGTTTTCTTTACACTTCTTTATGGTGGATTCAATCTCTGAGTCCGCTATGTTCTTGTAGTGGGCCTTCTTCTAGCAGGAATAAACGCAAGTGTTTCCAATTCAACAACACATAAATCCACGGTCCGCTACATGTTCCATTGGGAGATACACGAAAAGCCTTTCTTGTGATCAAATTAAAATCTGAAGACAAAAATAGATTTTGTTTATGTTTTTTTTGTTTTGTTTTGTCTTTTTTTTTGTTAAGGCTGGGAACAAACTACTCAGTTTACGTTACACAACCCTGATATTCGGCTTCAACGCCTGCTTCTTCAGATTAAATTATGTTCTTAATCACCATGTAAGTAAATTTCAAAACGATGCATGTACTGAGATGTTAAAAGGAAGACTTTACGTTGACAAACTATGTATGACTAGTAATTTCTCCAAGGAAATAGTCAGCTGGTATAAGAAAGCCATACCACGATTGCAAAGGTGAAAGTTTCACTTACGGTCGTGTGACTCTAATTGTGAACCATTAAAATCTGTTATGACTAAAGACGGTAGAATTGTGCAACATGGCAGCGAATATGACAAGGTTTTAAGGTATAAATACGAACCTATCTTGGATACCATAAGCACTGAAAATATTGGCCCAAGCAGTCAAAACATTTGAACCCCTGTCAATTTGCGCACTTGTTGCAGTTAAAGCTAAGTTGTTACTAAGAAGATGGCGGTCCCTTAAACTGGGCTGGGATGAGGAGACATCTGTTGACATAAAGGACTTCTGGTCGGATTTGTTCGAGGATCTTACTGGTTTGTGTAATATGTCCTTCTCAAGACACGCTATAGATAGTGACAGCCCATTGAATTTGTACTTGTTCTGCGATGCGTCCCCTCAAGCATATGGCTTTGTTGTTTATGGAGTGTCTGTCATCAAGCATATAAAAATACCATTATATTCCCGTAAGATTGGAAGCACTTGGGAGAGGATAATTAAAGTTATAAAATCATGTTTATTCAAAGACATTGGGTAGAGCCAAGGTAAAATATTTTCATCTTTTGACTGTATTACCAGACATTCAAAGAGCAGTGAACTCAAGACCGCTGACTTACAGTTGTTCCACAAACAGATACCGATCTACTTCCATTGACGCCTAATTGCTTCATCTGTCCGAAGGTAAACGGTGAGCTCTATTTCCAGTCCGACACACACAATTTGGTTGAGGCAGAACCGATCACTAGGTCTCCCCTTAGGGACAAATTGTTGGCTAAATTCAAGGGTATGTTTCATGAGGAATATTTTCTCAGTCTTCCAGAAAGCAGCAGTGACTTACATGAAACTGAATTTCATACCAAAATCAACGTCAATGATTTGTACTTGTAAAAAATCCAGCTAAAACCAGACTCTTCTGGATGCTTGGCAGAGTTGTCGAGTTATTCAGTGGAAGCGATCAAAAGGTTCGTTCTACGCAAATTAAAAGAGTTCTGTGGAAAAACACAGCCACAGCCATCTATACCCTCTGGTGTTATCTTTTACGCATAACTATTTTTCTGATACCCCAGCAGATGAAGAACAGGAAGATAATTAAGTCCCTTCAAAGGATAGTAAGGGACCCAACATTATGAAATCAACAAATAAAGAGACCAGTACCAGGGCTAAAAGACTCTGAATATCTTTATTATTAATAACAATAGGATCGCCAGAATAATGCCAGAAACATCAACGTAGACTGTCTGGAAATGTTTCCTATTTAAAAAAAAAACAACAACATTTAAATAAAGAAAAAGAAAATTGAATAAATAAAAGATAATCAATTTAAAAAAGGGTTCAATTCCCTTCATGGATAAAATGCAGTAATTTCATTATTCCATTTTTTTCTCTCGTTGGGAGAATATAAGAAAAATAAATACGTTTTATATTTAAACTTTACCCTTCGGCAAAGCCTCGTCCGAGTTCCTCTCCACGGAAGCGGAGAGTTTGACGGCCGAGCAAATAAATACGTTAATATTTATTGTACAAAGGTACAAGTGAGGCACAAGGCCGAAAAGGGGAAAGGCTGGTCTTCTTCTGTCTTAGCGTTTAAACTTAGCTACCGCAATCACTGACCCAAACATACTGACAATATTCCTTTCGCCAAAACGACTCGTTCTTACATGACCATTCTTACCTCAAACACCATAATACCTCAAAAACTCCATGATGTCCTAACTAGTCCCCATATATACAGCTCAATGTTTGTGGGTGGGTGGGATAAAAAAACAATTTAAAAACCCCAATGAGTAATTACAAATGTATAAGAACTATATACAAGAAACTAAACAAAATTTTAAAATACGTTTATATTTATTGTACAAAGGTACAAATGTGGCACAAGGCCGAAAACGGGAAAGGGGGGAAAAGGCTGGTCTTCTTCTGTCTTAGCGTTTAAACTTAGCTACCGCAATCACTGACCCAAACAAACTGACAATATTCCTTTCACCAAAACGAGTCATTCTTACATTGCCATTCTTGCCTCAAACACCATAATACCTCAAGAACTCAATGATGTCCTAACTAGTCCCCATATATACAGCTCAATGTTTGTGGGGGGGGGATAAAAAACAATTTAAAAACCCCAATGAGTAATTACAAATGTATAAGAACTATATACAAGAAACTAAACAAAATTTTAAAATACGTTAGATAGGTGAGTTATGGCCCTTGTTTAAGTGCACTCTCTAGAGAACACGTATAGCGTCAAACCAACAAATCACAAGCCAGAATATGTTGGCGCCAATTATAAAAGAATGTTATTGATATCTTCTCGGACTCTGAATGTTTTAATTTATTTTTTTATTTATAGTCCCGCATTAATTTCGTCCGGTTAACTGATGTTTCTGCCACATTTAGTGACTGTAGGGCTTTTATTACTAACACGATTTTGTTTAGTTTCTTGTAAATAGTTATTTGTTTCATATTGTAATTCCTCATTGGGGTTACTTTTTAAAATTTTAAACTGTTATTTTCTCCCCGCCTCACGATAAATTGTATATATGAGGTCTAGTTAGTATTTTCATAGAGTCATTGAGGTATTATGGTGGGTGTGGTAAGAAAGGTAAGTAAGAATGTGTTGTTTTGGTGCATTTTATTTTCCTTCTTTGAATTTGATTTCCTTACCTGCAATATTTCATAAAAGAAAAAAAGAATTAGGTTCGTAAACAAAAAAAAAGAGGGAAATATATATATAAAAAAAAAAAAAGTGTAGCAATTGCCCAAACAAAGCCGTTCTATTTCAGTCCAAGATTAGGATTTCCGAAAGACCATCCGGTTTGCCATGAATGTAAGTAGAATTTTATTTTCCTTCTTTGAATTTGATTTCCTTACCTGCAATATTTCATATAAGAAAAAAAGAATTAGGTTTTTGAACAAAAAAAAATTAAAATATAAAAAAAGTGAAGAAAAGTGTAGCAATTGCCCCCCCCCCACACACACACCTAGCCGTTCTATTTCAGTGCAAGATTTGAATTTCCGAAAGATCATCCGGTTGGCCATGAATGTAAGTAGAATTTTACTTTCCTTCTTTGAATTTGATTTTCCTTCTTTGAATTTGATTTCCTTACCTGCAATATTTCATAAAGAAAAAAAGAATTAGGTTTGTAAACAAAAAAAAAAAAAACATATAAAAAAAAAGTGTAGCAATTGCCCCCCCCTCCTAGCCGTTCTATTTCAGTGCAAGATTTGGATTTCCGAAAGATCATCCGGTTGGCCATGAATGTAAGTAGAATTTTATTTTCCTTCTTTGAATTTGATTTCCTTACCTGCAATATTTCATATAAGAAAAAAAGAATTAGGTTTGTAAACAAATATAAAAAAAAGTGAAAAAAAGTGTAGCAATTGCCCCCCCCCCACCCCGAGCCGTTCTATTTCAGTCCAAGATTTGGATTTCCGAAAGATCATCCGGTTGGCCATGAATGTAAGTAGAATTTTATTTTCCTTCTTTGGATTTGATTTCTTTACCTGCAATATTTAATATAAGAAAAAAGAATTAGGTTTGTAAACGAAAAAAAAAGGAGAAAATATAAAAAAAAAAAGTGAAAAGAATTGTAGCAATTGCCCCCCCAAAGCCGTTCTATTTCAGTCCAAGATTTGGATTTCCGAAAGATCTTCCGGTTGGCCATGAATATAAGTAGAATTTTATTTTCCTTCTTTGAATTTGATTTCCTTACTTGCAATATTTCATATAAGAAAAAAAGAATTAGTTTTGGAAACAAAAAAAAAAAAAAAATCATATAAAAAAAAGTGAAAAATGTGTAGCAATTGTCCCCCCCCCCCGCCCAAAGCCGTTCTATTTCAGTCCAAGATTTGGATTTCCGAAAGATCATCTTGTTGGCCATGAATGTAAGTAGAATTTTATTTTTCTTCTTTGAATTTGATTTCCTTACCTGCAATATTTCATATAAGAAAAAAGGAATTAGCTTTGTAAACGAAAAAAAAAGAAGAAAATATAAAAAAAAGTGAAAAATGTGTAGCAATTGTCCCCCCCCCCGCCCAAAGCCGTTCTATTTCAGTCCAAGATTTGGATTTCCGAAAGATCATCCGGTTGGCCATGAATGTAAGTAGAATTTTATTTTCCTTCTTTGAATTTGATTTTCCTTCTTTGAATTTGATTTCCTTACCTGCAATATTTCATAAGAAAAAAAGAATTAGGTTTTTAAACAAATATAAAAAAAAGTGTAGCAATTGCCCCCCCACCCCAAGCCATTCTATTTCAGTGCAAGATTTGGATTTCCGAAAGATCATCCGGTTGGCCATGAATGTAAGTAGAATTTTATTTTCCTTTGAATTTGATTTCCTTACCTGCAATATTTCATATAAGAAAAAAGGAATTAGGTTTGTAAACGAGAAAAAAAGGAGAAAATATTAAAAAAAGTGAAAAAAAAGTGTAGCAATTCCCCCCCACCCCAAGCCGTTCTATTTCAGGCCAAGGTTTGGATTTCCGAAAGATCATCCGGTTGGCCATGAATGTAAGTAGAATTTTATTTTCCTTCTTTGAATTTGATTTTCCTTCTTTGAATTTGATTTCCTTACCTGCAATATTTCGTATAAGAAAAAAAGAATTAGCTTTGTAAACGAAAAAAAAAAAGAAGAAAATATAAAAAGTGAAAAAAAGTGTAGCAATTCCCCCGCCCCAAGCCGTTCTATTTCAGTCCAAGATTTGGATTTCCGAAAGATCATCCGGTTGGCCAGGAATGTAAGTAGAATTTTATTTTCCTTCTTTGAATTTGATTTCCTTACCAGCAATATTTCATATAAGAAAAAAGAAATTAGGTTTGTAAACGAAAAAAAAAGGAGAAAATATAAAAAAAAGTGAAAAAAAAAGTGTAGCAATTGCCCCCCCCCCCAAAGCCGTTCTATTTCAGACCAAGATTTGGATTTCCGAAAGATCATCCGGTTGGCCATGAATGTAAGTAGAATTTTATTTTCCTTCTTTGAATTTGATTTCCTTACCTGCAATATTTCATATAAGAAAAAAGGAATTAGCTTTGTAAACAAATATAAAAAAAAGTGAAAAAAAGTGTAGCAATTGCCCCCCCCCCCAAGCCGTTCTATTTCAGTCCAAGATTTGGATTTCCGAAAGATAATCCGGTTGGCCATGAATGTAAGTAGAATTTTATTTTCCTTCTTTGAATTTGATTTCCTTACCTGCAATATTTCATATAAGAAAAAAGGAATTAGCTTTGTAAACGAAAAAAAAACATATAAAAAAAAGTGAAAAAAAAGTGTAGAAATTCCCCCCCCCAAGCCGTTCTATTTCAGTCCAAGATTTGGATTTCCGAAAGATCATCCAGTTGGCCATGAATGTAAGTAGAATTTTATTTTCCTTCTTTGAATTTGATTTTCCTTCTTTGAATTTGATTTCCTTACCTGCAATATTTCATATAAGAAAAAAAGAATTAGGTTTGTAAACAAAAAAAAGGAGAAAATATAAAAAAAAGTGAAAAAAAATGTAGCAATTGTCCCCCCACCCCCAAAGCCGTTCTATTTCAGTCCAAGATTTGGATTTCCGAAAGATCATCCGGTTGGCCATGAATGTAAGTAGAATTTTATTTTCCTTCTTTGAATTTGATTTCCTTACCTGCAATATTTCATATAAGAAAAAAAGAATTAGGTTTGTAAACAAATATAAAAAAAAGTGAAAAAAAGTGTAGCAATTGCCCCCCCCCCCAACCCCCCCCCCCACCCCGAGCCGTTCTATTTCAGTCCAAGATTTGGATTTCCGAAAGATTATCCGGTTGGCCATGAATGTAAGTAGAATTTTATTTTCCTTCTTTGGATTTGATTTTCCTTCTTTGTATTTGATTTCTTTACTTGCAATATTTCATATAAGAAAAAAGAATTAGGTTTGTAAACGAAAAAAAAAGGAGAAAATATAAAAAAAAAAGTGAAAAGAATTGTAGCAATTGCCCCCCAAAGCCGTTCTATTTCAGTCCAAGATTTGGATTTCTGAAAGATCTTCCGGTTGGCCATGAATGTAAGTAGAATTTTATTTTCCTTCTTTGAATTTGATTTCCTTACTTGCAATATTTCATATAAGAAAAAAAGAATTAGTTTTGGAAACAAAAAAAAAAATCATATAAAAAAAAGTGAAAAATGTGTAGCAATTGTCCCCCCCCCCCGCCCAAAGCCGTTCTATTTCAGTCCAAGATTTGGATTTCCGAAAGATAATCCGGTTGGCCATGAATGTAAGTAGAATTTTATTTTCCTTCTTTGAATTTGATTTTCCTTCTTTGAATTTGATTTTCCTTCTTTGAATTTGATTTTCCTTCTTTGAATTTGATTTCCTTACCTGCAATATTTCATAAGAAAAAAAGAATTAGGGTTGTAAACAAATATAAAAAAAAGTGTAGCAATTGCCCCCCCCTCCCCAAGCCGTTCTATTTCAGTGCAAGATTTGGATTTCCGAAAGATCATCCGGTTGGCCATGAATATAAGTAGAATTTTATTTTCCTTTGAATTTGATTTCCTTACCTGCAATATTTCATATAAGAAAAAAGGAATTAGCTTTGTAAACAAATATAAAAAAAAGTGAAAAAAAAGTGTAGCAATTGCCCCCCCCCCCAAGCCGTTCTATTTCAGTCCAAGATTTGGATTACCGAAAGATCATCGGGTTGGCCATGAATGTAAGTAGAATTTTATTTTCCTTCTTTGGATTTGATTTCTTTACCTGCAATATTTCATATAAGAAAAAAAGAATTAGTTTTGGAAACAAAAAAAAAAAAAAAATCATATAAAAAAAAGTGAAAAATGTGTAGCAATTGTCCCCCCCCCCGCCCAAAGCCGTTCTATTTCAGTCCAAGATTTGGATTTCCGAAAGATCATCTTGTTGGCCATGAATGTAAGTAGAATTTTATTTTTCTTCTTTGAATTTGATTTCCTTACCTGCAATATTTCGTATAAGAAAAAAAGAATTAGCTTTGTAAACAAAAAAAAAAGGAGAAAATATGTGTAGCAATTGCCCCCCCCCCCCCCCAAGCCGTTCTGTTTCAGTCCAAGATTTGGATTTCCGAAAGATCATCCGGTTGGCCATGAATGTAAGTAGAATTTTATTTTCCTTCTTTGAATTTGATTTCCTTACCTGCAATATTTCATATAAGAAAAATTTAATTAGCTTTGTATACAAAAAAAAAAAGGAGAAAAAATGAAAAAAAAGTGTAGCAATTGCCCCCCCCACCCCACCCCCAAAAGCCGTTCTATTTCAGTCCAAGATTTGGATTTCCGAAAGATCATCCGGTAGGCCATGAATGTAAGTAGAATTTTATTTTCCTTCTATGAATTTGATTTTCCTTCTTTGAATTTGATTTTCCTTCTTTGAATTTGATTTCCTTACCTGCAATATTTCATATAAGAAAAAAAGAATTAGCTTTGTAAACAAAAAAAAAAAAGAACATATTAAAAAAAGGGAAGAAAAGTGTAGCAATTGCACACCCAAAGCCGTTCTATTTCAGTCCAAGATTTGGATTTCCGAAAGATCATCTTGTTGGCCATGAATGTAAGTAGAATTTTATTTTCCTTCTTTGAATTTGATTTCCTTACCTGCAATATTTCATATAAGAAAAAAGGAATTAGCTTTGTAAACGAAAAAAAAACATATAAAAAAAAGTGAAAAAAAAGTGTAGCAATTCCCCACCCCCCGAGCCGTTCTATTTCAGTCCAAGATTTGGATTTCCGAAAGATCATCCAGTTGGCCATGAATGTAAGTAGAATTTTATTTTCCTTCTTTGAATTTGATTTCCTTACCTGCAATATTTCATATAAGAAAAAAGGAATTAGCTTTGTAAACAAGAAAAAAAAAAACATATTAAAAAAAGTGAAGAAAAGTGTAGCAATTGCACACCTAAAGCCGTTCTATTTCAGTCCAAGATTTGGATTACCGAAAGATCATCCGGTTGGCCATGAATATAAGTAGAATTTTATTTTCCTTCTTTGAATTTGATTTCCTTACCTGCAATATTTCATATAAGAAAAAAAGAATTAGGTTTGTAAACAAATATAAAAAAAAGTGAAAAAAAGTGTAGCAATTGCCACCCCCCAAGCCGTTCTATTTCAGTCCAAGATTTGGATTTCCGAAAGATCATCCGGTTGGCCTTGAATGTAAGTAGAATTTTATTTTCCTTCTTTGAATTTGATTTCCTTACCTGCAATATTTCATAAGAAAAAAAGAATTAGGTTTGTAAACAAATATAAAAAAAAGTGTAGCAATTGCCCCCCCCCTCCCCAAGCCGTTCTATTTCAGTGCAAGATTTGCATTTCCGAAAGATCATCCGGTTGGCCATGAATGTAAGTAGAATTTTATTTTCCTTTGAATTTGATTTCCTTACCTGCAATATTTCATATAAGAAAAAAGGAATTAGGTTTGTAAACGAGAAAAAAAGGAGAAAATATAAAAAAAAGTGAAAAAAAAGAGTAGCAATTGCCCCCCCCCCCCAAGCCGTTCTCTTTCAGTCCAAGATTTGGATTTCCGAAAGATCATCCGGTTGGCCATGGATGTAAGTAGAATTATATTTTCCTTCTTTGAATTTGATTTCCTTACCTGCAATATTTCATATAAGAAAAAAGGAATTAGTTTTAACAAAAAAAAAAAGAACAAAATATTAAAAAAAAAGTGAAAAAAAAGAGTAGCAATTGCCCCCCCCCCCCCCCCCCAAGCCGTTCTCTTTCAGTCCAAGATTTGGATTTCCGAAAGATCATCCGGTTGGCCATGGATGTAAGTAGAATTATATTTTCCTTCTTTGAATTTGATTTCCTTACCTGCAATATTTCATATAAGAAAAAAGGAATTAGTTTTAACAAAAAAAAAAAGAACAAAATATTAAAAAAAAAGTGAAAAAAAAGTGTAGCAATTGCCCCCCCACCCAAAGCCGTTCTATTTCAGTCCAAGATCTGGATTTCCGAAAGATCATCCGGTAGGCCATGAATGTAAGTAGAATTTTATTTTCCTTCTTTGAATTTTATTTTCCTTCTTTGAATTTTATTTTCCTTCTTTGAATTTGATTTCCTTACCTGCAACATTTCATATAAGAAAAAAGGAATTAGCTTTGTAAACAAAAAAAAAAAAGAACATATTAAAAAAAAGTGAAAAGTGTAGAAATTGCCACCCCCCCCAAGCCGTTCTATTTCAGTCCAAGATTTGGATTTCCGAAAGATCATCAGGTTGGCCATGAATATAAGTAGAATTTTATTTTCCTTCTTTGAATTTGATTTCCTTACCTGCAATATTTCATATAAGAAAAAAAGAAATTAGGTTTGTAAACGAAAAAAAAAGAAGAAAATATAAAAAAAAGTGTAGCAATACCCCCCCCCCCAAGCCGTTCTATTTCAGGCCAAGATTTGGATTTCCGAAAGATCATCCGGTTGGCCATGAATGTAAGTAGAATTTTATTTTCCTTCTTTGAATTTGATTTCCTTACCTGCAATATTTCATATAAGAAAAAAGAAATTAGCTTTGTAAACAAATATAAAAAAAAGTGAAAAAAAGTGTAGCAATTGCCACCCCCCCCCCCCCCCCAAGCCGTTCTATTTCAGTCCAAGATTTGGATTTCCGAAAGATCATCCGGTTGGCCATGAATGTAATAGAATTTTATTTTCCTTCTTTGAATTTGATTTCCTTACCTGCAATATTTCATATAAGAAAAAAGAAATTAGCTTTGTAAACAAATATAAAAAAAAGTGAAAAAAAGTGTAGCAATTGCCACCCCCCAAGCCGTTCTATTTCAGTCCAAGATTTGGATTTCCGAAAGATCATCCGGTTGGCCTTGAATGTAAGTAGAATTTGATTTTCCTTCTTTGAATTTGATTTTCCTTCTTTGAATTTGATTTTCCTTCTTTGAATTTGATTTTCCTTCTTTGAATTTGATTTCCTTACCTGCAATATTTCATATAAGAAAAAAGGAATTAGCTTTGTAAACGAAAAAAAAAAGAAAATATAAAAAAAAGTGTAGCAATTCCCCCCGCCACAAGCCGTTCTATTTAAGTCCAAGATTTGGATTTCCGAAAGATCTTCCGGTTGGCCATGAATGTAAGTAGAATTTGAATTTGATTTCCTTACCTGCAATATTTCATATAAGAAAAAAGGAATTAGCTTTGTAAACGAAAAAAAAAGGAGAAAATATAAAAAAAAGTGTAGCAATTGCCCACCGCCCTCCTAGCCGTTCTATTTCAGTCCAAGATTTGGATTTCCGAAAGATCATCCGGTTGGCCATGAATGTAAGTTGAATTTGATTTTCCTTCTTTGAATTTGATTTTCCTTCTTTGAATTTGATTTTCCTTCTTTGAATTTGATTTTCCTTCTTTGAATTTGATTTTCCTTCTTTGAATTTGATTTCCTTACCTGCAATATTTCATATAAGAAAAAAAGGATTAGGTTTGTAAACAATAAAAAAAAGGAGAAAATATGAAAAAAAAGTCTAGCAATTGCCCCCCCCCCCGAAAGCCGTTCTATTTCAGTCCAAGATTTGGATTTCCGAAAGATCATCAGCTTGGCCATGAATATAAGTAGAATTTTATTTTCCTTCTTTGAATTTGGTTTCCTTACCTGCAATATTTCAAATAAGAAAAAAGAATTAGCTTTAACAAAAAGAACAACATATTAAAAAAAAAAGTGAAAAAAAAGTGTAGCAATTGCCCCCCCCCCAAAGCCGTTCTATTTCAGTCCAAGATCTGGATTTCCGAAAGATCATCCGGTAGGCCATGAATGTAAGTAGAATTTTATTTTCCTTCTTTGAATTTGATTTGCTTACCTGCAATATTTCATATAAGAAAAAAGGAATTAGCTTTGTAAACAAATATAAAAAAAAGTGAAAGAAGTGTAGCAATTGTCCCCCCCCCAAAGCCGTTCTATTTCAGTCCAAGATTCGGATTTCCGAAAGATCATCCGGTTGGCCATGAATGTAAGTAGAATTTTATTTTCCATCTTTGGATTTGATTTTCCTTCTTTGTATTTGATTTCTTTACCTGCAATATTTCATATAAGAAAAAAGAATTAGGTTTGTAAACGAAAAAAAAAAGGAGAAAATATAAAAAAAAAAGTGAAAAGAATTGTAGCAATTGCCCCCCCCCCCCGAAGCCGTTCTATTTCAGTCCAATATTTGCATTTCCGAAAGATCATCCGGTTGGCCATGAATGTAAGTAGAATTTTATTTTCCTTCTTTGAATTTGATTTCCTTACCTGCAATATTTCATATAAGAAAAAAGGAATTAGCTTTGTAAACGAAGAAAAAAGAAGAAAATATAAAAAAATGTGAAAAAAAAGTGTAGCAATCCCCCCCCCCCCCAAGCCGTTCTTTTTCAGTCCAAGATTTGAATTTTCCGAAAGATCATCCGGTTGGCCATGAATGTAAGAAGAATTTTATTTTCCTTCTTTGAATTTGATTTCCTTACCTGCAATATTTCATATAAGAAAAAAAGAATTAGTTTTGTAAACAAAAAAAAAAGTGAAAAAAAGGGTAGCAATTGGACACCCAAAGCCGTTCTATTTCAGTCCAAGATTAGGATTTCCGAAAGATCTTCCGGTTGGCCATGAATGTAAGTAGAATTTTATTTTCCTTCTTTGAATTTTATTTTCCTACTTTGAATTTGATTTCCTTACCTGCAATATTTCATAAAGAGAAAAAGAATTAGGTTGTAAACAAAAAACAAAAAAAAAATGAGAAAATATAAAAAAAAATTAAAAAATGTAGCAAATGCCCCTCCCAAAGCCGTTCTATTTCATACCAAGATTTGGATTTCGGAAAGACCATCCGGTTTGCGGCACGGTCGGTGTGGCATCAGAATACGCCGACTGCCCCTCTGCAGAGGGTAAAAGTCCCTCAATGGGGCCACCTGTTGGTCGTGAGTGGCTACCCGTAATGTCTTGGGACGGCATCCTGGTGGTTGAGCAGGTTGTAACCCAGGTGTAAAGCGGTCACAATCCTGTAACACACCACTTTGGCCCTTATCTGTGCTAGACGGGCGGTCGGATGGGCCCGATCCGATCAATCGGCTGGTCATGTCATGCCCCATCATATATAATCCAACCCAAACCTATAACTGACACTCCTCTTCCCAACCAAATCTAACACTTAACCCTAAATATGTGATGGAAGGCGGTGGCTGAGGGTCAATCAATTTGGGAGAAAAAAGGATGTGACACACTTGCTAAACCTTCACAGCTGTAATACTTGGAAAACGGAAACAAAGGAACATGCGTGCTCAAAGACTCCTCCCAAAAAGAGTATATCATTCACGTAGCCCCGACATGGCAAGGCGAATGGGTTTGCCCCTTGACATGTCCCAATACTGGACTCCGCGGTGGGTAGGGAGCGAGAATGATGAACAAAAATAAAAACAATCAATGGAAAATAAGAAATCTTCCAAGAGACTACATGTGGATAGCGACTCAGAAACAGAAAGTGAAAACTTTCCACGGTTTATTGTACTCGAAGCAATAAGCCAAAAATTCTTATCAGAAATTTCTCCGTTTAAAATACAAAAAGCAATATCAAATATAATACCAAAAAATGTAAAAAAATTACAAAATGGAACAATACTAGTGGAAGTGGAAAAAATAATATATGCGGACACATTAATAAGACAAAAAAAACTACAAGAGATAGAAATAAAAACCTACCCACACCAAACCCTAAATTTCTCAAAGGGAGTAGTAAAAAGTAAGGAGCTCTCCCTGTGCACTCTAGAGGAAATAAAAATAGAACTCCAAACTCAAGGAGTTACAAATGTTAAAAGAATAATAATAAAAAAAAATGAAGCAGAGATACAAACTAATACCTACATTATAACTTTCAACTCCCCCCAAATTCCAACATCAATAAAAATTGGATATGGAAGTATAAAAGTAGAACAATACGTACCAAACCCTCTACAATGCTATAAATGCCACAAATTTGGGCATCACAGTTTCCTGTAGAAATAAAAAAAATATGTGGGAAATGTAGTGAGAAAGAACCAGAACATAAAGAAGAGAACTGCCCAAATGAGAGCCTATGCTCAAACTGTCTGGGAAACCACTCTGCCCTCTCAAAACAATGCAGTATATATAAACAGGAGAAAGAAATAATTAGAATAAAATACAAAAAAAATATATCTTACATAGAAGCACGAAAGGAAGTTATAAATAATATAAAAGAAAACACCTATGCTTCCATGGCACAAAAAGCAAATAAAATAAACAATGAAGATAAAATAAAAGGTTCAATTGAAATAACAAATTTATGCAAGGAATTTAAAGCTTTCCTTGAAGAATTAAAAACCTTTTTAACCGAACTTAAATCTGATCAAAATAAAACACAACAACCCAGATCAAATGGAATAAACCCAGAAGGAGGCAAAAAACTTTGGAAAGAAAACACAGAACAAAACTCCAGCGAACCCTCTTCTTTCCAAACCCAAACTGAGAAAATGAAAAATAAACAAAAAGGAAAAAAAGTGACAACAGAGCAAGAAAGCACTCGATCAAGATCTAACTCAAAATCGAGAATCAGTATATCAAATGAAAATAAATTTGAGCCTATGGAATATATAGAAATAGAAGAAAGATAATAAACAAAATTCAAAACAAAATCAAAAATCTGATCGAAGGACACCACAAGCAGTCAAAGACAAAGCTTCTAAAAACTCAAGAGATGGAAAAAAATTGGAGAGGACAAATGATACAAACCTAGTAGGTAACTTTACTCCCAAAAAATGAAATTATAATCATTGCACATAAGATCCTGCAATGGAACTGGTGTCGTGGAATAAAATCTAATTACAATGACCTACTCATACTTATGTCACTACTGTATCCAGCCGTCATCTGCTTACAGGAAACTTTTTTACAAGAAAATACCAACTTAAAAATTATAAACAATACCACTATAACCACAATACAGGACATAGAGCTAATGGAGGAGTGTCAATATTGATCAGAAATGACACACCGCAAAGTAAAGTACACATTAAAACTAAATTACAAGTAATAGCAACACAAGTGACAGTAGATAAAACCATCACAATTCTTTCCATTTATATACCCCCACAGGAACCAATAAATACAATAGAAATAAACAACTTGATGGAGCAAATTCCTAAACCCAGAATCTTACTGCAATATTTCATATAAGAAAAAAGGAATTAGGTTTGTAAACGAAAAAAAAAGGAGAATATATAAAAAAAAGTGAAAAAAAAAGGAGAATATATAAAAAAAAGTGAAAAAAAAAGGAGAATATATAAAAAAAAGTGAAAAAAAAAGTGTAGCAATTGTCCCCCTCCCCCAAAGCCGTTCTATTTCAGTCCAAGATTTGGATTTCCGAAAGATCATACGGTTGGCCTTGAATGTAAGTAGAATTTTATTTTCCTTCTTTGAATTTGATTTCCTTACCTGCAATATTTCATATAAGAAAAAAAGAATTAGGTTTGTAAACAAATATAAAAAAAAGTGAAAAAAAAGTGTAGCAATTACCCCCCCCCCCTCCTAGCCGTTCTATTTCAGTCCAAGATTTGGATTTCCGAAAGATCATCGGGTTGGCCATGAATGTAAGTAGAATTTTATTTTCCTTCTTTGAATTTGATTTCCTTACCTGCAATATTTAATATAAGAAAAAAGGAATTAGCTTTGTAAACAAAAATAAAAGAACATATTAAAAAAAAGTTTTAAAAAAGTGTAGCAATTGCCCCCCCCCCCCCAAAGCCGTTCTATTTCAGTCCAAGAGTTGGATTTCCGAAAGATCATCCGGTTGGCCATGAATGTAAGTAGAATTTTCTTTTCCTTCTTTGAATTTGATTTCCTTACCTGCAATATTTCATATAAGAAAAAAAGTATTAGCTTTGTAAACAAAAAAAAGGAGAAAATATAAAAAAAAAAGTGAAAAGAATTGTAGCAATTGCCCCCCAAAGCCGTTCTATTTCAGTCCAAGAGTTGGATTTCCGAAAGATCATTATTTTCCTTCTTTGTATTTGATTTTCCTTCTTTGTATTTGATTTCTTTACCTGCAATATTTGATATAAGAAAAAAGAATGTTTGCAAAAAAAAAGGAGAAAATATAAAAAAAAGTGAAAAAAAAGTGTAGCAATTGCCCCCCCCCCCTCCTAGCCGTTCTATTTCAGTGCAAGACTTGGATTTCCGAAAGATCATCCGGTTGGCTATGTTCCTTCTTTGAATTTGATTTCC
Organism: Acanthosepion esculentum; assembly: GCA_964036315.1. Taxonomy (NCBI): domain Eukaryota; kingdom Metazoa; phylum Mollusca; class Cephalopoda; order Sepiida; family Sepiidae; genus Acanthosepion; species Acanthosepion esculentum. The sequence continues at coordinate 32,859,044 of OZ038479.1, read as the reverse complement.
TTACCTGCAATATTTCATATAAGAAAAAAAGAATTAGGTTTGTAAACAAATATAAAAAAAAGTGAAAAAAAAGTGTAACAATTGCCCCACCCCCTCCTAGCCGTTCTATTTCAGTCCAAGATTTGGATTTCCGAAAGATCATCCGGTTGGCCATGAATGTAAGTAGAATTTTATTTTCCTTCTTTGAATTTGATTTCCTTACCTGCAATATTTCATATAAGAAAAAGAATTAGGTTTGTAAACGAAAAAAAAAGGAGAAAATATAAAAAAAAGTGTAGCAATTGCCCCCCCCCCCCCCCCAGACGTTCTATTTCAGTCCAAGATTTGGATTTCCGAAAGATCATCCGGTTGGCCATGAATGTAAGTAGAATTTTATTTTCCTTCTTTGAATTTGATTTCCTTACCTGCAATATTTAATATAAGAAAAAAGGAATTAGCTTTGTAAACAAAAAAAAAAAAAGAACATTAAAAAAAAGTGAAGAAAAGTGTAGCAATTGCCCCTCCCCCCCCCCAAGCCGTTCTATTTCAGTCCAAGATTTGGATTTCCGAAAGATCATCTGGTTGGCCATGAATGTAAGTAGAATTTTATTTTCCTTCTTTGAATTTGATTTCCTTACCTGCAAAATTTCATATAAGAAAAAAGGAATTAGCTTTGTAAACAAAAATAAAAGAACATATTAAAAAAAAGTGAAAAAAAAGTGTAGCAATTGCCCCCCCCCCCCAAAGCCGTTCTATTTCAGTCCAAGAGTTGGATTTCCGAAAGATCATCCGGTTGGCCATGAATGTAAGTAGAATTTTCTTTCCCTTCTTTGAATTTGATTTCCTTACCTGCAATATTTCATATAAGAAAAAAAGTATTAGCTTTGTAAACAAAAAAAAAGGAGAAAATATAAAAAAAAAAGTGAAAAGAATTGTAGCAATTGCCCCCCAAAGCCGTTCTATTTCAGTCCAAGAGTTGGATTTCCGAAAGATCATTATTTTCCTTCTTTGTATTTGATTTCTTTTCCTGCAATATTTGATATAAGAAAAAAGAATGTTTGCAAAAAAAAAGGAGAAAATATAAAAAAAAGTGAAAAAAAAGTGTAGCAATTGCCCCCCCCCCCTCCTAGCCGTTCTATTTCAGTGCAAGACTTGGATTTCCGAAAGATCATCCGGTTGGCTATGTTCCTTCTTTGAATTTGATTTCCTTACCTGCAATATTTCATATAAGAAAAAAAGAATTAGGTTTGTAAACAATAAAAAAGGAGAAAATATAAAAAAAAGTGAAAAAAAGTGTAGCAATTGCCCCCCCGCCCCCAAGCCGTTTTATTTCAGTCCAAGATTTGGATTTCCGAAAGATCATCCGGTTGGCCATGAATGCAAGTAGAATTTGATTTTCCTTCTTTGAATTTTATTTTCCTTCTTTGAATTTGATTTCCTTACCTGCAATATTTCATATTAGAAAAAAAGAATTAGGTTTGTATACAAAAAAATGTGTAGCAATTGCCCACCCAAAGCCGTTCTATTTCAGTCCAAGATTTGGATTTCCGAAAGATTATCCGGTTGGCCATGAATGTAAGTAGAATTTTATTTTCCTTTGAATTTGATTTCCTTACCTGCAATATTTCATATAAGAAAAAAGGAATTAGGTTTGTAAACAAATATAAAAAAAAGTAAAAAAAAGTGTAGCAATGCCCCCCCCCCCCAAGCCGTTCTATTTCAGTCCAAGATTTGGATTTCCGAAAGATCATCCGGTTGGCCATGAATGTAAGTAGAATTTTATTTTCCTTCTTTGAATTTTATTTTCCTTCTTTGAATTTGATTTTCCTTCTTTGAATTTGATTTTCCTTCTTTGAATTTGATTTCCTTACCTGCAATATTTCCTATAAGTAAAAAAGAATTAGCTTTGTAAACAAAAAAAAAAAACATATTAAAAAAAAGTGAAGAAAAAGTGTAGCAATTGCCCCCCCCCCCCCAAGCCGTTCTATTTCAGTCCAAGATTTGGATTTCCGAAAGATCATCCGGTTGGCCATGAATGTAAGTAGAATTTTATTTCCCTTCTTTGAATTTGATTTCCTTACCTGCAATATTTCATATAAGAAAAAAAGAAAATATAAAAAAAAATTTAAAAAAATGTAGTAATTGCCCCCCCCCCCCGCAAAGCCGTTCTATTTCAGTCCAAGATTTGGATTTCCGAAAGATCATCCGGTTGGCCATTAATGTAAGTAGAATTTTATTTTTTACTTCTTTGAATTTGATTTCCTTACCTGCAATATTTCATATAAGAAAAAAAAAATTATGTTTGTAAATATAAAAAAGTGTAGCAATTCCCCCCCCCCAAACGTTCTATTTCAGTCCAAGATTTTGATTTCCGAAAGATCATCCGGTTGGCCATGAATGTAAGTAGAATTTTATTTTCCTTCTTTGAATTTGATTTTCCTTCTTTGAATTTGATTTTCCTTCTTTGAATTTGATTTTCCTTCTTTGAATTTGATTTCCTTACCTGCAATATTTCCTATAAGTAAAAAAGAATTAGCTTTGTAAACAAAAAAAAAAAACATATTAAAAAAAAGTGAAGAAAAAGTGTAGCAATTGCCCCCCCCCCCAAGCCGTTCTATTTCAGTCCAAGATTTGGATTTCCGAAAGATCATCCGGTTGGCCATGAATGTAAGTAGAATTTTATTTTCCTTCTTTGAATTTGATTTTCCTTACCTGCAATATTTCATAAAGAAAAAAAAGAATTAGTTTTGTAAACAACAAAAAAAAAAAATCATATAAAAAAAAAAGTGAAAAAAAGTGTAGCAATTGCCCCCCCCCCCCCGAAAAGCCTGTTCTATTTCAGTCCAAGATTTGGATTTCCGAAAGGTCTTCCGGTTGGCCATGAATGTAAGTAGAATTTTATTTTCCTTCTTTGAATTTGATTTCCTTACTTGCAATATTTCATATAAGAAAAAAAGAATTAGCTTTGTAAACAAAAAAAAAGGAGATAATATAAAAAAAGTGAAAAAAAGAAGAAAATATAAAAAAAAATTTAAAAAAATGTAGTAATTGCCTGCCCCCCCCCCCCGCAAAGCCGTTCTATTTCAGTCCAAGATTTGGATTTCCGAAAGATCATCAGGTTGGCCATGAATGTAAGTAGAATTTTATTTTCCTTCTTCGAATTTGGTTTCCTTACCTGCAATATTTCAAATAAGAAAAAAGAATTAGGTTTGTAAACAAAAAAAATATATATGAAAATAAAGTGAAAAAAGTGTAGCAATTGCCCACCCGAATCCGTTCTATTTCAGTCCAAGATTTGCATTTCCGAAAGGTCATCCGGTTTGCCATGAATGTAGATAGAATTTTATTTTCCTTCTTTGAATTTTATTTCCTTACCTGCAATATTTCATATAAGAAAAAAAGAATTAGATTTGTAAACCAAAAAAAAATAAAAGGAAATATTTAAAAAAACTGCAAAAAGTGTAGCAATTGCCCATCCAAATCCGTTCTATTTCAGTCCAAGTCTTGGATTTCCGAAAGGTCATCCGGTTTGCCATGAATGTAAATAGAATTTTATTTACCTTATTTGAATTTGATTTCCTTACCTGCATCTTTTCATAAAAGAAAAAAAAAAAAATTTTAAACAAAAAAATTTAAACAATTGTGAAAAAAAAAGTTGTAGCAACCTTCCCACCCCCGTTCTATTTATGAAGATTTGGATTTCCAATAGATCATCTGGACTGGCATGAATGTAAGTAGAATTTCCTTTTTTTGCTTGTATTTGTTTTCCTTCCTTGCATCATTTTATATAAGAATATCAAAAATATTATTTTAATAAAAAATTTTTTAAAAAAATATACAAAAAAAATTTAGAATATTTGTTGCTAGATTTAGGACGTGCTTTATATAAGTTCCTCCAGAAAACGGCAACTTATTAAGTCTTCACTTAGACTATTCGATGTTAGAGATCGGGTATGCTTGGTTGTACTGATTTTTCTACATTCAGCCAGATTTTTTTTTGTTTTTTTATAAGTAAAACTAACAAACCAATAAATATATATACATTAATAAAATAAAAAAGTTTTCTTTTTATTCTTAACTACACTTACCAAAACATTTAATATAGTGATTAAAATGACTATTCCCCCCCCCAAAAAAAACTCCTAAAATACGGTATGAATAATTTGGGATATTGATTGATACTCTTATCAATTCCGTTTAAAAACTAAGTGAAATAACATTTAACTAAACATTGCTTAAAATAAATTAATGAAGATATTTATTTACATTGAATAATAATTAAAAAAAGAAAAATAATAACGTGTAAATTTAGTTAAAAGAAGTTAATTCTAAAAATTATCCTTTAAGGAAACCGACTGAAAAAAACAGTAAATGAAATACGACAAAAAAGAAACACAAACGAAAAATGAGTAATTACGAAAACAAAAAAAATTACGAGAAAAGAAAAGGAAAGATTACGAGTAAAAATATTTCTTGTAATAAAATAAATCTACTCGAATGAACAGTAAAACGCAAAGATGAAGTCGTTGAACATGCGACTGAATGCATCTAACGTCATCATGCAACTCAAATAAATTGTTTAAAAACCTGCCATTTCTCTGAAGCTTCTCGCCATCTATATATACAATTTTATCATACATATATACAATTTTAAGCTTTTAAAATATTTAGTGGTGGTATTTACTACGTTTGTTCATCTGTAACGGACCGTGGGGGTGAAGATATGAAGAGATATCAGAAGGTTAAACTTTCCTGCTGGCCGGTCCAGCTACATGAGAATGTCGGACATTAAGTCGAAAAAAACAAACAAGACCGATATACATGGGTAAACAAATATATATTAATAACGAGTTACACAAAGATATGAAAAGTTACATAGTGTTTGTATGGAGAAATTATGTGTGTGTATTGTAAGTGTTCGTACGTACGTGTATTGTTCTTAGCGCGTTCCCAGAATTTGGGAAACGCTGTATCTGTGAGATGTCACTTGTTGGTGTCAGTGGAAAAAGAACGATTTTTCCTCGTCTCCGTGCGAGGTAGCGGCCTGAGTCGAGAGAGAGAAGGGTCAGCCAGTATTTATAGTCAAGGGAGAGAGACCCCTGTTGAAGGATTAAGGAAATGAGGAGGAGCTAACTCCGATACATCTACACTGGGAACGTTCGTATTTTTAGTAATTTGGGGCCACCTGGTGGCCTTTTGGAGGACGATATATGTGTAGGGAATTTCAAATGTTTCCCGAGATCGACTCGGACGCGGACGATAACAGTGAACGAGATCCTACAACCTTCTTACTCTGCTTTGAACCTGCTTTAACGAAGCGGATAGCTCTTCTTTCCGGGATGAGTTTGCGTTGCAAAGCTTCAGCAATAATGAGCGCTGTTGCCTCTAAAACCTTATCATGACGCCACCGGTAGCACCCGTCTATCAGAGCAGTTCTGCACTCCCCTCAATATGTGTTGCAGTGATCCTCTCCCCAAGCACAAGGGGCACTTTGTTGAATCTACTTTTCCTCGTGCATGTAGGTTGGTCGAGCTTGGTAATACGTCGTACACCATCTGAACCAGGAATCTACTTCGGCTGAAGTCGGTATTCCAAAGATCTGAACACGACACTTTTCGCCGATGTACACCATCCCACCTGGTCCACGCACCCTAGTGGCTATAACCTGCCATTTTTGTCATCCGCTTTTCCTTCATCCTCGCTCTTACTTCGTCCTGTATTAGGTGTTGATGCTCCTTCACGGTGATTTTTTTTTTCCGAATCTGTAGGAAGGAATCGGTCCAATGCCTGCTCTTCCCTGCGCGACTGAACCTACTATTGCTTTTATCCTCGGGTTCCCTTCTGCAATAGCCAGTTCTTTAGCTGCACTCCATCTTCTGCCTGTTTTGACCTCAATTCCAGCGCCTGACACTTTGGGATTTCCTGAGTTTCTATACTGGTAGGTTTCCCTTGTCTGTGAAACCATGAACTCCTCGACCAGGCCCCTGAATGGTATTTGGATGGTATTGAATGATCCATACAAGTCTGCGCTGCTTAAGCTCCGAGGTAATCCTAACCATCTATAGAGGAAACTGATAGCGCTCCTCTCCAACGTCTCCACTGTCGAGATGGGAACGCTATACGTTTGGAGTGGCCATAATGCTCGTGGGAGCCCACAGTGATGGTATAGCCAGGCTTTGAAACGCCCTGGCAATCCGGATTTATCTATTTTCGCCAGCCACGAGTGAAAATCAGTGCGTATAGCTTCGATAGCCGGTGTGTCCTTCAGAGCATTTCAAAAAGACTTCCCTAGACTTTTAACTGGCTTATCGGCCATCGTCGAGATGGCTCTCTCTTCTATTGTGAAATAATGTTTTACCACCCGTCCCTTTTTTATTACCACTGATCTACATAAGTTTGGCTTGAAATTCATACTTGCCCACTCGGTCAGTCTCTCTAAACCGCGTAACAGCCATCTACCGCCTGTGACGGAATGTGTTGTGACTGTAAGATCGTCCATGTAAGCCCGGATGGATGGTTGCCTAACTCCGGTATCGGAAACGGGGCCACGGCATTCCACCTCAGCGGATTCACGAGCATATTCATCACGAGAGCAAAAAGCGTGGCTGACAGTGTACATCCTGTAATAATTCCTCTCTCGAGTCTATGCCGGTCTGAAGATACCAGGCCGGGTTAAACTTAGGTGGAATTGACTGTAGTAATCCAGGATAAGTTCGCGGATACTACTTGGGACATAACGTCTAACCAAAGCTTCTTCCACTTTTTATGCAATATGGACCCATATGCATTGGCCAAATCCAACCACGCAACAGCCAGGTCCCCTTTATTCCTCCTTGCATCCCTTATTAATTAAGACAAAACTTCTATATGCTCAACGCAGCCAAGCATACCAGGGATTCCGCCCTTTTGTACCGCTGTATCTATAAAGCTAATTTTAGCAGAAAAGCTGATAGCCATCGGGAGATCACACTAAAAAATATTTTGCTTTCTGTACTCAGTAAAGAGATACATTGAAATTGCTCGATATTTCTTGCGTTCTCTTCTTTTGTGACCCAAATACCTTCTGCGTACCGCCATTGTTCTACAACTTTACCTCGCTGCCAAATTACTTCAATGATCTTCCATAATTGCATGAGAAGGCCTGGGCAACGCTTGTATACGGAGTAAGGCACGCCACTCGGACCTGCCGACGAAGCTGATCTAGCCTCCATTAATATTAAAAGAGCTCTTCAAAAATGAATCCACCCTGTCTTTTGGGCATACTAATCTGCCGCTCCTCTTATCTCTCAGAAGTCTTCTGGCGAAACCAAACGGATCGGAGATAAACGAAGCCATCTTCCTGGCTCGCTCTTTCCTACGGCGACGATGTCCTTCTGCTATTCGCATGTTTTTCAGTTTCTAAAGTATCTCTCAGTTCCGAAAGTGCTGGTCGCTCCTCTTCACAAGCGGCCTTAAATTGTTTCTTGAGGGATCTTAATTCCTGCCTTACTTCTCTTATCCTCCCTTCACGCCTATTCTGGGCGCAGACTTTATTTCTTGTTTTATCAATATGACCGAAACGCTCTGATCCGTAGCTGACAATGAGTTTTTACTCAGAGATTGAAGTCGTCGGTCTATGTTACCTGCAGACGTACCTTGGATTATAACGCACACGTCTCCATCAAAATCGCTCCAAGCTTTCTTGTTGCGTGCTGGGGGCCATTTAATCCGCTTAGAGACTAGGCAAGGTCTGAATCCACACTGGGTGATGCTCGGCGCTGTGGTTTGTCACCGGGACCTGCTCCACCTCCGTCTTAATTGGTGTAACACCTATGCGTGGTGTGTTCTCAGCCACTACTGCACATTTCATCTTAGCCTGGTGTATTTTTAGGCCATGCTGATTCTTGCACGTTTTTCCGCAGCGGTATATTGAATCAGAAGTCCTTTGTGCGTTTGCTGTGGTTGTAACCGTTGTGTCCGTCCTACCGGGGATCTCAAGCTCCCCCTACCCCTCGGGATCCCCTGGGGGTATGTATTCCGTGATCTACTTGTAGCGTGATTCTGGAATCATTAGGGGTGCGAACCCTGCAGACACCGTCTTTCCGGCATGCCAACTGTCTCTGCAGTTGTCACCGAGTCTCTCATCAGTGGTCAGCCAGACTATTCCTGATAGCCACTGTTGATAACAGTTTTAGAATTGTTAGAATTACACTTTTAAGTGCCGAATCTAGGTGCGTCGTCAGTGTTGTTACTCCCATGTCACTAGAAGTTTCGGGTCTAAATAAACAACAAACTTGTTCGATGGCCACCCGAGCAAATATGATCAGTCTTCGGCCCGCACCAAGAGTAAATTTGCTACTAGCTTTAGGATGTACTTTATATATTGCCATGAATGTAAGTAGAATTTTCTTTCCTTTCCTGGAATTTTATTTCCTTACCTGCATCATTTCATATGAGAAAAAAATAAAGAGTATTGTAAAAACATAAAGAAGAAAATAAAAAAAAAAGTGAAAAAAAAAAGGTGTAGCGATACCCCCCATCCCACCACATTCTATTTCAGACCAATATTTGGATTTCGGAAAGTTCAACGGGAATGCTACGAATTTTATGAGAATTTTCTTTTATTTTTTTTAATTTGCTTTCCTAACCTGCATCATTTCATATAAGAAAGAAATAGTATTTTAAAAACAGAAAAAAAAATGTGAGAAAATGGCATAGCAATATCCCCACCCGGTTCTATTTCAGACCAAGATTTGGAATTCCGAACGATTAACCGGATTGCTATGAATATAAGCAAAATTCTTTTTTTTTTTTTTTTTTTTTTTTGAATTTGCTTTCCTAACCTGCATCATTTCATATAAGAAAAAAATAGTATTTTAAAAACAGAAAAAAAAATGTGAGAAAATGGCATAGCAATATCCCCACCCGGTTCTATTTCAGACCAAGATTTGCAATTCCGAACGATCAAACGGATTGCTATGAATATAAGCAGCATTTTCTTTCGTTTTTTTTTTTTTTTTTTTTTTTTTGAATTTGCTTTCCTAACCTGCATCATTTCATATAAGAAAGAAATAGTATTTTAAAAACAGAAAAAGAAATGTAAGAAAATGGCATAGCAATATCCCCACCCGGTTTTATTCCATACCAACATATGGAATTCCGAACGATTAACCGGATTGCTATGAATATAAGCAGAATTTCCTTTTTTTTTTCTTTTTTTTTTTTCTTTTTTTTTTTCTTTTTTTTTTTCTTTTTTTTTTTTCTTTTTTTTTTTCTTTTTTTTTTTTCTTTTTTTTTTTTTCTTTTTTTCTTTTTTTGAATTTGCTTTCCTAACCTGCATCATTTCATATAAGAAAGAAATAGTATTTTAAAAACAGAAAAAAAAATGTGAGAAAATGGCATAGCAATATCCCCACCCGGTTCTATTCCATACCAACATATGGAATTCCGAACGATTAACCGGATTGCTATGAATATAAGCAGAATTTCCTTTTTTTTGAATTTGCTTTCCTAACCTGCATCATTTCATATAAGAAAGAGATAGTATTTTAAAAAGAGAAAAAAAAATGTGAGAAAATGGCATAGCAATATCCCCACCCGGTTCTATTTCAGACCAAGATTTGGAATTCCGAACGATTAACCGGATTGCTATGAATATAAGCAAAATTCTTTTTTTTTTTTTTTTTTTTTTTTGAATTTGCTTTCCTAACCTGCATCATTTCATATAAGAAAAAAATAGTATTTTAAAAACAGAAAAAAAAATGTGAGAAAATGGCATAGCAATATCCCCACCCGGTTCTATTTCAGACCAACATATGGAATTCCGAACGATTAACCGGATTGCTATGAATATAAGCAGAATTTCCTTTTTTTTTTTTTTTCTTTTTTTTTTTTTTTTGAATTTGCATTCCTAACCTGCATCATTTCATATAAGAAAGAAATAGTATTTTAAAAACAGAAAAAAAATGTGAGATAATGGCATAGCAATATCCCCACCCGGTTCTATTTCACACCAAGATTTGAATTCCGAACGATTAACAGGATTGCTATGAATATAAGCTGAATTTTCTTTTTTTTGAATTTGCTTTCCTAACCTGCATCATTTCATATAAGAAAGAGATAGTATTTTAAAAACAGAAAAAAAAATGTGAGAAAATGGCATAACAATATCCCCACCCGGTTCTATTTCAGACCAACATATGGAATTCCGAACGATTAACCGGATTGCTATGAATATAAGCAAAATTCTTTTTTTTTTTTTTTGAATTTGCATTCCTAACCTGCATCATTTCATATAAGAAAGAAATAGTATTTTAAAAACAGAAAAAAAATGTGAGATAATGGCATAGCAATATCCCCACCCGGTTCTATTTCACACCAAGATTTGAATTCCGAACGATTAACAGGATTGCTATGATTATAAGCTGAATTTCCTTTTTTTTTTTCTTTTTTTTTTTTTGAATTTGCTTTCCTAACCTGCATCATTTCATATAAGAAAGAAATAGTATTTTAAAAACAGAAAAAAAATGTGAGATAATGGCATAGCAATATCCCCACCCGGTTCTATTTCACACCAAGATTTGAATTCCGAACGATTAACAGGATTGCTATGAATATAAGCTGAATTTTCTTTTTTTTGAATTTGCTTTCCTAACCTGCATCATTTCATATAAGAAAGAAATAGTATTTTAAAAACAGAAAAAGAAATGTGAGAAAATGGCATAGCAATATCCCCACCCGGTTCTATTCCAGACCAACATATGGAATTCCGAACGATTAACCGGATTGCTATGAATATAAGTAGAATTTCCTTTTTTTTTTTTTTTTGAATTTGCTTTCCTAACCTGCATCATTTCATATAAGAAAGAAATAGTATTTTAAAAACAGAAAAAAAATGTGAGAAAATGGCATAGCAATATCCCCACCCGGTTCTATTTCACACCAAGATTTGAATTCCGAACGATTAACAGGATTGCTATGAATATAAGCTGAATTTTCTTTTTTTTTAATTTGCTTTCCTAACCTGCATCATTTCATATAAGAAAGAAATAGTATTTTAAAAACAGAAAAAAAAATGTGATAAAATGGCATAGCAATATCCCCACCCGGTTCTATTCCAGACCAACATATGGAATTCCGAACGATTAACCGGATTGCTATGAATATAAGCAGAATTTCCTTTTTTTTTTTTTTTTTTTTTTTTTTGAATTTGCTTTCCTAACCTGGATCATTTCATATAAGAAAGAGATAGTATTTTAAAAACAGAAAAAAAATGTGAGAAAATGGCATAGCAATATCCCCACCCGGTTCTATTTCAGACCAAGATTTGAATTCCGAACGATTAACAGGATTGCTATGAATATAAGCTGAATTTTCTTTTTTTTTGAATTTGCTTTCCTAACCTCCATCATTTCATATAAGAGATAGTATTTTAAAAACAGAAAAAGAAATGTGAGAAAATGGCCTAGCAATATCCCCACCCGGTTCTATTCCATACCAACATATGAAATTCCGAACGATTAACTGGATTGCTATGAATATAAGCAAAATTCTTTTTTTTTTTCTTTTTTTTTTTTTGAATTTGCTTTCCTAACCTGCATCATTTCATATAAGAAAGAAATAGTATTTTAAAAACATAAAAAAAAATGTGAGAAAATGGCATAGCAATATCCCCACCCGGTTCTATTTCAGACCAAGATTTGAATTCTGAACGATTAACCGGATTGCTATGAATATAAGTAGAATTTCCTTTTTTTTTTCTTTTTTTTTTTTGAATTTGCTTTCCTAACCTGCATCATTTCATATAAGAAAAAAATAGTATTTTAAAAACAGAAAAAAAAATGTGTGAAAATGGCATAGCAATATCCCCACCCGGTTCTATTCCAGACCAACATATGGAATTGCGAACGATTAACCGGATTGCTATGAATATAAGCAGAATTTCCTTTTTTTTTTTTTTTTGGAATTTGCTTTCCTAACCTGCATCATTTCATATAAGAAAGAAATAGTATTTTAAAAACAGAAAAAAAAATGTGACAAAATGGCATAGCAATATCCCCACCCGGTTCTATTTCAGACCAAGATTTGAATTCCGAACGATTAACAGGATTGCTATGAATATAAGCTGAATTTTCTTTTTTTTGAATTTGCTTTCCTAACCTGCATCATTTCATATAAGAAAGAGATAGTATTTTAAAAACAGAAAAAAAAATGTGAGAAAATGGCATAACAATATCCCCACCCGGTTCTATTTCAGACCAACATATGGAATTCCGAACGATTAACCGGATTGCTATGAATATAAGCAAAATTCTTTTTTTTTTTTTTTTGAATTTGCATTCCTAACCTGCATCATTTCATATAAGAAAGAAATAGTATTTTAAAAACAGAAAAAAAATGTGAGATAATGGCATAGCAATATCCCCACCCGGTTCTATTTCACACCAAGATTTGAATTCCGAACGATTAACAGGATTGCTATGAATATAAGCTGAATTTCCTTTTTTTTTTTCTTTTTTTTTTTTCTTTTTTTTTTTTGAATTTGCTTTCCTAACCTGCATCATTTCATATAAGAAAGAAATAGTATTTTAAAAACAGAAAAAAAATGTGAGAAAATGGCATAGCAATATCCCCACCCGGTTCTATTTCAGACCAAGATTTGAATTCCGAACGATTAACAGGATTGCTATGAATATAAGCTGAATTTTCTTTTTTTTGAATTTGCTTTCCTTACCTGCATCATTTCATATAAGAAAGAGATAGTATTTTAAAAACAGAAAAAAAAATGTGAGAAAATGGCATAACAATATCCCCACCCGGTTCTATTTCAGACCAACATATGGAATTCCGAACGATTAACCGGATTGCTATGAATATAAGCAAAATTCTTTTTTTTTTTTTTTTGAATTTGCATTCCTAACCTGCATCATTTCATATAAGAAAGAAATAGTATTTTAAAAACAGAAAAAAAATGTGAGATAATGGCATAGCAATATCCCCACCCGGTTCTATTTCACACCAAGATTTGAATTCCGAACGATTAACAGGATTGCTATGAATATAAGCTGAATTTTCTTTTTTTTGAATTTGCTTTCCTAACCTGCATCATTTCATATAAGAAAGAAATAGTATTTTAAAAACAGAAAAAAAATGTGAGAAAATGGCATAGCAATATCCCCACCCGGTTCTATTTCAGACCAAGATTTGAATTCCGAACGATTAACAGGATTGCTATGAATATAAGCTGAATTTTCTTTTTTTTGAATTTGCTTTCCTTACCTGCATCATTTCATATAAGAAAGAGATAGTATTTTAAAAACAGAAAAAAAAATGTGAGAAAATGGCATAACAATATCCCCACCCGGTTCTATTTCAGACCAACATATGGAATTCCGAACGATTAACCGGATTGCTATGAATATAAGCAAAATTCTTTTTTTTTTTTTTTTGAATTTGCTTTCCTAACCTGCATCATTTCATATAAGAAAAAAATAGTATTTTAAAAACAGAAAAAAAAATGTGTGAAAATGGCATAGCAATATCCCCACCCGGTTCTATTTCAGACCAAGATTTGGAATTCCGAACGATTAACCGGATTGCTATGAATATAAGTAGAATTTACTTTTTTTTTTTTTTTTTTTTTTTTTTTTAATTTGCTTTCCTAACCTGCATCATTTCATATAAGAAAGAAATAGTATTTTAAAAACAGAAAAAAAAATGTGAGAAAATGGCATAACAATATCCCCACCCGGTTCTATTTCAGACCAACATATGGAATTCCGAACGATTAACAGGATTGCTATGAATATAAGCTGAATTTCCTTTTTTTTTTTCTTTTTTTTTTTTTGAATTTGCTTTCCTAACCTGCATCATTTCATATAAGAAAGAAATAGTATTTTAAAAACAGAAAAAAAATGTGAGATAATGGCATAGCAATATCCCCACCCGTTTCTATTTCACACCAAGATTTGAATTCCGAACGATTAACCGGATTGCTATGAATATAAGCAGAATTTCCTTTTTTTTTTTTTTTGGAATTTGCTTTCCTAACCTGCATCATTTCATATAAGAAAGAAATAGTATTTTAAAAACAGAAAAAAAAATGTGAGATAATGGCATAGCAATATCCCCACCCGGTTCTATTTCACACCAAGATTTGAATTCCGAACGATTAACAGGATTGCTATGAATATAAGCTGAATTTTCTTTTTTTTGAATTTGCTTTCCTAACCTGCATCATTTCATATAAGAAAGAAATAGTATTTTAAAAACAGAAAAAAAAATGTGAGAAAATGGCATAGCAATATCCCCACCCGGTTCTATTTCAGACCAACATATGGAATTCCGAATGATTAACCGGATTGCTATGAATATAAGTAGAATTTCCGTTTTTTTTTTTTTTTTTTTTAATTTGCTTTCCTAACCTGCATTTCATATAAGAAAGAGATAGTATTTTAAAAACAGAAAAAAAAATGTGAGAAAATGGCATAGCAATATCCCCACCCGGTTCTATTTCAGACCAAGATTTGGAATTCCGAACGATTAACCGGATTGCTATGAATATAAGCAGAATTTCCTTTCTTTTTTTTTTTTTTTTTCTTTTTTTTTTTTTGAATTTGCTTTCCTAACCTGCATCATTTCATATAAGAAATAAATAGTATTTTAAAAACAGAAAAAAAATGTGAGATAATGGCATAGCAATATCCCCACCCGGTTCTATTTCACACCAAGATTTGAATTCCGAACGATTAACAGGATTGCTATGAATATAAGCTGAATTTTTCTTTTTTTTTAATTTGCTTTCCTAACCTGCATCATTTCATATAAGAAATAAATAGTATTTTAAAAACAGAAAAAAAAATGTGAGAAAATGGCATAGCAATATCCCCACCCGGTTCTATTCCATACCAACATATGGAATTCCGAACGATTAACCGGATTGCTATGAATATAAGTAGAATTTCCTTTTTTTTTTAATTTGCTTTCCTAACCTGCATCATTTCATATAAGAAAGAAATAGTATTTTAAAAACAGAAAAAAAAAATGTGAGAAAATGGCATAGCAATATCCCCACCCGGGTCTATTTCAGACCAAGATTTGAATTCCGAACGATTAACAGGATTGCTATGAATATAAGCTGAATTTTCTTTTTTTTTTTGAATTTGCTTTCCTAACCTGCATCATTTCATATAAGAAAGAAATAGTATTTTAAAAACAGAAAAAGAAATGTGAGAAAATGGCATAGCAATATCCCCACCCGGTTTTATTCCATACCAACATATGGAATTCCGAACGATTAACCGGATTGCTATGAATATAAGCAGAATTTCCTTTTTTTTTTTTTTTTTTTTTCTTTTTTTTTTTTTTTTTGAATTTGCTTTCCTAACCTGCATCATTTCATATAAGAAAGAAATAGTATTTTAAAAACAGAAAAAAAAAATGTGAGAAAATGGCATAGCAATATCCCCACCCGGTTCTATTTCAGACCAAGATTTGAATTCAGAACGATTAACAGGATTGCTATGAATATAAGCTGAATTTTCTTTTTTTTTTGAATTTGCTTTCCTACCCTCCATCATTTCATATAAGAGATAGTATTTTAAAAACAGAAAAAATAATGTGAGAAAATGGCATAGCAATATCCACACCCGGTTCTATTTCAGACCAAGATTTGGAATTCCGAATGATTAACCGGATTGCTATGAATATAAGTAGAATTTCCATTTTTTTTTCTTTTTTTTTTTTTTTGAATTTGCTTTCCTAACCTGCATCATTTCATATAAGAAAGAAATAGTATTTTAAAAACAGAAACAGAAATGTGAGAAAATGGCATAGCAATATCCCCACCCGGTTCTATTCCAGACCAACATATGGAATTCCGAACGATTAACCGGATTGCTATGAATATTAGCAGAATTTCCTTTTTTTTTTTTTCTTTTTTTTTTTTTTTGAATTTGCTTTCCTAACCTGCATCATTTCATATAAGAAAGAAATAGTATTTTAAAAGCAGAAAAAAAAATGTGAGAAAATGGCATAGTAATATCCCCACCCGGTTCTATTTCAGACCAAGATTTGAATTCCGAACGATTAACAGGATTGCTATGAATATAAGCTGAATTTTCTTTTTTTTGAATTTGCTTTCCTAACCTGCATCATTTCATATAAGAAAGAAATAGTATTTTAAAAACAGAAAAAGAAATGTGAGAAAATGGCATAACAATTTCCCCACCCGGTTTTATTCCATACCAACATATGGAATTCCGAACGATTAACCGGATTGCTATGAATATAAGCAGAATTTCCTTTTTTTTTTTTCTTTTTTTTTTTTTTTTAATTTGCTTTCCTAACCTGCATCATTTCATATAAGAAAGAAATAGTATTTTAAAAACAGAAAAAAAAATGTGAGAAAATGGCATAGCAATATCCCCACCCGGTTCTATTCCATACCAACATATGGAATTCCGAACGATTAACCGGATTGCTATGAATATAAGCAGAATTTCCTTTTTTTTTTTCTTTTTTTTTTTTTTCTTTTTTTTTTTTTCTTTTTTTTTTTTTTTTTAATTTGCTTTCCTAACCTGCATCATTTCATATAAGAAAGAAATAGTATTTTAAAAACAGAAAAAAAAATGTGAGAAAATGGCATAGCAATATCCCCACCCGGTTCTATTTCAGACCAAGATTTGAATTCCGAACGATTAACAGGATTGCTATGAATATAAGCTGAATTTTCTTTTTTTTGAATTTGCTTTCCTAACCTGCATCATTTCATATAAGAAAGAAATAGTATTTTAAAAACAGAAAAAAAAATGTGAGAAAATGGCATAGCAATATCCCCACCCGGTTCTATTCCAGACCAACATATGGAATTCCGAACGATTAACCGGATTGCTATGAATATAAGTAGAATTTCCTTTTTTTTTGAATTTGCTTTCCTAACCTGCATCATTTCATATAAGAAAGAAATAGTATTTTAAAAACAGAAAAAGAAATGTGAGAAAATGGCCTAGCAATATCCCCACCCGGTTCTATTCCATACCAACATATGGAATTCCGAACGATTAACCGGATTGCTATGAATATAAGCAGAATTTCCTTTTTTTTTTTCTTTTTTTTTTTTTGAATTTGCTTTCCTAAACTGCATCATTTCATATAAGAAAGAAATAGTATTTTAAAAACAGAAAAAAAATGTGAGAAAATGGCATAGCAATATCCCCACCCGGTTCTATTTCAGACCAAGATTTGAATTCCGAACGATTAACAGGATTGCTATGAATATAAGCAGAATTTCCTTTTTTTTTTTTTTCTTTTTTTTTTTTTTTTGAATTTGCTTTCCTAACCTGCATCATTTCATATAAGAAAGAAATAGTATTTTAAAAACAGAAAAAGAAATGTGAGAAAATGGCCTAGCAATATCCCCACCCGGTTTTATTCCAGACCAACATATGGAATTCCGAACGATTAACCGGATTGCTATGAATATAAGCAAAATTCTTTTTTTTTTTCTTTTTTTTTTTTTGAATTTGCTTTCCTAACCTGCATCATTTCATATAAGAAAGAAATAGTATTTTAAAAACATAAAAAAAAATGTGAGAAAATGGCATAGCAATATCCCCACCCGCTTCTATTTCAGACCAAGATTTGAATTCCGAACGATTAACAGGATTGCTATGAATATAAGCTGAATTTTCTTTTTTTTTGATTTGCTTTCCTAACCTGCATCATTTCATATAAGAAAGAGATTGTATTTTAAAAACAGAAAAAAAAATGTGAGAAAATGGCATAGCAATATCCCCACTCGGTTCTATTTCAGACCAAGATTTGGAATTCCGAACGATTAACCGGATTGCTATGAATATAAGCAAAATTCTTTTTTTTTTTTTTTTTTTTTTTTTTTGAATTTGCTTTCCTAACCTGCATCATTTCATATAAGAAAGAGATAGTATTTTAAAAACAGAAAAAATAATGTGAGAAAATGGCATAGCAATATCCCCACCCGGTTCTATTTCAGACCAAGATTTGAATTCCGAACGATCAACCGGATTGCTATGAATATAAGCAGAATTTTCTTTTTTTTTTTTTTTTTTTTTTTTGAAAAAACCACAAATTCTAAATGTGTCAGTAAAATCAATTAACTGGTCGAAATCGACACGGGACTTTGATAATATAGAATAAACATTTATCCATCCCAACCACTCACACAATCACCCACTGATTCAGTCTCAAACATACGAAAAATCTCACACACTCGAAACGAAAGGCGTCCCGCTTCCTCCAAGAACTGAAATCACTGAGCACCTAAAGAGGGGAGGGAAGGGGAGTTAAAACAAAGGAAAAGAAAAAGGGGGCAGAAAAAAGGGGGGCGAATGAGCAAACACCCCCTAGCTAAGTTTTGCATAAATGAAAAACTAAAATTCAAAAGCAAAAAACATAAACTATCCTAAATCCAGGGATGTTTTGCCCAAGTTCAGCCCAGGCAAACAATATCCTGATGCCTAAGCGGCATCAAAATGCCACTCAAGGTCAGCCCCTCTCACTCGGCACAAACGCGCAAGACTCACCCACCTTTTGCCAAATTCAGATGATGTGAGCCGCCGCCTTTCCGTCCTAATCTTGACTTTAAGCTGATGCCTAAAGAACAAGATCAGTTCGAAAGAAGCAAACTTCTCGCCATCATGGAATTCCTTCTGACGCGTCGTCCAAATCACGACTCTCATAACGCCTAGTAAGCAACAGAACACATAATGTTCAGCCTTCGACATCTGCGGCAGCACATTGTTACAAACAGAAACGGCATCCAGGACAAAGGACTTTCTCTGCAGTACGCGAACCATGAGGCCTTCAACAGACCTGCACAACGGCACTACCACCGTGCACTGAAAGAAGGCGTGACCAATGGTCTCGACTTCCCCAACACAGCGGCGGCAGTTTGGAGAATTCTCCAAGCGCGCTGAACAAAGTCTTTTGCCGACCCAGAGGGCTCTACGAATCACCCGCCAGGTGAGTGATGCCTCATCGTTAGTGAGGCATTTCAACCCAGGCGCCCAAGGCCATATTGAGCGAGCCTGCTGCTTCGTAAGGCCGAGCTCGCCAATCAAACCATCTTGAACGGACCCCCTAACTAGTACTTGATACAATGCCCTACGAGACAACGCCTGGACGTTGGAGAGGCCATCCGACGCCCGTAAGAGGCATTTCAGAGCGCGACGACATTCGCGATAGGAGCTTTCGGCTCGAGGTGTACGGCACGAGTGCACACTTCTCAGGGACGGGAAGTTTTTACAGGCGTCTTCCTTCCAGAAGGCTCCCACCTCATCCGATTCGCGACACATTCGGTCTAGGAAAGCAATGCGAAGCATATATTGACGAATCTCAATGCTTGGCATACCCAGGCCGCCCTCAGCGGAATGAAGGCAACAGATCTCCCGAGATACCATAGGGGCCTTGCCTCTCCACAAGAAAGAGAACAAGAGCCTTACTAATAAAATTAGTAGGGTACACGGAAGTGGAAGTACAGAGAGTCGGTACACGAGAATTGGATATATGTGTGTAACACATACTTCCGCCCTTCCCTTCAGGGAAAGCCTCTTCCGAGTCCACAGATTAACCGCGATCTCGGCCTTCCCTCGTACCTCCGACCAATTCATTTCCAACTGGAGATCCGGACCGAACCAGACGCCGAGTATCTTGATCGGCCCATCCGTCCAGAGGAAAGGTCCGGGAAGAGAAACTCCCTTCCACGCACCCAACCGCAAGCCATAGACTTATCGCGGTTGATCTTGGCCCCTGTCACCATCCCATAACCACTGACCTCTTTGCTGACTTCGTCAATCTCGGCTCTGCTCGGCACAAGAACCGAAACGTCGTCAGCATAGGCAGAATACCTGGCTGAGGTGGTAGCCCCAGGCAGAGATATTCCACGCAGGACCGGATTCGCCTTTAACTTGCGAAGGAAAGGTTCCAAGGCAAGAACGTAAAGCAAAGGCGAGAGCGGACAACCCTGACGAGTAGAGCGAGACAATACGAAAGGCTTCGATCTTACTCCATTCACTTCCACCAGCGCACCGGGGGTCGCATACAAGAGTCGGATCCAGGAGCGAAAGTCGTCTCCGAAACCGGCCGCCGAAAGGACAGCCTCCAGAAAACGATGGTCAACCCTATCGAAGGCCTTGGACTGATCTAAATTGATCAGCGCGGCTTCACCGTTGACTTGTTCTAAGATCAAGCGTACCATATACAGGTTATCCTGAATAGTCCTGCCCTTCACAGTACAGGTCTGCTCGGGACCAATCAGACTAGACAGGACAAGCTGCAAACGGTTGGCTAAGATCTTTAACTCAGTGTTTAACATGGTTAAAGGGCGAAAGTTCCCTAACCCATCCCCATCGTCCTTGTCCTTACGCAGCAACTTGATCACACCCCTGGGGAAGCGTTGAGGTATAGACCCCTGCCTCATCCAGTGGTTGAAAATCAGTTCCAGCAAAGGAACAAAAACGGGCGACAGCCTCAAGTACACTTCGTAGGGAAGACCATCGATTCCCGGAGATTTATCCAGGCCAACTTGTTTCAGCGCTTCCCAGATTTCCGACTCTGTTCTGGGACCCTCGCACCCAGCCGCTTCAGCTGCCTCGAGGCAGGGAAAGTCGGCTAAATAGGAATCGAACCGAGCAGAGCTCGGACCGGGCTCGCTGGTGAAAAGATCCTGGAAGTAATCTCGAAAGACCTCACATATGCCCGCGTTTGTAGTCACGGTCCGATTATCCGGTAATGTGACGCACGCGATATGTCGCCGAGACGCACTCCTACTCTCCTCTGCACGCAATTCAGCGGCCATATTCGTCGCCTCAGAGAACATTCTTTTTAACCTAGCCCTAACTACCAGAGCTTGGTCCTTCTTGATAAGCAAGGAGGCCAACTCTGCCTTAGCTAAGGCTATATCCCCACTAACACGGGATTTCACAGCCCGATCAACTTTTTCTTCTAAAGCAGTTTGCGCCGCTAATCTATCTAGATTGAGTCGACGACTAAAATCGGCAGCAAACCTTCTAATTTTTTATTTTAATTTACCCCACCAAAAACCGCCCCCGACAATTCCCGTTGAATCATTAGTAGCAGCTGGTCCCGAAATCCCTGCTCACCAAAAAGTGAACAGTTGAATTTCCAGTAACCAGCCAACCTAACCTTAGGCTTATCTAAGTTTACACGGACCCGGACAAGCCTATGATCCGAGTAAACTATGTAATGGAAACTTGGACACCCTAAGAGCCCAACATCGACTCTCTTAACTAAGACTCGGTCGAGTTAGCTCGCAAGCGTCCCAGGAGCCGAGTTGCCACTATTAGTCCAAGTCCATGCTACCTCCCGAGGGTGCTCATTTCGGTACTTATCGACGAGATCAAACCCGTCGATAAAGTCCCAAAATGGTTTCACATCAGGATTGTTAGTACCCCGTTTTTTCCCTATACGATCTATATCGGGGTCAAGGACGGCATTCCAATCGCCCGCTAAAACTACTCGACGAGATGTCGTCAAAAACGGCTCGATCTGCCGAAACAGACCAGGTCGCTCAGCATGGATATTGGGCGCATAAACGCCAATGAGACGCAAAGCCTTACCTTTTATGGTAACGTCCAGCACACAAAGCCTGCCCGCCGGATCTGTGAAGACAAGAGTACATACAGCATCTAAAGACCTGCTCACTAGCCAAGAGACACCCCTCGAACGACCATCAAAACATGCTGAATAAGAGAGAACCCCTTAGACAGCACGTCGTCACGATCATGAGAAGAAAACCGGGTCTCCTGCCCGCAACAGATATTCACCCCGAGGCGCTGAAGGTCGCGAGAGAACCTCGCCCTGCGAGACTCCGACCTCAGGCCCCGGACATTTAAACCAGCTAACCAGAGAGCCATATTGAATACTGATTAGGGTTGTTTACCTGCTTTGAACATGGCCGGGGTAAGGATACCGACAGCCTCTCCCATAGACCCATGGCCCATCTCAGTATTGATGGTACCGTCTTGGGAGATCCCGCCGATATTCCACGGGAACGTAAGTTTTAGTGCTCTATAGAGAGAGGGGTGAACAAAAATGGGGACCCTCCCTGCACAAAAAAAGTATAGCCTCGTCCAACATGGCCCAAATTTGTTTCGCTCCCGTGTCGACGCCAACCACGGTTAAAACCCTCTGGGCCTTTGGGAAGTTCAGCGGGTTATCAATGTCTTTGTCGGAAAACTGTTTTATAGACAAGAGGAATTTGAGGTTAGGGATACGATTTCCGTAATCTTTTGCCTTTTCCGCTTGCCGAGGGGAGAATTTTCAGATGTCCGAACCATGGTTGAAGATGCTTTTAGGGTTTTTTTTTTCCTGTCGGTGGCATCCTGCGTGGGGCTTCTAGGCATTTTAGTGACTGGAGGGAGCATTTGTGTAGATTTAGAGGGAGAAGGACTAGGAGTGTGGCAAGGAGTGCTGGGTTGTCTAAAGGGGCAGGGGTCTCTACTGAGCAGGATTTGGGACTGGCCATAAGAGGTGGACGGAATAGCAGGAGAAGGCTTCACTCTGGAGAGAGGGGTTGAGGGACTTGAAGTAGGAGGCATGGGGATGGAGGATATGCAAAGAGTGGCCTTCTTCGCCAAAACCTTGACATCTGCATTTAGCATAGTCAAGGGGCGGAAATTATCTATCCCATCCCCTCCGTTTTTGCTCTTGCATAACAACTTGATGACGCCCCTGGTGAAGCGTCGGGGTATATTCCCATTCTTCAGCCAGTGGTTAAACATGAGCCTCAAGTACAACTCGTAGGGAAGTCCATCTATTCCCGGGGCCTTGTCTCGACCGGCCAGCTTAAGCGCATCCCAGACTTCCTCCTCCGTTATGGCCCCTTCGCACATATCCGCTTCGACCGGCACGAGACGAGCAAAATCGGCCAGATAGGCGTCGAACTGAGTGAAGAGATCCCGGAAATAAGACCGGAAGGCCTCGCAGATGCCTCCGTTTGTGGTCGCTTGTCGTCCGTCCGGTGTCATGACACTGGGAAGATATCGATCCGAAGCGCTGCGCAACTCCTCTTGCCGCAGTTCAGCGGCTATGTTCGTCGCCTCGGCAGACATTCTCTTTAGTCTAGACCTAACTACCAGAGCTTGGTCCTTCTTGATAAGCGAGGAGGCCAGCTCGGCCCTAGCTACTGCGACCTCCACACTATCTCCCGATTGGATGGCACCCTCTAATCTAGCTTCGGCTGCCGTTTGCGCTGCTAATCTATCTTTGTTGAGCCGTCGACTATAATCAGCTGCAAACGACCTAATGACTGACTTAAGATGGCCCCCACCACTTATTCCCAACCACACTCCCCGTCATTTCCCTCTGTATGGTTAGTACTAACTTTTTGTCACGGAAATCTTTCGATTCGAGCAGAGACGTGTTGAACTTCCAGTAACCGTTCAATCTAGGCTTAGTTTACTCGCACCCGGACGAGCCGATGGTCCGAGAAAACTATCGAATGGAAACTTGGACACCCTAAGAGCCCTACGTCGACTCTCCTCACTAAAACCCGGTCGATATAGCTCGAACGAACTACCGTATCCGGGCCGCCTCTATTGGTCCAAGTCCATGCTGCCTCCCCCGGATGCTCATTTCTGAACTTATCGACTAAATCAAATCTGTCGAGAAATTCGCGAAATGGTTTGACATCTGGGTTGTAAGTACCCGATCTCTCCCCGCTACAATCTAAGTCGGGATCAAGGACGGCGTTCCAATCACCCGCTAAAACTACCTGGCGAGACGTCGTCAAAAACGGCTCGATCCGCCGAAAAAAGGCAGCCCGCTCCGCCTGGTCGTTGGGCGCATAAACCCCGATGAAGCGAAGAGTCTTTCCCTTTATAGTGACATCCAGGACGCAAAGCCTGCCCTCCGGATCTGAGAACACAAGGTTACACGTCGCCGTCAAGGACCTGCTGACTAGCCAAGAGATCCCTCTGGAGCGGCTATCAAAAAAAGCTGAGTAGAGGCGGAACCTCTTCGACAGCACATCTTCAGAGACGCTGGCAATAAGATGGGTTTCTTGCACACAACACACGTTCACGCCGAGGCGCTGAAGCTCGCGTGAAAGCCTCGCCCTACGAGACTCCGACCTCAGGCCTCGGCCATTCACTGTAGCTAACCAAAGAGCCATTGAAAGACACTTACCTTAGGGTTGAGCCTCACCTTGAAACATCGTCTGAGTTGGGATGCCGACGGCTTCTCCCATGGATCCAGTGCCCATCTCAGTCTTGATGGAGCCGTCTTGGGATATACCACCGACATCCCAGGGAAAGGTTAGTTTTAGAGCCCTATAAAGGGATGGGTGTACCAAAACCGGGACCCTCCCAGAACAGAACTGTTTCAAATGGGAAATTCTTTCACTGTCCGTGATGATCATCGGTGTATCGTGTCTTTTGGCCTCCTCTATCATGCGCCACGCCTGCCGTGATCCCGCACCGATTCGCACGACCGTGAGGACCATCTTGGCGTTCGGGAAGTTCGCGGGATCCTCAAGATCCCTCTCCCCACAATTCTTCATGGAGAGAAGGGCTCTCAGACTCGCAATCCTCCTGCCGAACGTCTTGGCCCTCTCCGTGCTCTCGGCGGTCACCCGGCAGACGTTCTTCCCCGTGTTGTAGGGTGTTTTCGCCTTCCACCTCTTGCCGTCGACATCCTCCGTGGGGCTCAACAGTCTCTTCCCCGGTGCAGCATAGTCTCTTTTAGTAGGGGTTTCCACCTTGTGCACCGGGGTTTTGTCCCTCTTCAGCGGGGAGCACGAACGGGCTCTTGGAGGCGGGGGCAGTCTTTGGTTTGGTCGGGGAAGACGGTGCAGAGGATGGGGGGGCTTACAGTCTTTGATGGAGAAGGTTCCTGTGGTCTTGGTGATGTCTCTGTCTTCGGTCTTGGTGCCGGAGTTGGTGTCCTCGGTCTTGGTGCTGGCGTAGGTGTCTTTTGGGCCAGCTGCCTCTCCAAATCGCCTTCCTCTTTTTTCCGCCTACTACCTTCCAATCCCCTTCACCAGATGTAATGAAGGGGGCGACGGGGACAGAGGCCATGCTTTTTGCTTCCTCCGAAGTCACGGGGCGGTCTTTCTTGGGGTTCGGCTGGCGGTCTGAGGAAGGTCCGCCTGCACAATCAGAAGCCATATGGCCTGGTTGGCGACACCTCCAGCATGTCGGTTTCCTACCTGTTACAATAACAGGCAGCAATCTGCCGTCGACGTCCAACATGCTGGGAATGTCGTCAAAGGCTTTCTGGCCCAGCATGATGGCGAAGCTCCACATGCCCACCCTGTCATCCGAGGAGACGCCGATGATCTCCCCAAACTGCTTGAAATAAGCAGCCAGTGCCTCACCCCTCACCTGTGCGGAGACCTCGTACACGGAAACCCTGGTCCTCTTTCTGCCCCTGTACTCCGTGCGGAGGATGTGATCCCTCGTTATGAGGTCTCTATTAAGCATGGAGACGCATTCTTCAGGCGAGGGCATCAGAACGTCCCACATAAATGCCTTGGTCCCGGCAGAAACGACCTTTGCTAGTACTTCAGACCAATTTTTCTTCAGCTGGAGGTCGGGCCCAAACCACACTCCAAGAATGCGGACAGGACCGTCCGTCCAACCGAAGCGGCCTGGAAGATCGCGCCCCTTCCAGGCACCTAACCGCAAGCCGGAAGACTTGTCGCGGTTTATCTTGGCCCCTGTCACCTTCTCGTACCGATCAAGCGCCTTCTGTACCGCTTCAATGTCGTTAAGGGGCGACACGAAAGCAGATACGTCATCGGCGTACGCGGAAACCCTGGCTCGAGTCCCTCCAGGAACGGCGATCCCGCGTAGGGCCGGACTGCACGCCTCGTCCTTCAGCCGGCGCAGGAGAGCCTCCAACGCCAAAGCATAAAGGAGAGGCGACAGCGGACAACCCTGACGAACCGACCTCGACAGAACAAAAGCGCCCGACAACTTTCCGTTCACCTGTACCACAGCACTGGGAGAGTTATACAGGAGGCTAATTCAGCGGCAGAAGTCGGGTGCGAATCCGGCGGCCTGCAGGACAGTAGCAAGGTAGCGATGGTCGACCCTATCAAATGCCTTGGACTGATCCAAATTGATCAGCGCGGCTTCTTCGTCGTCTTTTACGCCCTCTAGGATCGTGCGGATCAAATGCAGGTTCTTCTGAATTGTTCGGCCCCTCACAGAACAAGTCTGCTCGGGTCCCAACAGAGACTCGGCAACTGACTGCAAACGCTCCTGCAGGATCTTGGCCATAATCTTTAACTCTGTGTTTAGCAGAGTTATGGGCCTATAATCATCTAGTTTCCCCCCAACACCCTTGCCCTTTTTCAACAGAGTGATCACACCCCTGGACATGCGATTGGGGATGGACCCCGACCGAAACCAGTTGTTGAACACTGCTATCAAAATCGGAACAAAGATGTGCGACAGCCTCAAGTACAATTCATATGGCAAACCATCCAGACCGGGCGACTTGCCTCTGCCGACCTTCTTCAGTGCCTCTTAGACTTCGCCCTCCGTGATCTCTCCCTCGCAGCTAGCTGCTTCAGTCGGCTCAAGCCGAAGAAAGTCAGCCAAATAGCTGCGAAACTCCTCCTCACGGAGACCAGGCTCCTTGGTAAAGCGGTTCTCGAAATGCCGCCGAAACGCCTCGCACATGTCGTCAGTCGACCGCAGAGTACGCCCCTCCGGGGTTTTGGCTTGACGAATGTATCGATCACCAGCTCGACGGACTTCTTCCCGGCGCAGATCTGCGCCCAGGTTCACGGCTTCGTTAGACATCTTACTTAACTTATGCCTAATTACCTCACCCATGTAGCGATCGCTATTCGAACACTGCAGGGCCTCCCTAGCCAGGGCTATCTCTAGGGGATCCCCCCCAGCCTCCGCCCGGGAAAATTAGCCTTAAGTGTCTTCACCTTATCAGCCTTATCTAGAGCGAGCCGTTTGCTGAAATCAGTGGTGAAAAACCTAATACTATCCTTAAGTTTTCCCACCATCTATTCCCGATAACCGCCCCCACTAGCTCCCGCTGCACTAATCTAATTAGCTGCTCCTGGAAGTCCCGCCTGTCCAGTAAAGACAGATTGAACTTCCAGTAACCAGCCATTCTAGGCCTATGTTCTAACGCCACACAGGCACAAACGAGTTTGTGGCCCGTGTAGCCTACCCAGTGGAACGTGGGACAATCTAATAAGTCTATGTCGGCTCTACGAACTAACATTCTGTCAAGGTAGCTAACTACCTTGTCAGATGGCCAATTAAGCGCCCACGTCCACATTTTCCCACTGGGATGATCGACCCGGTATCTATCGACGAGACCATAATCGCCGATCAGATCGACCAGGCTACGATCGCCCCTTCTACCGCTAGCGCCCCGCCCCCTGTCTAACTTGGGGTCCAGGATGGCATTCCAGTCCCCCATTGGAACTAGGCGCGAAGAATCGACTAGGAACGGCCCTAACTGCCGAAAAAAGTCACACCGATCCTCCTGGTCGTTGGGCGCATAAACCGCAACGACCCGAAACTAACCACTTTTCACGGCAATATCGGCCACGATTAACCTGCCCTCGGCATCGGTATGCACAAGGTTCACCTTCGCATCAAGAGTACATTTGACTAACAAAGAAACTCCTCTGGCCAACCGGTTCAAATATGCTAAATAGACGACAAAGTCATCCTCCAGCACACACGCATCGGAAGTGCAAACAAAGTGGGTCTCTTCGATCGCGGCAACATCTACACCGAAGGACAGGAGATCCCGACGCAGGCGGGCAGCCTTACCCCGATTTCTCAAGCCCTTCACATTCAAACTGGTTATCTTTATTTCCATTTTCTAGGCCTGCAAATATAAAAAAGAATTAGTGCAAAAACCTTAAACACATACGGGGCGGAAATCTGAGCTGGACAGGACCCCGACGGATTACCCCAGGCTCCCTACTCCCAACTCTGACGTAATGCGTCCATCCAGGGCAATACCGCCAACGTCCATGGGGTATATTAGTTTGATCGCTCTATATAATGAGGGATGGATCAAAACGGGGACCCTCCCTGCACAAAATTGTTGCAATCTTCTTACAGTGGGGTCCTCCATATCGAACATTCTGATGTTCGGGAAGGCCTCTTTAGCTTCAAATAGATGACTCCACACACGCAAGTAAGCCCCCGTATCCCTTACGCAGGTTATCACTCCTGGCGCCTTAGGAAAGTTACGAGGGTCTTCTGTTGACTTCCCGCCAACCTCGTTCATTTGGAAAAGGAGCCCCGAAAGTGCTTTTCTTTGCTTGGTGAGCCCGTGCTTGTAGACTTCTTTGTCTACATGACAAATTGTTTCGGGCCCTTCGAAAAGTTTCTTTTTCTTCTTTTTCTTCTCCCTTGAAGAATGGGGAGGGGAAGAAGTGGATGTATGGGGTGGTGTATTTACAGAACTGGGGGAAGAAATAGAGGGAGAGGGGGATGGAGTACGTGTAGGGGAGGAAGGGAGACTCCTATCTCTAGGGGAAACAGTTTGTCTTATGGGCGATGCAGGGAAGGTGTGCCGCCTGGTTCTATTCATGCTATACTCTGCCCTGCTACGTCCAGAAGTATTTTTTTCTTGCTCTTCAGAGTCTTCCTCCCTACTTCTTTTCAAAGAGGAAGCTCGTGGTGGAGGCATACTTTCTACCTCCATTGGTGCTTCCTGTTGCTGCTCCATCTGAGGATGCTCTTGCTGCTTCCTGTGTTTCTGCTGGGACCGCTGCTGTTGAGGCTGCTGTTGCTTCTTTTGTCGTTGCTGTTGAGGTTGTTCAGGTTGCTTGTGCTGTTGAGGCTGCTGTTCTTTTTGCTTCTGTAACAGTTTAGCTTGTTCTTCGGGCCGCTTGTTTTGGCCTTCTTTTGGTTGTTTTTTAACTTCCCCTTCCGTCTGCCTTTTGGGGGGAATCTCCTTCTGGGGTGGAGCCGGCGCACTTTGGGGCTTCCGCCTTTTAGTGACTTCCTTCCACTCGCCTTCCGGTTCAGGGGTTTCCTTCTCTGGGGTACTGGTTTTTGCTGCTGGAGGTGGTGGGGCTGGTGTCTTCTTTCTTAGGGCACGCCTTTGCCATGTGTCTTGCCTCTCCGCATGACCAACAAAACGGCTTTCTGCCTCTCCACCACTGCCAACATCCTTCTGTTGCGGCAGATTAATACGTTTGGGATTTTCTGGAATCCTTCTCTGTCCAATGTGATGTGGATTTCGAAATCTCCCGTCTCGATTCCTGCCTTACTGCTGATGGCCTTCACTTCGTTAACTACTCCGAATTCGGCGAAGAAGGCCCCGAGTCTGTCACCGGAAATGTCTATGGGCACCCCATGAACCATCACCTTTGTTCGACGGGTGCCCATATATTCGGTTTGTAGTCTTAAAGATTTTGTATTTAAGACACAGCTGGCTAATCTCTTTGCTTGTTCTTCTGTCTGTAGGAGGAGGTCCCATAGAGCATTTGTTCTTCTTGCTAAAATTTTTGGACAAATGCTTAACGCCTTCAGGGCCTCCTCCATACCCTCCCTGCTCACTCCAACCAGCTTATGAGTCCTGACATCCGAGATGAGCAAAGAAATGGTCCGAGGTTTCACCTCCTCGAATACCTCGGTGATTGTCAGGAATTCATTGCCACTGAAAGTTTCTTGGAATCGAATTCTTTCATTTGCGTAAAATACGCCATCCTTTTTTAGCAGCCTATTTTGGCTCCAGGCCGTTTTTTCAGCTGACACCGGTATTGTTACCGGTGTAGCTGGAGTGTCAATGATTTTGTCAGCCATTTTGGCGAACAAAGTCCACCGCGGCTGACACACACTATAATTTCTTTTCTCACACTTTTGTTTTGTTTTTTGTTTTTTTTTTAAGCCGAAATTTCTAACAAATAAATAAAACAAACAAAAAGGTCGGACCGTAATCCGAGACAAATAAATAAAACCAACATTGAACAGTAAACGAAAAAGAACAGAAACAAATAAAAGACGGGGAGGGTAACAGCAAAATGAAAGAAATAAAAAACTAAACAAATATCAAACTAAAAAAAGAAAGGGTTCAAACAAAAAAGGAAAGAAAGGTTTCAAAAATGCGTACAAATTTTTAAAAAAAGGAAAGAAAGGGTTCAAAAATGCGTGCAAATTTCTTTAAAAAAAGTAACTTTTCAAACAACTTAGCTTATAGCTGGACCAAAAATCCAATAGACGACAACAAAAATCTCTTGATTCGCCTCAATATTTAATGTACAAAGGTACAAATGTGGCACAAGGCCAAAAGTGGGGGTTGGGAAAGGGAGGTCATTTATTGTCTTAACTTTAAACTTAGCTAGTCACGAGCACTGACCCAAACATACAATACAATATTCCTTCCACCAAAACGCCACATTCATACTTACCTTTCATGCTACATCCACCAAAATACCTCATTGTCTCAATGAAAGTCCTAAATAACCCCATATGTACAATATAGTCTGGGGGGGGGGCGGGAGTAAAAACTTAAAAATAAAATAATCCCCAATGAATAAATACAATATGACTAAAAATATGTACATGAAACTAAACAAAATTATGTTAGTAATAAAATCTCCCACAAATCCTAAATGTGACAGTAAAATCAATTAACTGGGCGAAATCGACACGGGACTTTGACAATATAAAATAAACATTTATCCATCCCAACCACTCACACAAACACGCACTGATTCAGACTCAAACGTACGAAAAAGATCACAGACTCGAAAGCGAAAAGCGTCCCGTATCCGCCAGAGAACTGAAATCACTGAGCACCTAAAGAGGGGAGGGATGGGGAGTTAAACTAAAGGAAAAGAAAAGGGGGACAGAAAAAAGGGGGGGCAATGAGCAAACACACCCTAGCTAAGTTTACATAAATGCAATAAACTAAAAAGATTACACACAAAAACCTACTCTAGCCTACAGCATGGATGGGTTGCCCAAGTTCAACCCAGATAAACAATATCCTGATGCCTAACCGGCATCAAAATGCCACTCAAGGTCAGCCCCTCTCACTCGACACAAACGCGCAAGACTCACCCACCTGTCGCCAAATTCAGATGATGTGAGCCGCCGCCTTTCCGTCCTTATCTTGACTTTAAGCTGATGCCTAAAGAACAAGATCAGTTCGGAAGAAGCAAACTTCTCGCCACCATGGAATTCCTTCTGACGCGTCGTCCAAATCACGACTCTCATAACGCCTAGTAAGCAACAGAACACATAATGTTCAGCCTTCGACATCTGCGGCACCACATTGCTACAAACAGAAACGGCATCCAGGACAAAGGACTTTCTACGCAGCACGCGGACCATGAGGCCTTCAACAAACTTGCACAACGGCAACTACCACCGTGCACTGAAAGAAGGCGTGACCAATGGTCTCGACTTCCCCAACACAGCGGCGGCAGTTTGGAGAATTCTCCAAGCCCGCTGAACAGTCTTTTGCCGACCCAGAGGGCTCTACGAATCACCCGCCAGGTGAGTGATGCCTCATCGTTAGTGAGGCATTTCAACCCAGGCGCCCAAGGCCATATTGAACGGGCCTGCTGCTTCGTAAGACCGAGCTCGCCAATCAAACCATCTTGAACGGACTAGCACTTGATACAATGCCCTACGAGACAACGCCTGGACGTTGGAGAGGCCTTCCGACGCCCGTAAGAGGCATTTCAGAGCGCGACGACATTCGTGATAGAAGGAGCTTTCGGCTCGGGGTCTACGGCGGGCCTCCCCCTCGCACGAGTGCACACTTCTCAGGGACGGGAAATTTTTCCGGGCGTCTTCATTCCAGAAGGCTTCCACCTCATCCGATTCACGACACAATCGGTCTAGGAAAGCAATGCGAAGCATATATTGACGAATCTCAATGCTTGGCATACCCAGGCCGCCCTCAGCGGTATGAAGGCAACAGATCTCCCGAGTTACCATAGCGGCCTTGCCTCTCCACAAGAAAGAGAACAAGAGACTTACTAATAAAATTAGTGGGGTAAACGGAAGTGGAAGTACAGAGAGTCGGTACACGAGAATTGGATATATGTGTGAAACACATACTTCCGCCCTTCCCTTCAGGGAAAGCCTCCTCCGAGACCACAGATTAACCGCGATCTCGGCCTTCCCTCGTACCTCCGACCAATTCATTTCCAACTGGAGATCCGGACCGA
Source organism: Acanthosepion esculentum (assembly GCA_964036315.1). Taxonomy (NCBI): domain Eukaryota; kingdom Metazoa; phylum Mollusca; class Cephalopoda; order Sepiida; family Sepiidae; genus Acanthosepion; species Acanthosepion esculentum. The sequence continues at coordinate 32,826,907 of OZ038479.1, read as the reverse complement.
ACCAGACGCCGAGTATCTTGATCGGCCCATCCGTCCAGAGAAAAGGTCCGGGAAGAGAAACTCCCTTCCACGCACCCAACCGCAAGCCAACAGACTTATCGCGATTGATCTTGGTCCCTGTCACCATCTCATAACCACTGACCTCTTTGCTGACTTCGTCAATCTCGGCTCTGCTCGACACAAGAACCGAAACGTCGTCAGCATAGGCAGAATACCTGGCTGAGGTGGTAGCCCCAGGCAGAGATATTCCACGCAGGACCGGATTCGCCTTTAACTTGCGAAGGAAAGGTTCCAAGGCAAGAACGTAAAGCAAAGGCGAGAGCGGACAACCCTGACGAATAGAGCGAGACAATACGAAAGGCTTCGATCTTACTCCATTCACTTCCACCAGCGCACCGGGGGTCGCATACAAGAGTCGGATCCAGGAGCGAAAGTCGTCTCCGAAACCGGCCACCGAAAGGACAGCCTCCAGAAAACGATGGTCAACCCTATCGAAGGCCTTGGACTGATCTAAATTGATCAGCGCGGCTTCACCGTCGACTTGTTCTAAGATCAAGCGTACCATATGAAGGTTATCCTGAATAGTCCTGCCCTTCACAGCACAAGTCTGCTCGGGGCCAATTAGACTAGACAGGACAAGCTGCAAACGGTTGGCTAAGATCTTCGCCAAAATCTTTAACTCAGTGTTTAACATGGTTAAATGGCGAAAGTTCCCTAACCCATCCCCATCGTCCTTGTCCTTACGCAGCAACTTGATCACACCCCTGGTGAAGAGTTGAGGTATAGACCCCTGCTTCATCCAGTGGTTGAAAATCAGCTCCAGCAAAGGAACAAAAACGGGCGACAGCCTCAAGTACACTTCGTAGGGAAGACCATCGAGTCCCGGAGATTTATCCAGGCCAACCTGCTTCAGCGCTTCCCAGATCTCAGACTCTGTTATGGGACCCTCGCACCCAGCCGCTTCAGCTGCCTCGAGACAGGGAAAGTCGGCTAAATAGGAGTCGAACCGAGCAGAGCTCAGACAGGGCTCCCTGGTGAAAAGATCCTGAAAGTAATCTCGAAAGACCTCACATATGCCCGCGTTTGTAGTCAGGGTCCGATTATCCGGTAATGTGACGCACGCGATATGTCGCCGAGACGCACTCCTACTCTCCTCTGCACGCAATTCAGCGGCCATATTCGTCGCCTCAGAGAACATTCTTTTTAACCTAGCCCTAACTACCAGAGCTTGGTCCTTCTTGATAAGCAAGTAGGCCTACTCTGCCTTAGCTAAGGCTATATCTCCACTAACACGGGATTTCACAGCCCGATCAACTTTTTCTTCTAAAGCAGTTTGCGCCGCTAATCTATCTCGATTGAGTCGACGACTAAAATCGGCAGCAAACCTTCTAATTTTTTATTTTAATTTACCCCACCAGGCGTTCCCAAAAACCGCCCCCGACAATTCCCGTTGAATCATTAGTAGCAGCTGGTCCCGAAATCCCTGCTCACCGAATAGTGAACAGTTGAATTTCCAGTAACCAGCCAACCTAACCTTAGGCTTATCTAAGTTTACCCGGACCCGGACAAGCCTATGATCTGAATAAACTATGTAATGGAAACTTGGACACCCTAAGAGCCCTACATCGACTCTCTTAACTAAGACTCGGTCGAGGTAGCTCGCAAGCGTCCCAGGAGCCGAGTTGCCACTATTAGTCCAAGTCCATGCTACCTCCCGAGGGTGCTCATTCCGGTACTTATCGACAAGATCAAACCCGTCGATAAAGTCCCGAAATGGTTTCACATCAGGATTGTTAGTACCCCGTTTTTTCCCTATACGATCTATATCGGGGTCAAGGACGGCATTCCAATCGCCCGCTAAAACTACCCGACGAGATGTCGTCAAAAACGGCTCGATCTGCCGAAACAGACCAGGTCGCTCAGCATGGATATTGGGCGCATAAACGCCAATGAGACGCAAAGCCTTACCTTTTATGGTAACGTCCAGCACACAAAGCCTGCCCGCCGGATCTGCGAAGACAAGAGTACATACAGCATCTAAAGACCTGCTCACTAGCCAAGAGACACCCCTCGAACGACCATCAAAACATGCTGAATAAAGGGAGAACCCCTTAGACAGCACGTCCTCACGATCATGAGAAGAAAACCGGGTCTCCTGGACGCAACAGATATTCACCCCGAGGCGCTGAAGGTCACGAGAGAGCCTCGCCCTGCGAGGCTCGGACCTCAGGCCCCGGACATTTAAACTAGCTAACCAGAGAGCCATATTGAATACTGATTAGGGTTGTTTATCTGCTTTGAACATGGCTGGGGTAAGGATACCGACAGCCTCTCCCATAGACCCATGGCCGATCTCATTCTTGATGGAACCGTCTTCGGAGATTCCGCCGATATCCCACGGGAACGTTAACTTTAGTGCTCTATAGAGGGAGGGGTGAACGAAAACCGGGGCCCTCTCTGACAAAATTGTTTCATATGTCGAAGTTTATCGTTCTGCACGATGGCTATAGGAGGAGTCATGTTGAACGCAGACATAGCCTCGTCCAACATGGCCCAAATTTGTTTGGCACCAGTATCTGCACGTATTACAGTTAATACCCTCTGGGCATTAGGAAAGTTATTTGGGTTGTCTATATCTTTATCCGCGAATTGTTTGATTGATAGAAGATATTTTAGGTTGGTAATCCTGTTCCCGTAGTCTCTAGCCTTTTCTGCTTGCAGCGGAGAGATTTTGTAAATATCAATTCCGGGATTATAGATGTGTTTAGTTTTTTTTTCCCTGTCAGTAGCATCATGAGTGGGGCTTCTGGGCCTCTTGGTAACTGGAGGGGGCATTTGGGAAGATTTAATGGGAGAAGGACTGGGAGTGTTACGTGGTGTGCTTGATTGTCTAAAAGGGCTGGGGTCTCTACTGAGAGGGATTTGAGGCTGGGCATAAGAAGTGGAAGGTGTGGCAGGGGAAGGCTTCACTCTAGGGGTTGACGGACGTGAAGAAGGAGGAGGCGGGTTGGAGGATGTGGATGGAGTGTCCTTTATTTTAGTGGGAGATTTGACTTGTGAGGGTTTAGGAGACTGTGAAGTGGAGGATTTCTTTGATGGAGATGATTTTCCTTTTTTTTGATCATCGAGCTGTTTCTTTAGAGCCTTAATCTTTTCTGTTTTTTCGTACCCTGGATCGTACTTTTTCCTTTGCTCATCGATGTCCAGATTAGAGGTCGGGGCGTCGCCCTTGCTGTTGTTAGAGGGAGTGGGGCTGTTTGTCTTTAGTCCCCGAGGCTTCAGGGGACTGAGGACCCGCTGGCTGACGCTTCCCCCTGACCCTGTCAACTACCTGCCATTCCCCTTCTTCCCCCTTCTTAGCCACAGAAGCGGCGGAAGAGGGCTCTTCGGGGGATGGGGGCTTTGATGGAGACCCAACCGGGGGATCAACCTCTCCGGTCCCGGCAGCTGGCATGCCCATAACAGGCGCGGCGGATTTTGGAGACTCGGTCAGAGGGGGAGTTTGGTCGTTTGTGACCTGAGTCCCAGAGGCCTTCTTCTCTGGGCAGGAAGAGGAGAGATGACCAGTCACTCCGCACTTCCAGCAGGCTGGTTTACGGCCGGTCACAATGACCGGCAGCTTCAGGTCACTGACGTCAATCCAGTTGGGGACGGAGCTGAAGGCCTTTCGATCGAGCATCATGTCAAAGCTCCATCCCCCAGTCAGGCTATCGCAGGAAGTGGCCAATATCTCACCGTATTGGGACAGGAAAGCCGCAAGGTGTTCCCCGATCGCCTGAGGAGGGACCTCGTATACTGCAACCCTGGTCCTTCGCCGACCCTCGTACTCGGTACGGAGGATGAGATCCTTTGTGATCAACTCCCTCCGGGTGGCTCTTAAACAGTCTTCCGCTGTGGGCAGCAGTATGTCCCACATGAAAAAACCCTTACCCTTGACAATTCGTAGGGGTTTGAACCCCAGGGACTCCAGTGCTTTAAACACTGTGTCTTTAGTCGAACGACAAATTTTGCGCGAACGCTTGTCGACGACAAAGGCTGACACAATTCATTTTTCGATTTTCTTTAGTTCAATTGGATCCTCCAAGAGCCCGTCTTTCACCACGAGGTGAGCGTAACTCTTGGCACGATCCAAGAACTCCGCAATATCGATTATACATTTGGGTGGGGACTTCCAACAAGAGGGCGAATCCCCGACCTCGATATTAGCTTTTGGGTTGTCTTTATTCTCGGTCATTTTCAGGTTCTCTTCCGATAACCTGGCTTTGGCGGCCTTTTTAAGGACCTCAACCATCTCCTCGTTAGTAGGGGTTCTTTGGAGGGCAGGATATTCCTCCGGATTATCTTTGTCGGGGGGGATCTTTTTTTGGGTTAAATAGGTGCTTCCTTATAGACTTTCTGAAGGAATCAAGGGTTGTTTTCTTTTTTGTAATAAGAAAAGAAGGGGCTTTTTTTCCCTTCTTCTCCATGATGAAGTAAAGGGGAGGGTCGGGAGTGGAGGAATAGGGGGAGGGATATTTAATAAATTTCGCCTAAAGGCGAAACAAAAAAGAACGAAAATTAGACAAAAAAGTTCAAAGAAAAGATAGATAAGAAAAACTAATAAGATTAAACTCTAGCCGAAGCTAGTTAAAATAAAATAAAAGATGGCCGACTCTAAGAAGCGAGACTCACCAGTAAAAAAATAAACAGCTAAATTAAACAATTACAAATTTAAAACAACAAAAATAACACGTAAAAACTTACACAAATATCGCCTAGAGGGGAAATAATTAAAAAAACACAAGGAGGAAAATTAAATAATACAAAGAAAACTGTTCAAAACAAGGTAAACAAAGAAAATACTAAACTTCGGCAAAAAAGCCGGAGCTATTAACAAAAAATCAAAATGGCCGACACTAGTCGAAAACAATAAACAAAAGAAAATACGTAACTTTCGACAACAGCCAAAGCTAGAAACAAAAATTCAAAGTGGCCGACCCAAAGAAAAGCGAGTCGAACCGATAAACAAAAGAAAAATAAACAAATAAATTATACAATACAACGATTACAAAACGAATTTAATACAAACAAATTATAAAACGAAAAACACGGAAAAACGTAAGGTTAGGAAAGAAACAAGAAATTAAAATTAATTAACGCGAAAATCAGAAATTAAAGGAAAATGAAAATTTTAACGAAGGCGTGGAAATTAAAAAATGGTAGAAATGAAAAACAAAAATCAAAGGTTGGAAGGAAATTAAAACGAGAAACTAGAAAAAAAGAAAAAGCCTGCAAATTAAAAAGGGGTAAAAAATAAAGAATTACCGGGGGTAAAAATAAAATAAAAAGGAAAACAAAAATTAAAGGGGGAAAATTGGAAAAAAGAAAAAACTGAAATAAAAAGAAAAAATAACAGAAATTAAAAGAGGGGGGTAAAATAAAAAAATGGAGAGAAGCAAAAATCCAAAGGACTTTTTTTTTTTTCTTTTTTTTTCTAAAACAGTCAAAAGGAAATAATAAAAACAAACTTAACCAAATACAATTCAAAACAGAATTCGGGCAAACGAGCAGTCGGTCAGCAGTCTAAAAAATAGAGCACAAAATGACAAAACGGACACAAATCTCTTGATTCGCCAATATTTATTGTACAAAGGTACAAGTGTGGCACAAGGCCGAAAACGGGAAAGGGAGGAAAAGGCTGGTCTTCTTCTGTCTTAGCGTTTAAACTTAGCTACCGCAATCACTGACCCAAACATACTGACAATATTCCTTTCACCAAAACGACTCATTCTTACATTACCATTCTTACCTCAAACACCATAATACCTCAAAAACTCCATGATGTCCTAACTAGTCCCCATATATACAGCTCAATGTTTGTGGGGGGGATAAAAAACAATTTAAAAACCCCAATGAGTAATTACAAATGTATAAGAACGATATACAAGAAACTAAACAACATTTTTGTTAGTAATAAAACCCTCACAAAGCAACTAAATGTAGCAGTAACATCAGTTCCCTGGACGAAAACAATGCGGGACTTGGAAAGAAATAAAACATTTGTGCATCCCAACCATTCACTCAAACACACGCTCATCCAAACACAAAAACAGTCACGAAACAACATACCCGAAACGAAAGTCGCCCCGCATCCACCAGAGAACTGACGACACTAGCCACCTAACGATGGGAGGGATGGGGAATTAAACTCAAAGAAAAACAAATAGGGACGAAAAATAAAAGGGGCCAATGCGCATACATAACCTAGCTAAGTTTAATAACGGGAGAGAAAAAAAAAACAACTAAAACAACCAAACGACCTACACTAACCTATTAAGGGGTGGGTTGCCAATGTTCAACCCAGCAAAAACAATATCCTCCTAACCGGCATCAAAATGCCACTCTAAGTCAGCACCTTTCACTCTGCAGAGACGCGCAAGAATCACCCACCTTTCGCCAAATTCCAATGGATGGAGTCGCCTCCTTTCCGTCCTGATCTTGACTTTAAGCTGATGCTTAAAGAACAAGATCAGTTGGGAAGAGGTAAACTTCTCGTCCCCATGGAATTCCTTCTGTCGCGTCGTCCATATCACGACTCGCATAACCCCCAGTAAGCAAAGGAACACATAGTGCTCAGCCTTAGTCAACGGCGGTACTATATTGCTACAGACGGAACTGGCCTCGAGGACAAAAAACTTTCCGCGCAGCATGCGAACCATGATGTCTTCAACAAACTTGCACAGCGGAACTACAACACTACAATGAAAGAAGGCGTGACCTAGGGTCTCCACCTCCCCACTGCAGCGAACGCAGTTTGGCGACTTTACCAAACCCGCTGAGCGAAGTCTTTTGGCGACCCAGAGGGCCCTTCGAATCACCAGCCAGGTGAGTGATGCCTCAGGGTTAGTGAGACATTTCAACCCGGGCGCCCAAGGCCATATGCAGCGAGCCTCCCGCTTCGTCAGACCGAGCTCGCCTATCTTGAACGTTCCCCCTAACTAACACCTGATATAATGCCTTACGGGACAACGGCTGGACGTCGGAGAGGCCATCCTTCGCCCGTAAGAGTCGCTTGAGGGCAATCCGACATTCGCGATAGAAGAGCCCTCGCCTCGAGGAGTACGAGCGGCCTCCTCCTCACACGAGCGCACATTTCTCAAGGATGGAAAATGTTTATGGGCGTCTTCCTTCCAGAATTCGCCGTTCTCATCCACTTGCATACACATCCGGTCTAGGTATGAAATGCGAAGCGTATGTTGACGAGTCTCAACGCAAGGCATCCCCAGACCGCCATCAGACGGATGGAGGTAACAGATCTCGCGACTAACCATGGCAGCCTTGCCTCTCCACAAGAAAGAGAACAAGAGCCTTACAAACGCCAGTAAAGTGCTAGACGGGAGTGGAAGCACGGAGAGTCGGTAAAGGAGAATCGGGTAGATGTGCGTAGCACATACTTCCGCCCTCCCCTTCAAGGAAAGATTCCTCCGAGTCCACAGACGTACTGTAAGCTCGGCCTTCTCCCGCACCTCCGACCAATTCATTTCCAACAGGAGGTCGGGACCGAACCAGATGCCGAGTATCTTGACCGGCCCGTCCGTCCAGAGGAAAGGTCCGGGAAGAGAAACTCCCTTCCACGAACCCAACCGCAAGCCAGCAGACTTATCGCGGTTGATCTTGGCCCCTGTCACCATCTCATAACCGTTGATTTCTTTGCTGACTTCGTTAATTTCGGCCCTACTCGACACCAGAACCGAAACGTCATCAGCATAGGCGGAGTACCTGGCCGAGGTGGTAGCACCAGGTAGGGAAATTCCGCGAAGGACCGGATTTGTCTTCAACTTACGCAGGAAAGGTTCCAACGCAAGAACGTACAGCAATGGAGACAGCGGACAACCTTGACGAATAGAGCGAGACAAAATGAAAGGTTTCGATCTTACCCCATTCACTTCTACCAGCGCACCGGGGGACGCATACAGCAGCCGGATCCAAGTGCGAAAGTGCGGCCCGAAACCGGCGGCCGAAAGAACAGCCTCCAGAAACCGATGGTCAACCCTATCGAAAGCCTTGGACTGATCCAAATTGATCAGCGCGGCATCACTGTCGACTTTCTCAATGATCAAGCGAACCATATGAAGGTTGTCCTGAATAGTCCTGCCCTTCACAGCACAAGTCTGCTCGGGACCAATCAGACTAGAGAGGACAAACTGCAAACGGTCAGCTAAGACCTTGGCTAAAATCTTCAACTCTGTATTTAACATCGTCAAAGGCCGATAATTATCTACCCCATCCCCACCGTCTTTCTTCTTGCGAAGCAACTTGATCACACCCCTGGTGAAGCATTGAGGAATAGACCCCTGCTTAAACCAGTTGTTGTAAATCAGTGCCAGCAAGGGGACAAAGACGGGCGACTGCCTCAAGTACATTTCATAGGGAAGACCATCTAATCCCGGAGTCTTGTCCAGGCCTACCTGTTTCAGCGCATCCCAGATCTCAGACTCTGTTATGGGCCCCTCGCACCCAGCCGCTTCAGCCGCCTCAAGGCGGGGAAAGTCGGCTAAATAGGCATCGAAGTGCTCAGACCGGGCTCCCTGGTAAAAAGTTCCTGAAAGTAGTCTCGAAAAGCCTCGCAAATGCCCACGTCTGTAGTCACCGTCCGCTTATCCGGCAATGTGATGCTCGCGATATGCCGATTAGTTGCCCTACGGAGTTCCTCTGAACGCAATGAAGCGGCCATATTCGTAGCCTCGCAAGACATTCTTTTTATCCTAGCCCTAACTACCAGAGCTTGATCCTTCTTGATAAGCAAGGAGGCCAGCTCCGCCTTAGCTATGGCTATGTCCCCACTATCACGGGATTTCACCGCCCGATCAACTTTTGCCTCTAGAGACTTTTGCGCTGCTAGCCTTTCTAGGTTTAGTCGTCGACTAAAATCAGCAGCAAAAGACCTAAGTTTGGATTTTAGAAAGTCCCACCATCTATTCCCAACCACAGCCCCCGACAATTCCCGCTGTAGCATTAGTAAAAGCTGGTCTCGGAAATCTTGCTCACCAAATAATGATGAGTTCAATTTCCAATACCCAGCCACCTTAACCCTAGGCTTATCTAAGTTTACCCGGACCCGGACAAGCCTATGATCCGAGTAAACTATAAAATGGAAGCTTGGACATTCTAAGAGCCCTACTTCGACTCTCTTAACTAGAACTCGGTCGATGTAGCTTGCGCTAACCACCGAGCTGCCGCCCCTAGTCCAAGTCCATGCTACCTCCCGGAGGTGTTCATTTCGATACTTATCGACGAGATCGAACGCGTCGATAAAGTCCCGAAATGGTTTCACATCCGGATTGTTAGTACCCGGTTTTTGCCCTATACGATCTATATCGGGATCAAGGACGGCATTCCAATCACCCGCTACAACTACCGAACGAGAAGTCGTCAGAAACGGCTCGATCTGCCGAAACAAAACAGACCGCTGCGCATGGTCATTGGGCGCATAAACCCCAATGAGACGAAGAGCCTTATCCTTTATGGTAATATCCAGCACGCAAAGCCTGCCCGCCGGATCCGCGAAGACAAGAGCACACACCGCGTCTAGAGACTTGCTCACCAGCCAGGAAACACCCCTCGAGCGTCCATCAAAACATGCTGAAAAGAGGTCGAACCCCTTAGACAGAATGTCTTCATAATCGCGAGATAAAAAACGGGTTTCCTGCACGCAACATACATCCACCCCGAGGCGCTGAAGATCGCGAACGAGCCTCACCCTTCGAGACTCCGACCTCAGGCCTCGGACATTCAAACTTGCTAACCAAAGAGCCATGATGAAAACCGATTAGTGTTGTGATACTGGTTTGAACATGGCTGGGGTGAGGATACCGACAGCCTCTCCCATAGACCCGTGACCCATCTCATTCTTGATAGAGCCGTCTTGAGAGATTCCGCCGATATCCCAGGGAAATGTCAGTTTAAGAGCCCTATACAGGGATGGGTGAACTAAAATCGGAACCCTCCCTGCACAAAATTGCCTCAAATGATTGAGTTGGTCATTTTCGACAATGGCTATGGGTAAGGCCATCTTGTAAGCGCTGATGGCCTCATCCACCATTGCCCATATCTGCTTCGCACCAGTTCCGGTTCTGATCACCGTCAGAACCCTTTGCGCAAGTGGGAAGTTCTGTGGAACCTCTACATCTAAGTCCGCATATTGGCTTATAGAGAGCAAATATTTCAGTTCTTTTATGCGATTGCCGTAATCGCGGGCTCTCTCGGCCTGAGCCGGTGAAACGCGGCAGACATCCTCCCCTGTGTTGTAAATAAGCTTTTGTGATTTTTTTTTCCTTTCTTTTTTCTCCTGGGCAGGGCTTCTCTGCCGTTTTGTAGCGGGAGGAGGCATTTCTGCTTTAGTAGAGGGGGAAGGACAGGGAGTTTTCCGAGGTGTGCTGGAGGATCTCGGTTTAACAGGAGAAGCAGTAGGGGTTTGAAGGGGAGTATAGTAGGACCTATGATTGTAGGGGCTAGGGTCTCTACTGTGAGGACGAGAGTTGGACCGGGTTGACGGAGGGGAAAGTTTCTTCGTGGGAGAGAGTGCAGACTGGGCAGAGGACGTGGATGGAATAGGCTCTGTGTTTTGGGACTGTTTTTGACGATCTAATTTTTTTTTCAGTTCTTTAACTTTCTCAGTTTTTTCAAAACCTGGGTCATACTTTTTTTGTTTTTCTTTGAATGATAGCTGAGAGGCCGGGGCATCGCCCTTAGCGTTGCAAGATGGAGTGGGGCTGTCCGTGTCTTTCGCCCTTGGGGTTTCAGGGGACTGAGGACCCGCTGTCCGGTGCTTCCCTCTGGCCTTACCAGCTACCAGCCATTCCCCCTCCCCCTTCTCCACAACTGCACAAGCAGCGGGCGAAGGCTCTTTGGGGAAAGTGGTTTTCGATGTTTCACCAACCGGCGGATTATCCGACCCGGTCCCAGCAGCTGGTACGCCCACTACAGGCGAGGCGGAAGGTAAAGACTCGGTCAGAGGGGGGTTTTGGTTTACTGGTGCTTGACTGCCAGGGGCCTTCCTCTCTGGGCAGGAAGAGGAGAGGTGACCAATCTCTCCACACTTCCAGCATACCGGTTTTCGGCCAGTTACTATGACGGGTAACTTCAAGCTACCAACATCCAGACAGTTGGGGATGGAGCGGAAGGCCTTCTCGTCCAACATAATATCAAAGCTCCACCCCCCGTTCAGGCTATCACAGGAGGCGCCCAGAATTTCGCCATACTGGGACAAAAAGGCAGCAATGTCTTCCCCGATAACCTGAGGAGGGACCTCATATACTGCCACCCTGGTCCGTCTTCGGCCTTCGTACTCCGTTCGTACTATGAGATCTTTCGTTATAAGATCCCGGCTCGACATAGCCACGCAATCTTCAGGCGTGGGTAGCAGTATGTCCCACATGAAGTATTTTGCGCCCTTAACTATTCTGAGGGGCTTAAACCCCAAGGACTCTAGTGTTTTCAACACAGTGTTTTTCGTCGAACGACAAATTTTGCGCGTACGCTTGTCGACGACGAAAACCGACACAATTCTTTTTTCAATTTTCTTTAGTTCTATGGGGTCTTCTAAAAGTCCACCTTCTACGACAAGGTGGGCGTAACTCTGAGCACGCTCCAAGAACTCCGCTAAATTGATAATACATTTTGGTGGGGACAACCAACAAGAGGGCGATTCCCCGGCCTCTGACTTGTTCTTTTGTTTGTGTTGGCCATTACTGGCCTCCATATCATTGTCGTTTTGGCTATTATTGGCCTCCATACTTTCAGTATTCTGGCCATTAATAGCCCCCATACTTTCTGTATTTTTGCCGTTTTTAGCTTCCATTAGGTTTTGGCCATTCTCGGCTTCCGTAATTTCGGCTTCCAAAGCTTTTGGATTCTGACCCTTTTGGGCTTCCGTAGCTTTATTTGGGCTATTTTTATCAACTTCATTTTTAGGACTAGGCCTATTTTGTTCTTCCAAAGTGTCCTCTAAAAGTGGGTACTCCTCTGGATCGTCTTTGTCAGGCGGTTTTTTATCTATAGAAAATAAATGTCTTTTAACAGACTTTTTAATGTCTATTACTGGTTTTTTCTTTTTGATTAAAAAAGAAGTGGCTTTATTTTTCTTTTTATCCATTTTTTAAAAAGAAATCATACGACGGGAAGGGAAGGGAAAGGAAGGGGAGGGATGGAAAGAAAACAAAGATCGCCTATAGGCGTGGGGGAGGGTAGAACTAAGTGAAACTTGCCTATTAGTGAAAAAAAGGACGGACTTAAATGATATTTTTATAAAGGAAAAGAAACAATTAATAAGTAATAAATGTAGAGAAATTTAAAAGGTAAGACAAAATAAATACGTGGAAACAAAGAAGGATTTTAAAGGGGAGGGTTATAGAAATATGAAACAAAATAAAAACCTAATTTTAAAATAAATGAATATAGTGAAAAGAGGGGTGATAAAAGAAAAAAATGGAAAAAAATCAAACTTTTTTTTTTTTTTTTTTTTTTTTTTTTCCAAAGAATGTCAGTACGAAAGAAAAACAGAAAGAAACAACTTAACGTAACAAAACAGTTCACAGAAACAAAAGGTCGTTGACGTAAACAAATAATCCCACGAGCTGAAAAATAACGGTCGTTAACGGTCGGAAAAAAACGAGACAGAGAACCAATCTCTTGATTCGCCTCCCCGTCTTCCCGGTACCAACCATATTTATATAGTCGGTACTCCACTATGCAAATTAGGTGGATCCTACCACAACAATTATCAATGACCGACCCTTCTTCAAAACTGATTTTGTCAACAGATGCATCTGATTCTGTCGCTGGAGCTGTGTTACAGCAATTGTTAAAAGGTAATGTCACATCTAAATCCTTTTTCTGCGTAAAACTACAAAATACCGGGAAGAGATACAATACTTTTGTACGCGAACTTTTGGCTATTTATCTCTCCATCAGTCATTTTCATCATTTTTTTTAGAAGGTCGAGATTTCATCATCACCGATCACAAACCTCTGACTTTCTCAGTATCTGTCTATATTTCTGAGATGAGGTATTATGTACACTATTTACATTGTTCGGTCTATCGTGCTCATCTTTGTTGCTATATTTATCACAACGTTTCGGCCGTTGTACGTTCCGGCCTTCTTCAGGTGGTTGGAATGTCGCTCGATGGGGTAGACTGTTCTAGTTCCACGTGCCATGTCTAATGGACTTTCTCTCTGATTTTTTTCATTTAATACGAAAAGTGACAAATAGTGACAAATATCACTCACAGGGAAATTCGTCATTTGGACTATATCTCCCATTTTTTTTTGAACGGACATTCGTCACTTTTCCGGAAACAACATAGTTGCCGATGCACTTTCTAATGACTAGAAAATATTCTGAGACAAATTCTAAAATTTTTCTTCGTCCTTTATGTACCTTATTCATTCAAAAAAAAAAGAATTTTCAATCATTTTCACATCTAGCATCCTGGCAAACGAGCTTCACAAAATCTAATTTCTGACAGATTCTTCTGGCCTTCACTGGACACCGATATTCGCACTTGGACTCAACATTGTATTCCCTGTCAGAAAATGAAAGTCCACAAGCATACAAAAAGCAATCATGGTGTATTTTCAACTTCCGATGGTCGTTTCTCACATGTGCACGTCGGGTCATTAACTATATCCAATATGCACTCATATATCTTGACCGTGATCGACAGATTCACTCGCTGGCCTTCGGTTCATGCCATCAAGGTTATTTCTGCAGAAAATAATAACAAAAAATTTCATTGAACGCTGAGTCTCGAACTTTGTCAGTTGTGATTGTATTAGGAATACCAGAGGCCAACAATTTCAATCAGCACTCTTTCAAGAATTTATGCAAACCTTGGACTACCCACATCAAAACAACGGCATATTATCAACCGTCAACTAAAAACTGCAGTTGCTACTCAACCTGACCTAACCAAATGGAGTAAATATTTGCAGCTAGTTCTTCTTGGACTCCGGGCCACTATTAAAGAAGACATTATACTATCTCTGCTGCAGTGCATTTAATGTACAACCTTACGGCGACCTGGTGAATTTTTCACACAACATAACCAAAATGCCAATTCAGCTTCAAATTATGTGTCTCGCTTAAGACAATACATGGCAAAACTTTCCTTTATACCGACGTGTGTACATTCCAATGTGGAAGATCTACCTCCTAACATAAATGTTAGTGAGTTTGTTTTGTGCTCGGGACACGATTAATTATGACGGACCTTACAAAGTATTAGAACGATCAGATTAATTTTTCATAATCGAAAAACAAAAGGGACTCTGTCTCCATTGATGGACTCAAGCCAGCCTACATTGCGAAATCATCTTATGAGCCGACAGAAAATGAACCCGTCGTACACAAATATAAAGACAGGTCTCATCAACATGCGAAAAAGATCATCCTATCTGTCAGATACACTAAATCTGGTAGACATATTCACCGGCTTACCAAGCTCAGAAATTGTATCTCAATGCTCACAGACAGGGAAAGGGGAGTATTTATAGGAAATGATGCAATTTCCCGTCAAGGAAAGTTCGAGAAAAATCGGATAAACTTTGGCGCAATTCTTAAATAAAAACTCCTATGCGCGTTTTCTAAAAAAAAAAAAAAATAAATAAAACACCCGACCTCATTTTTTGACTAATCGATTGTACGAAAAACATACGTGGTCGTTTCGTAAGAAATTTGTGGAACTAACGCGCGTGTGCGTGATCCCATCAGAACATTTAAAAAAATATTTTCAAAAGGCTTCAGAACCGTTTATTTGTCCGGCAAGATGAACAAAACTGTCTCTCACCAGCCGCCCGCTTCGTGAAACTGTGTCTTGTCGGAGTTAACTCCTCCTTAATTGTCCAAAAATTTCACTGGGGAACTCTCTTCCTACACTAAAAATACTGGGCGATTTCTTTTCTTGTTCTCTTTCTACTTTGCATTTCAGCGAACACATTTAAAAATGATCTCTCGCAAAGATCCGCGTTTTCGTCCACGTGTGGGAAAACGCCACGAAACACATACATTCACCAAAATACAAACTCTTTACGTTCACACACAAATGTTAATGTATTGTCACTTGAAAAGTTGTTGTTTAATACATATATTTGTTGACATATACATATCGGTCTTGTTTGTTTTCTTTACATCTTCGGTTGGACTCAACTTGAGTCCGCATTGTTCTTGTAGTTGGACCTTCCGGCAGGAATAAACAGCACGCGTTCCTAATACAACACACAAACCCACACGGTCCTCTACAGTCTCACCACAGTCCCCTCCTTTGACCGTGTTGCGGGGCCGTCAAGCAGGTGCTATCAACCCCGCAAACAGTAAAATTTATATTGGAAAATACGATCGAAGCAAGGATAACAAAAGCGAGGGTTTAAAATCAAAGGCAAATTTTATTCAACAATTTGGCAAAAGTATGTACAGGTATTGTGTCGCTATGAAGTCGGGGAGAGCCAACCGAAAGATTGTCTTGTTTTAGGGCAGCGGACCAGACACAGCTGAGGGAACCTGCTCGTCCTTAGGTTGACGGTCGCCAGGGATGCAGCTTGGTAGTATCCAGAAAGACTGCCGCATAAACTGTGTGGTCAGGTAGTCCCGAGAAGGACTGCCGCATAAACTGTGTGGTCAGGTAGTCCCGAGAAGGACTGCCGCATAAACTGTGTGGTCAGGTAGTCCCGAGAAGGACTGCCGCATAAACTGTGTGGTCAGGTAGTCCCGAGAAGGACTGCCGCATAAACTGTGTGGTCAGGTAGTCCCGAGAAGGACTGCCGCATAAACTGTGTGGTCAGGTAGTCCCGAGAAGGACTGCCGCATAAACTGTGTGGTCAGGTAGTCCCGAGAAGGACTGCCGCATAAACATGTATGCGGGCTGCTGCTGCTGCTGGGGTTGCCGTGAGGGGAGCGTGACGCTCTGAAACCCGGATCCAAGAATAATTTGGTGGAAGAAAATCGGCCGTGTTTATGTTGGCCGGGGTCAGCATCGTAGCTTGGCTAACAATGTCTTTTAGTTATTGACTAAAAATTACCTTCTACTTTTGAATGTACACATGGGTTTCATGTAGGCCCCATGTGTATATGATTTAGTTTCTGGTCATTATTTTTAGTTCTGGATGTTATGTTTCGTTTTGTTTTTGTATTTTTGTGTTTTGATGTCTGAAAACGCGAAGTCACTGGAACTTAATGGCGTTTGTTCCGTTTTCCGTGGTGACGCTTTCAGACGTTTGAGTAGCCGGCAGTAACTTCCGGCCGGGTGCGATAAGGCCCCCTTTGTAGAAAATTGATCATGATCAATTAAAAAAAAAATGTAGGTCTTCAATTTGGATGGAAAATGAACTCTTCTGCCTGATTTTGTTCGTACGACTGGTGTGGTTGTTTCAGCTTCCGTCGTTGATGGTAGTTTTGCGTCGGGAGGAGTTTCTTCTAACCAGGCTGGTTTGAGTCGGTCGATAGAGACTGTATCTTTGTTTCTGCTGCGCATGATCTTGACAAATTTTTCGGAACGCTTCAAAACTTTAAAAGGACCTTGGTAGCTGGGTGTGAGTGGTTTTTTTACGGCGTCGTTCCTGACAAAAACGAAATCGCAGCTATCCAGTTTCTGTGGTAAGTATGAGCTTATGGTTTGTTGTCGTGGGGAGTATATGTGAGTTCTGCCATTCTGTGGCGCAGATCCTGCACAAAAGAACTTGGTGAGGTTGTGCACGAGTTCTGCGGAATGTGGAAATATTGTCCTGGT
Source organism: Acanthosepion esculentum (assembly GCA_964036315.1). NCBI lineage: Eukaryota > Metazoa > Mollusca > Cephalopoda > Sepiida > Sepiidae > Acanthosepion > Acanthosepion esculentum. Next base: position 32,810,144 of record OZ038479.1, on the reverse strand, counting down.
AAGGAGAGAGGCATGCCGAACACGAGCTCCGCTGTCGAACACCCTAAATCGGTTTTAAGGGTATTCCGCAAAGAGAGCATAGTCATGGGGAGGTTGTCGACCCAGTTAATGTATGTCAAGTTCGGTTGATAAGGACGCCTTTAGGGATCGATGAAATCTTTCGACGAGGCCGTTTGCGCAAGGGTGGTAAGCAGTCGTTTTAATGTGCCTGACACCCAGAAGTTGAGAGAATTCTCGGAAAAGCGAGGACTGAAATTGTGGTCCCCGATCTGTAGTGAGAACTTGGGGTACGCCAAAGTTCGTAATCCAGTTGGCGAGGATAGCTTTAGAAACTGTGGTAGCGGAAATGTCCTTAATCGGCACAGCGACTGGCCATCTCGAAAAACGGTCTATGACTGTTAGAAGGTATTGGTACCCCTGCCACATTGGCAGAGGCCCGACGAGGTCGACGTGGATGTGACAGAAACGTGCGTCGGATGTTCCAACTGGTGATTTCGTGTGCCTCTGAATTTTGCATTTTTGACATTGTATGCAGGTTGAGACCCAATTCCTGGTGTCTGATTTCATATTAGGCCACACGAATCGCTCGGCGATAAGCTTGACGGTTGCTCGCTTGCTCGGATGAGATAGATTGTGGAGATGGAGGAATACTTTCTTTCTGGGAGATGGAGGAATGTATGGTCTCGGAGTATCCAGCGCGGTGTCGCAGAAAAGGGTTTTGTCACTGAACGGACACAGGAATTCCTGCAGTTTCAACGAAGTCTCCTTGATGAGGTCAGGTATCGTCGTCTTTTTGTTTGTCGGCTATCAGCTCTTGGCTCAAGGTATCATTATCCAGGGTATTGATGTCTGTTCTGGACAATGTGTCTGTGACGGTATTGTTCTTTCCTTTGACGTGTCTGATGTCCGTCGTAAACTGTGAAATGTAGTCGAGGTGACGTTTTTCACGGGATGTATACTTGTCTGCACTGACATTCATCGCGTTGGTCAGCGGTTTGTGATCCGTGAAAATTGTGAAATGTCTGCGCTCCAGGAGATGTCGGAAATGACGGATGGACAAGTAGATAGCCAGGAGTTCTCGTGAGAAGGTGCTGTATCTTCTCTGGGCTGCGGAGAGTTTAGCTGAGAAAAAAGCTATCGGTTTTCTCTCCATATTCACTTGCTGCTCCACTACTGCTCCTATTCCAACGTCGAAAGCGTCTGTTGTGAGGAAGATCCTCGTTTCCGGGTCGTTTTCAATGAATGAGAGTTTCGTGAATCTTATCAGCGCTATCTTTGCCGTTTCGAAAGCCCGCAAGGATTCTCCTTCTAGTATAATGAGGTTTGTCAACGGGGAAAGAATTGTCGAGCAGTTGGGGATGAACCTGCGGTAAAAATTTATCATACCGATAAACCGCCGAATTTGTTTTATGGATGTGGGCGTAGGAAAATTTCTTATTGCGTCGATTTTCTCCGGTAACGGTGTGATTCCATTTGCGTCAATGTGATGACCTAAGAAGTTCACCTCAGATGCCCCGAACGTGCATTTGTCGGTGTTCAGCCGGAGTCCATACTGTGCTAACCTTTGGAAGACGTCGTTTAGATGTTGCCTGTGAACGTTCTCATCCGTGCTAGCTACCAGGATGTCATCGATGTAGGCATATGCGTACGTTAGGCCACGCAGTACCTCGTCCATGAAGCGTTGAAAGGTTTGTGCTGCGTTCCTCAGGCCAAAGGACATCTTGACATATTCAAAAAGGCCGAAGGGAGTGGTTACAGCGGTCTTTGGGATGTCCTCCGGAGATATGGGGATTTGGTGGTAAGCCTTCGTGAGATCGATTTTTGAAAAGACGCGAGTGCCCTGTAACCCTGAGGCGAAATCGTGTATATGAGGGACTGGATAGCAATCGGGTATGGTTGTAGCGTTCAGCCTTCTGTAGTTGACGCATATCCTAAAGTCCGTGCTTCCAGGTTTGAGCTATCGGAGGATCGTATGAATCCGCCCTCCAGCATATTGTTGAATTCCTTTTTGGCGTATTCAAGCTTATGAGGAGGGAGTCGTCGTGGGTGGGAAAATGTTGGCTGTCCACTGGTCTTTATATGGTGCTGCGTTTGGTGTTTTGCCGGACCGGTGCCCGCGAGTGGTTGAATGATATCTGGGTATCTATTCAAGATGTTTCCCGAATTTGACTTGGATCCATATTTGCAGGGCGCCGAGCAGTGTTTTGCCCTGTCGCCGAATCTTTGGTGGTACCAGCATAATTCTGGGTCGATTCGTCGATCCCTGCTGGTACTCCGTGTTCTCTGTCGCCAATTGTTGGCCGTCGGTCTCGGGTCTCTTGGTTTGCGGGAGAGGAGTATCCGGATGTCTTTTAGTTGCTGTTGCAGGTCAGCTACTGCTTTTTGTAATTCTTCGTTTTTGGTTAGTGTGTAGTCTGGGTTCTGCACAGCATACACTCCTTGGTCCAGTTTTGCTGGTCCAATGGTGTATTTTCTGCGATTGGCGCCAATATTTGCGTAATTGTGTTGGGTAGTTTGTCCATCCATAGTTCGCGTCGGATGGATTCGGCCATTGAATGCTTTCCCAGTCGGCTTCTCATGAAGCGTAGAAGCTGTGAGGGTGTTCTGTCGCCCCTCGTAACGTGGGTAAAAAGTTCTCGGAGTAGCTCATCGTCCGAACGGCCGGTCCGTTTTAGGATTGCGTACTTTAGCCGAGTATATGGTCGGGCACGTTTTCCAAAATGTCGGTCACCACGTTGGCAAATTTGGTTTGTTGCGATGTTATCCTCCGTACCGAGAAGATCGCTTCGTTTTTGGTGTTTTGGGGGTTGTATGCAGGTAGGTCCGAGAGAGGCATTGCAACGTTTATAGGAGAGATCTGTTCCCACTCGTCCTTTGCCATCTTGATCGATCGTAAATATCGGGGTCACCAGTTGTTGCGGGGCCGTCAAGCAGGTGCTATCAACCCCGCAAACAGTAAAATTTATATTGGAAAATACGATCGAAGCAAGGATAACAAAAGCGAGGGTTTAAAATCAAAGCCAAATTTTATTCAACAATTTGGCAAACGTATGTACAGGTATTGTGTCGCTATGAAGTCGGGGAGAGCCAACCGAAAGATCGTCATGTTTTAGGGCAGCGGACCAGACAGTGCTGAGGGAACCTGCTCGTCCTTAGGTTGACGATCACCAGGGATGCAGCTTGGTAGCCCTGGGAAGGGCTATCGCGCGGACTATGTGGTCAGGTAGCCCTGGGAAGGGCTATCGCGCGGACTATGTGGTCAGGTAGCCCTGGGAAGGGCTATCGCGCGGACTATGTGGTCAGGTAGCCCTGGGAAGGGCTATCGCGCGGACTATGTGGTCAGGTAGCCCTGGGAAGGGCTATCGCGCGGACTATGTGGTCAGGTAGCCCTGGGAAGGGCTATCGCGCGGACTATGTGGTCAGGTAGCCCTGGGAAGGGCTATCGCGCGGACTATGTGGTCAGGTAGCCCTGGGAAGGGCTATCGCGCGGACTATGTGGTCAGGTAGCCCTGGGAAGGGCTATCGCGCGGACTATGTGGTCAGGTAGCCCTGGGAAGGGCTATCGCGCGGACTATGTGGTCAGGTAGCCCTGGGAAGGGCTATCGCGCGGACTATGTGGTCAGGTAGCCCTGGGAAGGGCTATCGCGCGGACTATGTGGTCAGGTAGCCCTGGGAAGGGCTATCGCGCGGACTATGTGGTCAGGTAGCCCTGGGAAGGGCTATCGCGCGGACTATGTGGTCAGGTAGCCCTGGGAAGGGCTATCGCGCGGACTATGTGGTCAGGTAGCCCTGGGAAGGGCTATCGCGCGGACTATGTGGTCAGGTAGCCCTGGGAAGGGCTATCGCGCGGACTATGTGGTCAGGTAGCCCTGGGAAGGGCTATCGCGCGGACTATGTGGTCAGGTAGCCCTGGGAAGGGCTATCGCGCGGACTATGTGGTCAGGTAGCCCTGGGAAGGGCTATCGCGCGGACTATGTGGTCAGGTAGCCCTGGGAAGGGCTATCGCGCGGACTATGTGGTCAGGTAGCCCTGGGAAGGGCTATCGCGCGGACTATGTGGTCAGGTAGCCCTGGGAAGGGCTATCGCGCGGACTATGTGGTCAGGTAGCCCTGGGAAGGGCTATCGCGCGGACTATGTGGTCAGGTAGCCCTGGGAAGGGCTATCGCGCGGACTATGTGGTCAGGTAGCCCTGGGAAGGGCTATCGCGCGGACTATGTGGTCAGGTAGCCCTGGGAAGGGCTATCGCGCGGACTATGTGGTCAGGTAGCCCTGGGAAGGGCTATCGCGCGGACTATGTGGTCAGGTAGCCCTGGGAAGGGCTATCGCGCGGACTATGTGGTCAGGTAGCCCTGGGAAGGGCTATCGCGCGGACTATGTGGTCAGGTAGCCCTGGGAAGGGCTATCGCGCGGACTATGTGGTCAGGTAGCCCTGGGAAGGGCTATCGCGCGGACTATGTGGTCAGGTAGCCCTGGGAAGGGCTATCGCGCGGACTATGTGGTCAGGTAGCCCTGGGAAGGGCTATCGCGCGGACTATGTGGTCAGGTAGCCCTGGGAAGGGCTATCGCGCGGACTATGTGGTCAGGTAGCCCTGGGAAGGGCTATCGCGCGGACTATGTGGTCAGGTAGCCCTGGGAAGGGCTATCGCGCGGACTATGTGGTCAGGTAGCCCTGGGAAGGGCTATCGCGCGGACTATGTGGTCAGGTAGCCCTGGGAAGGGCTATCGCGCGGACGTGTATGCGGGCTGCTGCTGCTTGAGGTCATTATTTTTAGTTGTGGATGTTATGTTATGTTTTGTTTTTGTGTTTTGATGTCTGAAAACGCTGAGTCACTGGAACTTAATGGCGTTTGTTTCGTTTTCCGTGGTGACGCTTTCAGACGTTTGAGTAGCCGGCAGTAACTTCCGGCCGGGTGCGATAACCGCTTAATGCACAATATCTAATTACATTTCTCAACTTGGCGATAATGCTTTTAACGCCACGCGGTTGCTAATATTTTTCTATGACACGCAGAGACTTTAAAGAAAATCAAAACACGAACGATTCATTTTTGTTATCAGATATTTTCGCAAGTTCTTGTGTTGTAAAAAGAAAAAGAAATAAAAAAAAACTTCTTTATCACATTTTGTATCTAAAATTGCAAAAAAATAAACGATAAAGAATATATTTTCTGACTAACGAGAGAGCTGAAAAATGTAAAAAGGAATCCCACCACCATTATTATTATTTCCATGGTGCCATAAAGTCTGGGGGAAAACCTCACTCTAACCTGTTTTCATTACTTTCAAAACCGGCTAAGAATATATTTTCTGACCAATGAAGGGCCCAGGAAATTTGTTCAACAATTTTGGAGGGAAAAGTCCCCGATTCTTCGGAGCCTACCAAATCTCCATAAATTTGGAGAATCTTTGCCTATTTGGCAGTGAGACTTCAGCCCGCCGTCTGTGAGGTCGACGATAGAGAGTCCCAGTCAACTTCAGAACCACTTTCAACCGAAGAACTACCTACTAAAGGGCTATCAAGAACGAACGTTGGTCCACAATTCAAAACCGCATCCCTTCACCACTCCTTCTGACGACCCCACTGGACTTCTGTCATTGACCTACGAACTCACTCAACTGCAAGATTCCTATATCTACCAACAATTTTCCTACTCTACAAGGACTGTGAGTGTTTCTAAACATTAACAAAATTCTACTCGCTTGAAGAACTTTTTAGGCGCTCAAAGAAATATTTTGAGCAAACCTTTTTTCTGTTATGAATATTTTCTCTTCTCCCTTTCTTTCACCCCTAATTGTCTTTATCCCTTACCCTTTTTTTTCTGTATATGTAAATAAACACTTTCTTCTTTTATTGTTACACACCGAGCAGGAGTTTTTTTTCTTTATTCGTCCGCGCCTAAAAGAGTTTGTCCGCTCTAATCTTGCTGTTTTTAGTCGCGTTTTGTCTCGATTTTTTAGCCATAACCCTTGGATGCGAGAAAGGCGGGACAGATTTCCCAGCACTTAATATATATTATTCATAAAAGTAATTAAAAGCTTTTTTTTTATTCAATAATGTCTTAGTTTTATTGGGTTTTGTCTTTTACAATTTAGAGTTAAAATCTGGGTAGAAATGCTCCTTTGCTTACTAAAAAAATCGATGATTTATATTCTTCAAATTCTTCTGCATTTAATTAAAAAAAATTACAGAGATGTACATATTTCAGTTTTCAATTTTTCATAAAATTAAGAAAGTGGGGGTGTAACAGATGTAAAAAGACTTTTTTACCAAGTCTTTCTAAAATTCAAGCATTTCTAAAATAATTTAATTCATTTTTGAATAAGTTCTGAAAGTTTCATTAAAATCCGGCACTTATTTTTATTTTGGCAAGAATTTCCAAATTAACGTTTTTCAGCTGAAAAAAAGCGTTAAAAAAAATAATGCGACTATAAACTATTACGTGACCGCTGACGTAAAAAAAAATATTTTCAACCAAAATTTCAAACATCCGAAAAAGGAGAAAAAAATTTAAAAAGTAATTTTAAAATCCTTTCTTCGTATTAATAACAAACTTTTTAACGATAAAATCTTGTTTTTATTAAGTTTGGGGCCTTTTTTCATCATGTTACAGTTAGTGTTTTTTTTTGTTTTGTTTTTTTCAGCGAATTCTTGAATATACCTACATAAAATCGATCATGTCAGCCATTTTTGACAATTTCGTAAACAAAAGTGAAATTCTCCGTTTAAAAATCTTGTAAAATTCAATTATACTTTTTTGAACAGTTATTTTAGGAAAATTAAAATTGACTTAATGAATGTAATTTGAAACAAACATTAATTAAAGTTTTTAGCAGAAAAACTTTAGTTGGAAAAAAGAGAAGCGTGTCTGACCGCGGTAATTGGTTTTCGAGTTGTGAATTGACGTTTACGTCAATGTATCGACAACTAACGTCAGGGCAATTTATCGGACGTAAGGACCAAAATGACTATTTTCGAATCTTAAGTGAATCAGCTTATTTAACTATAAAGTAATTCTTAAAAATTAAATACTTTCAAAATTCTAATATTTTATTCATTTTTTTTTTTATAAAAATAAATTATGAAAATAAATATATTTTATTGATTTTTTATGAAAATAAAATTAAAGAAATTTATTAAACTTAAAAGTAATATTTAATTTAAAAAAGAGAGAAACTATTTCTCATTTCAAAAACGAAATTATTCATTCTACTAAATTGCATAAAATTGTATGTAATAAGATTGCCTTAGTATTACTAGTATTGGCTATATAAAGTTATATGTAATGTTTTTAAAACATAAATACCAATGTATTGATTATTTCACTGCTGGTGCTCCGTATTTTTGTGTCTTTTTTAAATAAGGGTTATGATTTAAAACATTTTTCGTTTTATTTTGACCTAAACACAGTCTACTATTAAATAAGCGTCATTCAATTTTAAGTAAAAGGTAAACATTACTAATTTTACAAAATCCAGTTATATTTTGTATTATTCGCATAATCGTAGCATAGTAACTCTCGGTTTACTTTAAAATTATGAACCATTTTTTAAATGTTCCGTAAAAATATAAAAACAGACATTTATCACATATATTCCAATTCCTTAATAATATATGTGATAAATAATTACAAACTACAATCCATGTGATTTTCAACGGTAAATTCTGCGAGCCTGTTACGACGTGGTCTTCTCTTAGTTCCTGCTGAATCTTGAGGCAACAATCTTCAGCTTAGGTAATCAGGGAAAACGGCAATAATGGTAAATTATCTGTTCCCTACTATTCACTCTGAAATTCTACTCTAAGACATCATGTGTCGCTTTGTGACTGGATTTCTTTCAATTTGTTATTGTTTCTGTTTGAAAAGTGTTTTCCTTGTTTGTGTCGTTCTTTGAAATGTAAGTTTTTGTTTATCCATTTCCCCCTTTTTTGAGCGTAACACTCTCTTTCTTTGCCAACCTCCCGACAAGGAAAGATGTGACACAATGCCAGTTTAAAAACTTAATTCGTGAATAAGTACTGAAAATTTCGTTTGACTCGGATAATTCCCTAATTTTTGTCAAATATTAATAAAAAGTGGGTGATCTTTTAATTTTCCTGTCAGAAAAAAAAAAAAATATCCATTTTTTTTTTTTTGTGGTACCCTTAAAAAAAATCATATGCTGGACATTATTTTCTAAAGGTAAATATTTTTTCGATTAATTTTTATCAGAATTGGATTCATTTTTTTTTAAATTTTGAATTTGAATAATTTATAAACATTTAAAATTTTTTATTAATTTTTAGTGTTCAAGTGATAGTGTTAATAAATGAAATAAAACGTATTTTAACCTTAAATAATCTATTCCATGTCAAATCAACAGAGTTTTTTTTTTATTACAGTTCTTTGGATTATTTCAAACATAACTTGTGTTTGATATTGTACATTCAAAAGTGGATATTTTTAAATGTAAACAGGTTTCAAATTTCAGGGCGAATATAAAAGATTATTTCCCTTGGATTTTGTATTTGAGTTTAAATTTTTATAGTTACCAAAACCCATGTCTGAAGGATATGAATACAAATTATTGTTCATTTAGTATTTTTTTTTTTTTTTTTTTTTTTGTTAATTTACAAAATGGCTCACTGAAGGAATAAAATAGTCAATTTTGACTGAAAATATTATTAGGTGAATTAGTTGTAAATGTAAGGATGAAACTTTTATAGAATATTTTCATTCAAAATTTTTGTTACAGGATATGTCCCCAAAAAAAAAGGTTTTAATTCAAAATAATGTTTACTTTTGTTTTCAACTTATTTATCTAATATTTGTTTTATTTTAAATTAGGGTTTCTAATGTTTGTGTACAATGTAATTTAAGTAAAAACTAATCTGTCAGAACTATTTTTACTTGATTAAAACAAGAACTGCAAGTTGTCTAATTTATTTTATTGAACTCTAATGTAGGGATTATTTTCTGAAGATATTTCTGCTAAAAATATATCTTAAAACAAGCAGAGGGGTGGTAAGACCACAAAAGTTGAGAAAGGGACAAAATAATTTAATAACACAATTGTAAAAATTATATTTTATATTTAAATTGTTAAATTAAAAATGTTTACCAATGTTTGTATTTTTTTTTACATAACAAATTTCTTAATGGACAACATTTTTCTGGTCCCTCATAAAAAAAATAGGTGGAGGACAAAAATTGAAAATCAGACAAAAGCTGGTAGACATTGATTTTAGTGGAATAACTTATTTGAAACTACAGTGTAACCCGGATATAAGAGAGTTGTCGGGACCAGAGAAGAAGTCTCTTATATCCGGGTTTCTCTTATATCCGAGTTACACTGTAATTGATGCTGGGCATTAGGTTAAAACAACTTTTTTGTTAACTTAAATGATTTATAATTGTTTTAGATTGAAAAATAGTACCTGTTGAAGTATCTTTGGTTCAGTTAAAGACACCTGATTCAATGGATAGAATAATAATGAGTTGTTAAAGTATCCCTATAGCTGCATTGGCATAAATGAACTGAAATCAAGATTTCAAGTTAAATTTGCTTTTATCAAATAACCAAAGATTTAAAAAAAAAAAAACAGAAGCCTAAGAGTGAATATTTGACCTCAATTTACTGAAAATAAAGTGCTACACATGAAGCTCTAGAAAGAATCCTGTTCTTAGTCAAACTTAAAGCTTTGTAATCTTCTTTTAATTCAAACAAAGGAGTATCTAGAATGGTCACTTCTTCATTTCTTTCTGCAATATTTTTGCAGTAGGCATTGGATTTTGCAAGCAGTGTATAATCCTTTTTCTTTTTTTTTTTTCAAACTTTTCTGCAATTGCATCTTCCTCTTACTGCAATACTTTGATGCTGGCCATTATTTTTTGTCTCTTTGTGGTCACTTTTTTTCTTTTTCTTTTCCTCCTCCAAATAACTAACATACATCATTCTTGAAGATTTCCAATACTGTGTTAGGAATTTCGGTATTATTTTTAATGGGTCATCCAACAATGAACCTTAGAGAAATCAGTCTCTTCTCTTTCAGGTTTTCTACCAAAAATGTCCTTGTTTACAGAGTATCCTCTTTCAACTGCTCCTTGCCCATGTGACGATATGGAAAGGTTTTTCAGTAATTTACACAGATTTGTCTATTCTACTTTACCTCTTAAATCATTTCATAGAAATACTTAACAGGAGCTAGTTCTGTAGTTAAACTCTAGGAACTCTTGTTTATTTTCTTGGGTTGTCTCAGTGAGTAATCTTTTATATTCAGCAAGAATTTGGTCACATTGCTGTGCAATATGCCATTTGGCATTCAGAAGCAGCTGGAGGAGGGTTGAAAATTTTAATATGGCACTCTGTTCACTAATCAGGATTAAAGGATCAAGAGATCTTAAATATCTTACTACCACATAATTCATTGGACATTTTTCCAGCAGACTTTGCTGTTGTAAAGAGACAATATTAGACATTCTTTTTTTATCTACATACCCAGCAGTTGGTTGCCAGGAAGATGATTCTCAGAGGATTTGATAACAGCCTGAAGGTTTGAAGATTTCTTCTTTTTTTTTTTTTAATTGGTTAACTTGTTTCTAGTAATATTTTTATTTTCCCTACAACAAATATTATTCAAAAGAACATTTGAAAAGCTCTAGACAAGCATTCTTTCTAATTTTTCAGTGCTGTAGGCCTTACCACAAGAGTCCACATGAAAAAGATGATCATTATCTGCCAAACATTCATGCTTATGTGCATGGTTAATTTCCTTTGATTTACTAAAGAGAAAAATTTTTTTGTCAGTTTCCAAATAACTATATATTTATAGAGAAAAGTATTTGTAGTAGTATACCTCTATATAGCAGAGAACCTCTATTAGTCCTCAGAAAATAGCCGTTTATTTCAGGTGTTTTGTTCTCATTATCACTTCCAGATACTAAATTCTTGCAACTGTTTAATTTTCTTAAAAACTGCTTAACAATCTGCTGTGTATAATATAACAGCAACAAGTTCTCCGCATTCGTTAACACCCTCATCTGTTACATCTATGTTAAATATATAAATATGTAAATTTTGCTCCCACCCCTGTCACTTCATCCCAGTTATTAAAAAATGATGATGAGGTTTTCATCCACACAATTCAATAAATCTTTTAATTGTTGAGTCCACCTCATGATTTTGTTTTAATGTATTGTGAATTATAAATTTCCTTTGCATTTTGGGGCAGCACAATCATATGGCATCTTTTTTTTCTTTTTTTTTTGTAAGTTATTTCAGTGAAAATATTTACAAAACAATTTTTTTAAAAAATCAAGCAGGACCAAGAAAACTCAAACAGTGACAAAACTAATGAAAGTATTTCTCAGTTTATGCTACATTATGTCAGCACATAACCCACCCTTCAAACCAGGCCTTCTATCTAAGTGGTGTTAAGATTTGCATACATGACATCCTTCGTCATGTATTTTAAGAATTATCTCCCCTTACAGTGAAATGTTCATCTTTTGTCTGCGAGCAACTCTTTCATCTTTTACCAGGTGGACATCTTAACAGGATTTGCAAAACAATGGTTCAACATTTTAAACTAAGTTTTTTTTTTATTCATATCTCACTAGATATTTGTACTTTATGTATTTAGTGAGTCATATTTCAATTAATTTGTTTTTCTTTTCGTTTCAATTCAGAATAAATAACTAAAATGAAGCCCATTACTTCTACAAACAAAATATTTCTTCTTTATTCAATTTCTATTTGAACTTCTTACTTTTTTTTTTTATTTGCCTCTTATTTTGAAACCTCCTTTTAAAATTTTAAGCTCTTATTTTTACTTTTAACTCCTATTTCATAAGATAGTTTTTATTTCATGAATTTCTGAATGACGTTAATTATTTGAAATGTTAAATCAAAACCACCATCATAGACAAAAAGTGGAAACAAAAAATTAAAAAATCTCTCAAAAATTCAATATTTATCTAAGAGATATGCTTTAACATAATTTAGAAAATTTATGGGTTAAATGGATTTTGTAAAAGTAATGTTTACTTAAAAACTTAATGGATATAAATGATGTTTATTTATGCATGGAAGACTACATTCAGATCAAAATAAAAAAAAATTGTATACTATAATCATAGCCCTTATTTAAAAAAAAAAAAAAAAAAAAATATACGGAACATTAGCAGTGAAATAATCAGTCCACCATTAATAAATCAATTAATACATCAGAAAATCTCCATTATTTATTTGTTCACCAGTTTCAAATTTATTAAATACACAAAATTTGGCTCAATCCATTTGGCCATTTAAACACAAAATAACATTTAAATTAGTTTATTTCAAATGGGAAATTTACCGTAGCCCACATTTTAACCTACCCTAAAAAAAAAACATTGTTTTTGTTGTTGTATGTGAAATAACTACCTGTTTGAAGGACACTTTTGTGCAATATACCATCTGTGGAAAGAAAAAAAAATTAGCTGTGGAAATATGCAACATCATTTAAAGTTCTATAAAAGGCAAACTCCTCAGTGGCTGCAAATTGATCATCTAGGATTAGGGGACTATGAGCCATAAGGGTTCCTTTGAGGATCTTGCCATGGCACTTTGTGATCTTAGACACAACACACGCCAAATTGGATCTATTGTGAAACTATTATATGTCAATCTATTTGTGCATCTGTTATAAATTTATTTTAATACTATTCCTCCTGAGAGCTATATTATCTGCAAACTACACAAAAGCCCCTTTCTGGGCTACTTAAATTGTTACTTTCAGGTAACCGATTTGTCTGTTATTATGTAAGTCAATTTACAATTTTGATATTGATAACTCATTGGTATTTCCTCTAAAACTCCTAGGGGCAGTGGTTCAGTATTCTCTGTGAATGCACAAAAGCCTTTTTAATTTGAATTGTTACTTTCGGATAACCGAAGAGAGGATATGAGAACTGGAACTGGGGATAACATCCGCTTTCCCGGGAATTACCAGGTACATCAGTTAGTACTAGAATAAAAATGTTAGTTAGCAAAGAAAGATATTTATTGTTTATTCATTTTCATATATTTTTTCTCTTCATTTATTAAAGTGGATTCTCAACATTTTGACAAGAAGGACAAAGTATAGGATAAGTGCTGAAGAAATATTGGAATAATTCCCAATAAATTATTCCTATTATTTTCTGATGATATCATCTATGGAGGCCTGTATTTAGAAAAATCGGCACATTTATGCAGGCACAAACGATTTCAAAATTCTTCTTAAAATACTGTGATCACTGAATTGTACTAAGTTATGAGTTCACTACCTGGCCGCAGCCGAGTGAACAAAAAACTTGTAGAGTTGAGTTACTAAAGGGAATTAACTGATACTGAGATATCCAAAAAGTTATTCATAGGCATGGCACATGGAATAAGAACAATTTACCTCCTTAAAGGAGTTTGGTTTGAAATTTCTACATATATCATCTGAAGAAGGCCAGAGCATAAAATGGTGAAAACATTGTGAATATGGCAATAATGATGACACAAATGAGTCCAAACAATGGAAATAGTGTAAATAGCTATAACACCATCTCAGAAATATAGATATTCTGAAGAAGCCTAGAGCGTACAAAGGCTGAAATGTTGTGAACATAGGTAATATCTACTATATCTACAGAAGTAATGTACTTTCTTCATTTTCCTGTCAACCAACCATTTCATCATTAATGACCCATAGTGGTTAAAAGGCTGGTAAAATAATCATTTGCCTTATTTTTCACTTCAGATTACCTTTCTCTCATTCACGTGCCACTATCAGTGTTTTCATGAATTTTTCAAGGTTTATTAATTCCCACACTTCACTATTCTTAAATAAAAACATTTTTACATAATACATAAATAAATCAAGTGGACCAGAGCATATTAATTGCAGAAATTATTTCATTATTGCTGGGTTTTTTTTTCAATTGTTAACTATCAGTTTAATAAATAGAAGATGCTATTGAAAAGAATCTCTTTGGCACTGATGAAAATGTTTTTATTCAGCAGTTTCCTGCAGCAGATAATCTCACACGAGTTGGTGCCATCTATGGACATGATTATGTTGTCAGTGACATTAGTACAAGATGATGTCTAAAAAAACTTAAAAATCAATGTATTTTTCAAGATCTATATTTGTATTGTTTCTGAATTGACAATGTTCTGATTCTAATCACATACATTTCATAAAATATAACATGATGGTGAAGCAATGTTGTTTCTCGACAAAATGTTTGACCTTCACTGGTAGATGCTCTTGCTGCATTATTGAAATAATAATGTATCTCTCATAATATAGACTTCTTTCAGATATTCACTGCCCCTATTAATATATCATTTATGTCTTTTTTTTTCTTCACAGATGATTTGGCTGTACAAAAACCACAGTGGGTATTACTGAGAATTTCAGTGAAGGAAAAGACATTTCACTTTCCATGAAAACACAGACAAATATATGTCACATGGTTCATGTGAAAGTCATAGATTTTCATTATCAAAAGTATAATAATGAACTTTACCTAGTAAAAAATAATGTACTTTGAAATGTGTGGTTTATCTTTCTAAAAACAAAGTTAAATATGAATCAACAGGAAATATTCATGTGACAGTTGCTAAACTGTTGTGAAGTCGAACATAATAGGCCAGATGGAAACACATATAAAAAAGAAACCTTATTCTTGTGAAGTTTGTGGATTTGCATTTTCACAAAAGGCAGATTTGGTCAAACATATGCGCACACACACTGGAGAAAAAACATATTCTTGTGAAGTTTGTGGATCCACATTTTCACGCAAGTCAAATATGGTCAGTCATATGCGTACACACACTGGAGAGAAACCATATTCTTGTGAAGTTTGTGGATCTGCATTTTCACACAGCTCACTTTTAGTGAGACATATCCGTACACACACCGGAGAGAAACCATATTCTTGTGAAGTTTGTGAATCTGCTTATTCATGGAAGAGAGATTTGATCAATCATATGAATTCACACACTGGAGAGAAACCATATTCTTGTGAAGTTTGTGGGTCTGCATTTTCACACAAAATGACTTTAGTGAGACATATGCGTACACACACTGGAGAGAAACCATATTCCTGTGAAGTTTGTGGATCTGTATTTTCACGGAAGGCAGATTTGATCAATCATATGCGTACACACACTGGAGAGAAACCATATTCTTGTGAAGTTTGTGGATCTGCATTTTCACAGAAGACGACTTTAGTGAGACATATGCGTAGACACACTGGAGAGAGACCATATTCTTGTGAAGTTTGTGGATCTGCATTTTCACGCATGTCAAATATGGTCAAGCATATGCGTACACACACTGGAGAGAAACCATATTCTTGTGAAGTTTGTGGATCTGCATTTTCACAAAATTCACATTTAATTTCACATATTCGTACACACACTGGAGAGAAACCTTATTCTTGTAAAGTTTGTGGAAGTGCATTTTCATTGAAGCGAGATTTGGTCAATCATATGAATTCACACACTGGATGACTTTTGCGAGTCATATGCATACAGTCTAAAGAAAAACTGATTTTTCAGAGTTTGTGGGTCTGCATTTTCACACAAGATGTCTTTAGTGAGACATATGCATACTCACACTGGAGAGAAACCATATTCTTGTGAAGTTTGTGGATCTGCATTTTCATGGAAGGCAGATTTGGTCAAGCATATACGTACACACCGGAGAGAAACCTTATTCTTGTGATGTTTGTGAATCTGCTTTTTCACAGATGCCAGATTTGGTCAATCATATGTGTACACACACTTGAGAAAAACTATAATTTTGTGGATTTTGTGAATCTCTATTTTCATATAAGTGAGGTTTTGTGAGCCATCTGTGCATATAATCTGAATCTAGAAAATTCTGTTGTAGTGCATGATGGGACAATCCATAGAAATGAAAAAATACATTTTAGACAGTTTTGATATCATTTTTCTGTGAAGCACTGTGAAAGAGTTGCTATCCTCTTCATCTTCTTCCAAAAGAAAGCATATTTTTCTTGGGCATTAGCTCACAAAATACAAATGGCTATGCTTTTCAGATGAAAACTTCATGTGACTGGCATTTGCACTAAACAGGCAAAACAGGAACATCTCTGAATAAATCAAATGCACCAACTTTTGTCACCCCACCCTCAGTTGCCATATTTTTAAACAAACTGTGTCAGTCCTGCACAATTCACTCGATGACCCAGGAGAGTCCTCCTGTCAGAGTTTGAGTTGTTACACAGCTTTCTGACAGAGATACTCTTACATCTAGATCAGTATCTTTTGTTTTTTTTATGCACTCAAAATGAAATAGATATATATGAGGTATTGTCAGAAGATGTTAAACACTTCATCTTCTTTCTTTCTTTCTAGCCAAATCCTCATCTTACGAACATTTCAATTTAGGAAACTTAACATTGCTGCCAGAGTATTCTAAAATGCTGGCAATAACAAAGGAGAAAATGGAAAAAGGGAGCAGCTATGATTCTAAGCCTTTTGACTAAGAATAGGATTCGCATCCATAACCCATCAACATCTACTAAAAAATGAGGAACTGCCAATATGTCTCATGCCATGAACCATATACCATTAAAGACATTCTCCTAAATTGCTTTAACTTCCAGCAAACCTGAAACAAACTCTACAAATCAGATAACTTAAAGAATCTATTTGAAAATGTTGATCCAAGTAACATGAATTTCATTAAAGAAATTGGGCTCTACAGGAGAATATATAAAAAAAACTTTACTAAATCTGCTTACCAACATTGTTCTGTAACCAATTTTTGAAGGAAAAAATATTTTCAGCAATACATTTTTGAAGGAAAAATTATTACCAGCAATACATTTGACTCTCGACAAAATCCCCCTTTACAAAATATGTCAATGAAACCTTATCTACAAAATGATTCCTTACAAACAATACATACTCTGTTCATACGAACATATCTGAAAAATCTTCTCGGCATAAAAATATCCCTTTGCAGTTGATATGCCATCAAACTAAATAAACCAAACCAAACCACCCTCGCCATGTTTTAAACAAAGAGCAACAGTCTTGCCTCAATATTCCTAATCTGCTAAAGGACATCAATCAAAGTAAGGTGAAATTTGAACAGTCAGCAAAACAAATTAGTGCTGGTGGTGTAAAAAGCCCCTCACTAGATGACCCAGGACAGAGTACCCCTCCCTGAGTTTGAGTCATTACACAGCTTTCTGAGAGATTGGAGTACCTGAGGTCTTACATCTTGAGCAGTACGTCTTTTTCTTTTCTACACAATCAAATCAGAATAGACTATTATTTATGAGGTATTGGCAGAAGATGTTAAACATTCTATCTTCCCTTCTTTTTTTCTAGCCAAATTCCCATCTTAGGAACATTTCAACTTAGGAAACTTAACATTGCTGCCAAAGTATTCTAAAATGCTGCCAATAACAAAAAAGAAAATGAAAAATGCCTAACAACAAATCAAATATAGCATCAAAAGTTATATTATCTTTATTTATTTGTTATGTAACTCAATACATAATTGTCAACAATGTTTCCATAAAACTTTATATTTCCTGTAATAAATATGATTATTGTTATTATTTTACTTAAGGTTGTCCTACATTTACAATTCCTTACAGCTAACCATGAAAAGAAATGTTGATCAAAACTGGCTAGAACCTTTAAGTACATGTATCTGCAAAATTATCAAACGTTGAATACGCTCCTCCACTGAATGTGCCAAATGTATCTTTGTATTTATTGGTCCCCACAGAAACATGGGGGAAGTTAGGGGAGGAAAATGAGTGCACTCCCATTAATGTTGATGGTTGATTACAATCTGCTTGGAATGAATATGTATTTTGTAATAAATTACAGAATTATGGCTGAAGGTCAAAGGGAAAGTGGGGTTCATCACAATCAAAACCCATCCATTACAATTTACCCATTCACCAGAACTCATCCCTCACCTTACTCCTACATATACCATAATACTGAAAATTCCCCAGGGACCTACAAAACCCCCCCATGATGTAAAAGTTTGATAAATGTTCAATGTCTCTTTTTCTCAAAAATATATAAAAATTTCATGAAATAAGAGGGGGGGGTGTACCCAAAATTCAAAATATTCAAACTGAAACAAAACCTGTTGAACCCATCCACCCCTCAAAATAGTACGTGTGGCCAATGTATTCTGTAGAGGTCCAACTGTAGCTGCTGCTGTTGTTGTCACTGTTCCTGCTTACACTGATGTTGCTACTGAGTTTTGTCCTGTTCCAGTGTCCAGAGTTATACTTCAATGAATTTGTTTTTTTTAGTTTCAATTCTGAATAAACAACCAAAATGAAACCCAATGCTTCTACAAATCAAATATTTCTTCTTTATTCAATTTCCATTTGAACTTAATTTTTCTTATTTGCCTCTTATTTTGAAACTTCCTTTTAAAATTTTAAACTCTTATTTTTACTTTTACCTCCTATTTCATAAAATAGTTTTTATTTCATTTATGTCTAGTTTATTCTTTTTGTGATAGTTTCATATTTTGTTAAACCATTTGAAATGCAACCTTTTTAATTTTAAACCTAATATTCAATTTAATTATTTTTATAATTTCATTTCCATTTTAAATTAATTTTCTCATTTCATAATTATGGATAGTTTTTCAATGTCATCACTTTTGTATTGAAGACGAATGTATGCCCCACCCGACAAAATTGACTGAAATGATGTTAATTATATGAAATGCTAAATGGAACTGCCATTTTAGACAAAATGTGAAATTTAGATCCCCCTAAAAATTTTCTAAAAAAGTAAAGCATACCATGATGGAAAAACAAACAAAAATAAAAACAAATTTTATCATTAAAATGTTTGTTATTATTAAAGTGAAAGACAAAAATATTTTTTGAATATTTTATTAATTTTATCTGGCATGTTCTAAATTTTGGTTAAATTTTTTTTCTTTCATCAGCAACGATTAGTATTAGAAGATCCATTCATAGCATACAACCAGTTCATAGCTAGACACTTGAATTCAAATGAATCTGGATGTCTACTTGGTAGACCTCCATAGACTGTCAACCTTGTACAATGGAATGTCTGACTGAGGAATTATGTATGCATTTGTAGCAGAGTTGCCTGAGCATGACAAGTGGCTACTTTGCACTTCTTCTTCAATGGATGCACCGGATGTTGACCAGCTGTTAGAACAAGTCAAAAGCCATATTGAATTATGATGACACCAGTGGCAGCCAAGAAGCCTGAGCAATAGGGTGCAAACCTAACGTCTGCCAATGATCTGCAGAGCAATAGTGTCTGCTCCAGATGTGGTGGTGCTCACCATTTGCATAGAAATTTATATTAAAAGCAGGACACCTTGAAGAATTTTAGTAAATATTTTTGTCTTTTTTTTTTTTTTTTTTTTGGGAAAATATGATTGACCATACACAACATTATCAGAAAATAAGTGGGATGACTATAGTAAATTTAAAGTCAACTTTTCTAGAATTAGCTTACAGAGAATATTTTCCAACATTTATAAGATTACTGAGTACTCAAAGATTATATAAAAAAGGAGCTCACTCATCATTTTTTTAAAATTGTATTTTAACAGCCTCCATAGAACAATAAAAATGTCAACACCTTATCAGTACTTTTCATTACTTGTGAATCATGTAAGAATGGCTGCCCTCTGTTAAAAATCACTACATTTTGTTTTAAAAACCCATTTCTGTTATTTTAAACTTAAAGTTTATATTGGTTTCAAATCAGATTAATTCTATTTTAAATCAGCTAATATTCTTTAAATAAAGTTTCAAAAAAGTATATTTTATTTTTGGAAGATTTTTTTAATACAGAGAATTGCATTGTGATGAAAGATGGCTAAAAAGGGTGCTAATCAGCTATTTTAGAAAAAAGAAAAATCCAATCAATATAACTTCAGTTTGAAATACACCAGAATATTTTGCTTACTGCAAATAGTAAATCTATTCATTTAGCTTTCAATTAAAGCTAAAATCAAAGCTTCAAGAAAGCTTTTTCATTTATAAAAAGTCATTTTAAACCTTAAGTATCGAAAATTAGTTTTTAAGCATTTTAAAAACATTGTAAACAAATTTAGAAATCTCTCATATTTTTTGCCTTAATTACAAAGATGCTTGTTGCAAAAAAGTTTTTAATTTATTATTTCGTGATAATGCTATGTATGAATCCCAGTTAAAAAATGTTCTGTTTACAGACAAAAAAAACAAAAGAACCTTTCTTTGTGTCAGCAAATATTAGTATTAGAATATCCACTTGTAGCATACAACCAGTTTGTAGCTAGACACTCTAATTCAAATGAATCTGGATGTCTACTTGAACGGAGGCACTGGATATCAACCAGCTGTTAAATTAAGTCAAGAGCCATAATGAAGGATGATGCACCAGTGGCAAGATTGGCTGTGGCAGCCACAAAGCATGAGCAACAGGGTACAAACCTGACTTCTGCCAATGATCCGCAGAGTGATAGTGTCTGCTCCAGATGTGGTGGTGCTAATCACTTGGGTAGTAATTGTTTTGAGTCCGTGAACTGGACAAAGTGGGAGCCAGCAAGTAGACAAAACCATATGTTGCTACCACTAATAACCTGGACCATATATCATAGAAATGCCAAGGGAACAGACATCAACGTCAGTCTCATTATCCAGGCAGATTTAAATATTGTGCTACCTCTATTTGTAGTCAACATATTGGCCAATGGGGAATGGTGTTCAACTTGCATTGGCTCTGGATGCGTTTGTTATTAGGGCTGAGTGATACCAGTTGCGGATCAGAGAGCACATACATGTGGAGATGATTGCTGTCAGAATGTGGGAATGTGCTGATCGCTACATGTGAGGACCAGGTTCATGAAGCAGTGGGAAAACACAGTCACAATTCAATGTCACCAAATATTTTAAATAAAATTCTCTTTATTAAAAAAATCCTTCAAATATAAGTAGTCATGAAGGTACTTGAAATGTGCTGACTCCTTATCTAGAGCTGTAACAAATCTTTTCATAAGGCCCAATTTTAAGTGCAATGGATGAAACAATACTTTCTATGGGTTCAACAGTCTCGTATTTGATGTTGTTCCTCTCTACACTTAACTCAGTCTGCTGTGGCCAGTACCATCTCTATTAGTGTTCCACAGTGCCCCCACTGTCCCAAAGCCAAAGATAACAAACTTTGTAAAGGCACCTTGGAGACCCATCAGAAAAGTCACCATTTTGAAATCTCCCAATCGTACTCTTCAGATGTCAAGGCATCTGGCAAGATCTTGATATTTCTGTATTCCTGTGTGAGCTGCACCGAGTGAGCCAGGGGAAGAGATACATGTTCTTGTTTTGAAGTAGCACAGCTTTGAGGCTCCTGAATGAACTGTTGAAGAGGTGCCACTCTCTTTGGTTACAGACGATTCCAATACCCATCTTGACGGGTGAAAAGCTTGAGAACACTGTTGACATTTTCTCTGACCTGCAACTTTCACATTTTCATCTAACAAATACCACTGCTTGAGTCTCCATATCAAAAGGTCAATATTGGACATTGTGAGATCAAGATCTCTGATCAGGTCATTGAGATCTTTTTGGTTTGTGTAGTATGGATTTCTCTTCTTGGCTGTGACTCTCATCTAGATAAATGACTTTATACTCTTCTGAAGATAGTTGCTCTTTCTCTTTGGAGTAGTGGGTAGAGACAGTGTGATCCTGAAGCAAAGGATGACAGAAGTTCTGGATATACGTTAGTAGGTGCATTCTTCCCAGCTTGAGATTTGAAAGGGTTCAACATACAGAAGAAGCTTGAGTGGTCAGTTGCTTCCCTCTAACTTCATGGGAATGTGAATTTCATGGCTGTATTTTCCCCGCTATCCAGTTCACATAATAAAAATTTGAAAGCAATAATAGTCATTTCCTTTGCTTTCTAGACAGAAACAATTAGGAAAAAACAATAATTGACCAAAGACAAAAAACAAATTTGTAACACAGACTTATGAATAAATTTGAAATTATCAGTACCTTTATAATTTTCTGACAATTTCATGTATGGACACCAGTATTAGTAAAACATTGACATGTTTACACAAAACCAAAAAGTTCCAAATACATTTTTAAATACTGTTGACTGCTGAATAGTAGTAGGGGTTTCAATTTAAGATTAGTAAATAGTTTTAATTTAATAACAATATCACTTGGCCTTGCAATTTAATACAGAATTTGAAGAGATTTCCAACTTTAAAATAATTATAATTCATTGCTTTAAAAAAAATGAAACTAGTTCTTCTAAAGATTCATTATTCATAGAGAAATTCTTTTTCTTAAGACAATAGTCTATTATGTTCTTCATAAGAGAAGTTAAAAGTGTTTTTAATTAAAAATATCTTAGTTTTACTGCATTTTTGTTTTGTGATTCAGTGCAGATTTTCTGCAACTAGAGGTCCCCTTTAACCAAACAATGATAATTTAAATTTTAGGCTAAGTGTTAATTTTGATTTATCATTAATTAACTGTTGAATATTTTATACGGCTCGTCTTACATTTTCAAGGAATGCAAATTCTGTATAGATTCTACAATTACTTTAGCTTACAGGAGAAAGTCTTTCAGCTATAATTGTTATTGTAAATATATTTTACTTTCATCTACAATGAAAATGTTATTGATCATATAATTGAGACATAACTACATAGAAATAATTGTGAACCTGCAGCTGAAAAAGATGGTCGGGTAGGCATCATGGAATGGTTATTTGTCATTCTAATCTCAAAATAGAGTAGAAGTGGGTTGAAATAATGTGAAAGAGAAATAAGTCATGAACAAAATAAACATTGATTTGTTTATCATCATAATTCATTATAGACATGACTGACCATGATAACAGTTAATTTCACACTCAACACACAGTCTTAAGGCTTTTGGTACAGCTCTGTTCAGTTATATGAGCATTTATACCCATTTAATTCTTGTAAAACCCTTCTCAGACCCTTGTTGACTTGACACAGGACTGTCAGCATTTCCTAAAATTTACAGACTGAAACTTAACTTTAAAATATTTAGCAACTACATCATATTTTGTATTTAAAATTGAGAAAAAATGAAACCGAAAATAATTCTTGTAAAACTTCATTTTTAATCGGAAAAAGTATTTGGGCTTCAGACAATATGGTCCTTAACATATATTATTCATAAATGCCATTAAAAGCTTTTCTAATTAAATAATGTGTTGGTTTTATTGGGTTTTGTATGTTACACAGGATATTATAATGAGAGTAGCTGGTGAATAAGAAAATGTCAATGTGGCCATGATTTGAAGAGTGAAAAATCTACCGGTATTTGATGAAAAGAAACCCAGAAACACCAGAATATATTTACAATTGTGCAAGTAGTGTGCTCAATGACAAAGGGAAAATCCAAGTTGATGGGACACTGTTCATGTTCCATTTTTTATGTTAAGTGATCCAAGGTATCCGCTGAGCATTGAAAGTAGAATTAGAAAAGTCTATGTAAACAAGTAGGGTACAATGGCTAAAACATTGCACGTATAGAAACCAAGATGAACTGGCCAACTGACTCAACTCCACTCTCTCGACTGACTGTTTTATTACAGCAGCATCAAGCGAACATGTTGAGTGGTGATGGTGAAGGTGGCGACTGTAGCGGTAATAGTCCCTTGTATGATGGCTGGTCTGCAACTCTGTTGTTATGGTGACAAGGTTATGGCGGCAGTAGCAGAAGCGCCCTGCATGACAGCCGGCTTGTCAACTCACTTCACCCAGATCCAATAGAGACAAGAGACATAACTACATGGGGTAGACTGTTCAAGCTCCATTTTCTGTGTTAAGTGATACAAGATATCCACTGAGCATGGAAAGTGGAATGAAAACAAGTACAACAGATAATTGGAAAAGGGTGGAGAGTACAATGATAAAACATTGTGAGCATAGAAACCAATATGAACATGCTGGTTTCAATAAAGTGTCATAAGTTATGTCATAAAATGCAATAAAGATGAATTTACAATACTTTCAAGAGGAAAGTGTGAGGAACATAAAACTTTTGTTTTTCTAACAAAAGTTACAATTTTCCTGGTGTAAGGAACTGTGATGAAATAAAAAGAAAAACGGCCACCAGCGAGTAAATTCGAGCTCTCCCAACTGGTAATCCAACCTCTAGTCGTTCCGTCTCAAAATCGCACAAACAGACTTTTCCAACCGGGAACGTCCCTCCAAGCTTCTGCCGAACTGTGAAAAACTAGGTGCTTTTATATTTTTCCATATACCCATAATCCCTTGCGTCTTCGTGCGATCCCATAGTTCATTCCGTCTCTGTCCCATAATGCAGGCTCTGTGGCTACGGGAGTAGCACTAGAGGTGAATGGGAGCATCGTGGAAGATGCTTGCTGGTTACGTCCAGCTAATGACGCGAAACACATTAATCTTGCTGAACTTGATGCAGTGATCAAGGGCGTGAATCTTGCCTTGCAGTGGCAGACACCAGTCATGCATGTGTGCACCGGTGGGTGTCTGACATCCTGACAGGAAAGACGCGCGTGAACACGAAGGCGGCGGATGAAATGCTGATGAGGCGGCGCTTGGAGACACTGCGAGCATTGGTGGAGGAGTACGCACTGACTATGACTGTGACGTTGGTAAAATCTTGTCAGAACCGCGCTGACAGTCTCACCAGAGTGCCGCAACGCTGGTTAGAGATGCACAAGAAAGGAGGAGAACCGGTGCAAGTGAGTTGTGCCACTGCAACAAGCCAGTTGAACAAACATCAGGTGACCCACATCCACCAGCAGAGTGGGCACCCGGGTGTTAAAAGAACATTGTACTTTGCTAGGATCGTAGATCCAACAGTTTCTAAGGAACTGATAAAATCTGTTGTTAGAACCTGCGAAGCCTGCCAATCGATCGATCCAGCACCAGTGCATTGGAAAAAAGGAAATTTGAGTGTGGAAAGAAACTGGAGTAGTTTGGCAATGGACGTGACCCATTACAATGGTAGCCATTTTCTTACACTCATTGATTGTGGTCCCTCCCGTTTTGCAGTATGGCGGCCACTGAGACGGCAAGATTCTGCTGGTGTCATTCGTCAGCTGGAGACAGTTTTCTACGAACGAGGCCCGCCGACTGAAATACTGACTGACAATGACACCACATTCACTTGCAGACAATTTAAGGAATTGGTAAGCAGCTGGGGCGTGCATTTGAGGTTCCGGTGCGCTTACGTGCCGTCTGGAAATGGCATTGTGGAACGCAACCACAGGAGCGTCAAAACCATAGCGGCCAGGAAAAATTGTTCAGTCTTGGAGGCGGTCTACTGGCATAACGTCACACCCAAGGACAACCTTTCGCCTTCCACGGCACCGGCTGATGTACTGCACACGTACCACGTCCGGGTGAGAGGCATTGACGCGACGCCCCCGCCTGAATCACAAATAACCGAAGGGGAATACAAGATAGGGGACATTGTCTGGGTCAAGACTCCACGTGGTAAATGCATCACCAAATTTGGAACCGGACGTGTGACCGAGGTGGTGAGTCAGCAGTCGGTGCGCGTCGATGGAACGCCTCGTCATGTTAGAGACCTGCGCCCTTTTTTGGGCTCAAATCCCGCAACCGACGAAGAAGACACGGAGGATAGTGAACAGCCGATGTACGAGTTGGGTTCAACAACCGAACACTCCGATATCGGTAGTTTGCCAATAGATCGGGACGTATCTAATGAGAGCTCCTCCGACGAAGAAGCTCAACCACTCCCCCTTCGGAGGAGCACCCGGAACAAAAGACCGCACCCGCACTGTCATCTGTGTGATCAGGAGATCGAGGGGAGTGTGGCAGACATGATGAGGCAGAACCTGGGACAAGCACAACTGGTTCCGACTTGCGTTTTCCCCGCCAAAAAAGAGCCCGTATTTGCTTAGCATGTAGGGCTACTGCAGTTGAAATGAAGGAGAAGAAAAAGAAAGCACTTACCACTCTGCCGTAATCCGTCCTCGGCCAGATAACGTAAAAGAATAAGGGGAGACTTGCATCGCCTTTTTATGCAATGAATATGCAATGCATTATGGGACAGAGACAGAATGAACTATGGGATCGCACGAAGACGCAAGGGATTATGGGTATATGGAAAAATTTAAAAGCACCTAGTTTTTCACAGTTCGGCGGAAGCTTGGAGGGACGTTCCCGGTTGGCGGCTGGAAAAGTCAAGTCGGAACCGGTTGTGCTCGTCCCAAGTTCTGCCTCATCATGTCTGCCACAGGAACTAACCAACTTCTGTAAGAAAGACCACACATTTTTGGAATAAAATTCATGATTTCACTTAAGTCAACTTTTGCTATCGTATTTCCTATGTTAACTAGGATCATTTGACAGATTTTTTTTTTGTCTGTAAATTGTCATGAGATTTTCATAAAGATATTGGATAGATTTCCAGGTGTTTTCCTTCTCTATGCATAATAATTGGTTAGTACATACTGAATAGGGATTACCAATTGAATGATAACACAAGACTTGAATCTCCACACCAACATTTCATAATTTTCTCTAAGCCTGCCCTTGATATGGAGCCCAACATACTGGCCTAACATTTTCTCTCTGCAGTAAATGAGAGACTGCCAAAATCAGCTGCCTTACTGGATACATGTGTGAGGTTACATCTGTCTGCTTTGCACTCAGTGGCTGAGTAACATTAAATAAACCCCTGCTCCTGGCTTTATTTGATGCTCAGTTGTGATATTTGAGGGTAGCTTGTCTGGCATAATACCATACATGGTTTTAAATTCAAAGTTGTCCTTTTCCAAGTCTAGAACTCAGCTTGCTGATTTTCTCATTTTACCTGCTGAGAATTTGCATTATGCAATAGCTTTCAGTCACAATAAACTGTATAAGGTTTTAAAATTTAAAAACTAATTCATCTTGTCCCTTCATGTCTTTGTGTTTAAAAGTCTATTTCATCACAGATATTTTCACTTAACAAATTGATTATTTTTGTTTGATCAACATATAGTATAATGGTCAGTCAGTTATGTGCCATGCTTAGGCGATCATGTATCTTTTGATACATGACTGACGAGGCAGATTTTTCTGCAGTAGGTTACCATTTCTTTCTGCGGTAGACCAGTTGCCATCCAAGGCTATAGAACCCGGTCTGTCCTACTATTTACCCATAGCTGGGGGGAGAAGAGGATTCATACCTTTCCCAAGGGTATTAGCATGTAAGTGAATGTAATGGATTCGACTGGAATTCGAACGCGGCTCTCCGATTCCTCAAATTGAGCTGCTATCCATTACTCCACTATGCCTCCTATTTGAATTATAAAAACACTTCAATGTTAGTATAATGGTGCATTTTTTAAATTCAAAAAGCTTTAAAAAATTACTTGAAAATGCATTTTATAGACATATTCCATAACCTTACATAGTGTATTTTCTCCAGTGCTCAGTTAATATATTTTTGCTTTTTCCGTTTGCATCTTTGAAAGTACCTGACACCATGATTCATGAGAAAGGTGGCATTCTTACACTGGAATTTAACACACAATGGCGAGGAACAATTCCACTGTGAATATGTGTTCCCAAAAGTCAGATCTCAAAAAACACATTACGACACTCTGGAAACAAACAATTCAACTGTGAAATCTGTGAATATGTATTCCCAAAAGTCAGATCTCAAAAAACACATTACGACACTCTGGAAACAAACAATTCAACTGTGAAATCTGTGAATATGTATTCCCAAATGTCAGATCTCAAAAAACACATTACGACACTCTGGAAACAAACAATTCAACTGTGAAATCTGTGAATATGTATTCCCAAAAGTCAGATCTCAAAAAACACATTACGACACACTGGAAACAAACAATTCAACTGTGGAATCTGTAAATATGTATTCCCAAAAGTCAGATCTCAAAAAACACATTACGACACTCTGAAAACAAACAATTCAACTGTGAAATCTGTGAATATGTATTCCCAAAAGTCAGATCTCAAAAAACACATTACGACACTCTGGAAACAAACAATTCAACTGTGAAATCTGTGAATATGTATTCCCAAAAGTCAGATCTCAAAAAACACATTACGACACTGTGGAAACAAACAATTCAACTGTGAAATCTGTGAATATGTATTCCCAAAAGTCAGATCTCAAAAAACACATTACGACACACTGGAAACAAACAATTCAACTGTGAAATCTGTGAATGTGTATTCCCAAAAGTCAGATCTCAAAAAACACATTACGACACACTGGAAACAAACAATTCCACTGTGAAATCTGTGAATGTGTGTTCCCAAAAGTCAGATCTCAAAAAACACATTACGACACACTGGAAACAAACAATTCCACTGTGAAATCTGTGAATGTGTGTTCCCAAAAGTCAGATCTCAAAAAACACATTACGACACACTGGAAACAAACAATTCCACTGTGAAATCTGTGAATGTGTGTTCCCAAAAGTCAGATCTCAAAAAACACATTACGACACACTGGAAACAAACAATTCCTCTGTGGAACAAAATTTTCCCATGTCAGAAATCTCAAAAAACACTTGTTAACACACACTGGAGAAAAACTATCACAATGTGTAATCTGTGGATTTAAGTATTCCCTAACATCAAATCTCAGAACGCGCATATTAACACACAGTAAAGAAAAATGTTTCTACTGTGAATTTAAGTGCCCCAGTGATACAAATCTCCAGAAAACACATGCTAACCTGCAGTTAAATGTTTCCACTGTGAAATCTGTAAATTTAAGTGCTCCCATAATGCAAATCTCAAACAGCACGTTAACACACACGAGATAAACGATTCCAATGTGAAATCTGTGAACTCAAATCTTTTAAAAAATAATCATCTCTAACACTTTCGCCCCAGCCCCTCAACTTCTGATGTCTTACTCTCTGGGTTAAGGTGTCTACTCGGACCTAACCGAACTTAAGGGAGTGGCCGTAGGTCCCCTGAGCATCCGTAGATTATTCGGCCAGTCCACTGGTTTAATCCTACTTCCTGCCCACGTTGTGATTTGTTTGATCCAGAAAGCAGAAGTGATGTTCATTCATTCACGGTCGACTGAAGATGTAGACACGGCTGGAGAGTCTGCGTTAAGAAATTTAGAATGCAGCAAAAAAAAAAATTAATATCTGCAGAAAGCCGGAGAAACGACTATTCAATGGTTGAATTGTTAATGTCTTTCATATAGCAGAAAAGAAGAGTATAGAAAAGAAACAGGTTACAGAAAAGGAAAGTATTTGACGTAAAAACTCATACACTGGATTCTAGACACACAGTGTATTGTGGTTAACTTGTTGTTAAATCGTCTCAGAACGATATACGACTCTTGCGATAGAGTGATAAGATTTATGTGCGGGGCTTAAAGTTTATAGAGGCGTTCCTCCTCGGCAGTAGTAACAATAGTAGTAATATTCGTGGTAGCAGAAGCAGCGGTACTTATATCAACAGTACATGTTAGTGGACGTTTCGTTCCAATCTCTGATGTTACTTTCTCTCCTCGAGTCTCCAACTCGACTCTCTACTGTCTCTAGCCCAACTCTTGCCCGGGCTAATTCTCTTCACCAGTCTCGCCAAGAATTTTCTCCCATCTCAAATGTAGCACCGCGACCCGTAATGGTCGACGCGGGTGCCCATGCACATGATGGCATGCATGCGACGACGACTCGCCGACCGATCACGGCCTCTCCCGTCTCTCTCTTCCGTCTGCCACTTCTCCAGCATAACTATGCGTTTATATAGAAAAACCTGGCTGGTCATAACCACCACCTCGCACGCGATCATCATGAGGTTCTGGCTGCTTCAGTCAAAATCATGTGAATTCTAAAGGTCCTTCTTGCTTACTCAGCTCTATTCCAAGTTTTAACTGATAAAAATTATTTCGACTATTTACATTGTCTTCTGATGACTCAAATCCCATTGGGTACAACTTCTGCCCCAGATCAGATTTCCTATCAGTAAACAAAATGCTCTGATCTAATTTTGCTTCTCAGATCTACTCCAATTTCAATAAAAAAATATGCGTGTGTTTCCCAGACTCTCTCTCTCTATCTGTCACACATCTCAAACAACACATATATAAACACACTTGAGAGAATACTAGTGATACAAATTTAACCTAATAGTTTACTAGAGAGCTATGCAAAACAATATTAACATAGGTAATTTTGCTAATAAATATACCAATATGTGTGTATAATATATATATATATATATATATATATATATATATATATATATATTGTGACGAGAATATCCATGGCAACAAAGAAAAAGAGTCTTAAAAACACTCTGCTGGAAAAAAAACCGGTTAGAAGAGAACGCTCTGCAAAACGAAGATGGATTGCAACTAACGGACAGAAAGCTAAGTAAAAATAATCTTCTTTTGTAGAATATTATTACCTTCTACATTGATATAACTGTCTGAGATATCGCTCTCTAACTTTCTTCCTCGTGTGAACATTAATTCACTTGAACATTGGATTTAAAAGCATTTTATTTTATTCCGTCACATCTCAAAACTATCTGTTCTCTTAAATCTATTTCCATCAAGTTACAAATTAAATTGTTTTGTTATTGTTACGATCGTCTTATCTTATTTGGATAAATCGTTGCTACCTTTATTTTGCTGCTTTCTTTCTGTTAACCAAATTTTGGCTGAATCCATGTTTATACCCGAATCACGTCCCTGAGCCGACCTGGGTATAGAATATCCGACGTAAATATAATTTTTTTTATGACACAGCTGCCGGGGTCATCAGAGAAAATTCGATTATACTTCGAAGCTTTGCCCAGCTCGTGACAATATATATATATTAGGCTGGCCCTGACGATCTGCCTAAGTGAAACCTTGGTAGGTTTGTCTGGCTCATTAGGTTTGCTCTACGTTTGTATCGAGCTATTTAGTTAGTTGTTTACTCGTATCGGGGTTTTTTCTTTGGGCCTTGAAACTGTATCTGTGCGATTATTTTCCACAGACTTTCATGTTCCTGGCTCTTTCTTTTTTAAAACCTTTTTTTCCCTTCGTGATTGATTTGGCTATTGTTAAATCTAGAATTCTAGGGTTTTTCGACACGAGTATAGTTACCTATATATATATATATAGGGACCATCTTGGGGCGGTGTAATGGTCAGCAAGCTTGTCTCACTAGAACAATTAGGACTGAGTGATGTCTTCGATCCTCACTGGGTGCTCCGTACTTTCGGCCTTGTGCCACATCTAATGTATGCTTGGAAAATCACTATATATATATATTATATATTATTTACGAATTCAAATGCCCATTAAGGAATTGTATTCCTCAAGAATCAACATTCGTAAATAAATATATAGGCCACACTACAAATTGTTTAACACGCAGATTAACTCTACACCTTTCTAACAATAGGTCAATTAGATCTCATTTAAATATTCATGGAGACCTACCGGACACTATTCGGAATATACTTGTCGACAACACTAATATAATAGCATCATCCACTTGCAAAAAAGGCTAAAAATAATGGAAGCCTTACTAATAAAAACAAACAAACCAACACTTAATAATATTAACTTTGAACATGGACATAATATCTTGACCGTGTTTTGAAACAAAAAAATGAATCACTTTATAAAACATACATATAACAAACTATTTCTAATTCTAACAGTTTAAATATAATCCTTGAAAATGGCTAAATGTATAGCCGAAAGCGCTCGGATAAAAAGAACATTCGGACAGTTTTTATATAATTTATCCTCTGAAAAGAAAAACTTTATTAGATCGCACGAGAAATTATATAAAAAACTAAATAAAAGCACCTTGTCAGTCGTTTTTAATGAAATGTGCATGAAAGAAGGATTGCTGCCTAAATACACACACACACACACACACACACACATATATATATAATGTAACAAACTTGAAATTTGCAGCAAAGTTTGAATTAGACAAAATCCATAAGCCATTAGAAGCGCCGTCTATACAGGTCCTTTTGAAGTTCTGAAACGGATGTCAAAATATCTGTTAAAAAGGAATGATGACGTGTAAACCCAAGTGTCCATTGATAAATTAAAACTATTCATTGAAACACAAAAGCAGATCACTAAATACCAGAGAAACATTTTAGAGAGAAACAAGATTAATCAACAATCTACCCTACAAGAAGGAAAGTTAAAGTAAATCAGGAAGAAGAGTTCCTTGGAAGGAACAGAACGATTATTTGCATTATTAGCATACTCTGATATGGAGTTGGGGGTGGAGGGTATTGGCTCCTTTTCAGAAAATAAAGGAAATTGTGAATCCAGAGGTCTCTTTAAAAACATTGCTGTAACCAGTATGTAACAAGTCCCTTGATTGGTTAATAGATGAGCCAATAACAGCCGTGCCTCATTTCCACCTTGGCAGACAATTTAGAAACTCTTCATCTTTTGACACCCAACATCAGATCAAACTCTCACACACCATATTCATGTTCCAGGGAGACAGAGACAAGAGAGCCATATTATTCAACAGATAATTAAAGGCAATGTGTTTTTCCTGTAGGACGTGCTGTTGCACACTTGTAATTTGATCAGAAATGATTAGATCTTGAGGACTGAATACCTTAGAAATCATAAGACCAAGGTGACAATTTAGGAGGCCCCTGGTGAGTGAACACTTATCCAAAGCAAGGGACAAATTCTTTCTCCTCTTGTCTGCGTTCAGAAACTGTTATATTTTCAAATTCTTCCATTTTTAATTTGCAACTGATTTGAAAATGAGTCGTTTTATGATTAACTGAAAAATAAATATAAAATCCTGATACAACTTCAAATAAAAGCCAAGGCGGCCATAATAAAGCGAGTCTGTTAGCAAAGATTGACTTGAATACAATTTTATGTCTAAAATTTTATGTATGTGAGGCCCAAATTCATGTTGTAAAAATAAATGCCAAAATGCGGCCTGAAAGTTTATAAAAAAGACACATATATAAAATTTGACTTTCAAAACCTGTAAAAAAAAGATGTTCCTGTTGGCCTGAAAAGCCTCCATAAAAAACTTGTCATTTGAAATGATATGTCTTGCGATCCAATATTATCAAATTTTAGAACCGATTTGCGACTATTTACCAAGTTGGCCTTCTCATATAAGCAGAGGGGTCTCAACATTCACAAGGAAGACACCGACTTGTTCTGGGAACTGAACTAAGAATAACTGTCGACAACAAAAAGGAATTAAGAGAAGAAAAGATGAAATTTAGAAAGATATACGATTATCGTTCTATAGTTGTTTCTGAAAATATGACTTCATGTTAGAGATATAATCAAGATTTATCTCAGTTTGTAAAACTGAATTTTCTAAACAAACCAGAAACCCGACAACACCTGTGAATTGTCAACTTTATCAACTTCTATCAGCAGTTGAATGAATCACAGCAAGTTAAAACATTTTATAGATTATAAATCTCATTTTTTTATTAGCCTGTTGCAGTAGGTGCATGTTGTACTAATGTCGGCAGTCACTGTTCCAAGTTAAACGAAGTTTTTTTGTTACGTGTAAATGACGGGTGTAAGGAAACGGGATGTATTCCAGCAATGCAATATTTTCTTTGTTTTTATATACTTGAATGAGAAGTGAGGAAACTCTCTGGCCGATACATACGTGTGTATGTTTGTGTATGAACAGTCGCTAAGGGGAAATATATCCCTATGCACGGGTAAAAGGTTCCCTGAACGTCGTTGTTACATGCTGGTTGGAAAAGAGAGAGAACAGAACGAAATAAAGAAATGTCACTTTTTTATAGCTGCTTATGAACCCTTGATAAAACTGGCACAAAAACTAAACCCAACAGAATTTTAATTAAAACTTGACTCAGTCGCACAATGGAAGAATTTGTGCCTGGTTGTTTTGTAAATTTTGCATTATTATTATTATTATTATTATTATTATTATTAATATTAATGTCATTTAATAAATTAGATTATTATCAGAATTTTTTAATTTCGTAGTTTCTATAAGTTTCTGCTCTTGTTTTTGCTTCTGACGCCTTTGATAAAAAACAACCAAGTTCATCCACTGGTGACAGCCAAAATTCCTTGTCATTCGGAAACCCTTCTCTAGCTTGTGCCCTTCCGAATGCTTGTATCCTTCTTCCCTTCTTGTACACATCTGAATTTCCCACTCGACTTATTATGTACGCCCCAGAGGAATCCCAAGTGTATCTCTTTTTGACAATCAAGTAAGAATTAAAATAGTTTCCTTAAAACAGTAGTGTCTATAATATTTATTAATAAAATGCATTAAAATTTTTTATAATTAAACAATGTCTTAGTTTTATTGCAGTTTTATTTTACAATTCAGAGTATATTTTCTGTAACTAAGGTTCTCGTTTGACCAAACTAATTTTATGACTAAATTTTCCAATTTCTCAAAATTTCATAAAACTAAATAAGCAAAGGGTAACAGAAAAAAAATGATTTACTAAAAAAGAATTTCTTTAATAATTCCATCCATTTCTGAATAAGTCCAGAATGTTTCTTTAAAATCCAACAATTTTCTGTTAATTTGCAGTGTAACACCCGCGCTCAGTTCGCATTAAAAATTTCCAGACTAATTATATTTATGTGTAATTGTACATGCTCCATTCGAATCTGGCTTGATAAATTTGATAAAATCTACCGTTTTAGAGTTATCGACAGTGAAATTTCGGATTCATTCGCGTCGTTGGCGGCAGCCATTACTGTCGTTGTTTGCATACATTCGCTGCGGAAAGCTAAGCGATATTTGTACAATGGTACAAAATGTTGCACAAGGCCAAAATGGGAAATGGGGGAAAGGTCGGTCTTCTTCTGTCTTAACTTTAAACTTAGCTAGCCATAAACACTGACCCAATTGTAAAAAAAAATATTCCTTACACCAAAACAACACATTCATACGTACCTTTCTTACTACATCCACCATAATACCTCAAAGGTCTCTATGAAAATACTAACTAGTCCCCATATTTACAATTCATTGTCTGTGGAGGGAGGGGAATAAAACAACAATTCTAAAAACTGACCCCAATGAGTATTTACAGTATGAAAGCAAAAACTATTTACAAGAAACTAAGTAAAATAATATTAGTAATAAAAAAAACCCACAATCACTAAATGTGGCAGAAATATCAGTTCACTGGCCGAAATCAATGCGGGACTATAATAGTATAAAACAATCATTCATCCCAAGCACTCACACTGACATGCACTCATTCAGACACAACAACAAATACGAAAACACTCACGCGAAACGAAAGGCGCCCCGCATCCACCAGCGAACTGGCATCACTGACCACCTAACGATGGGGAATTAAACTTAAAGAAAAATAGGGGCAGAAATAAAAGGGAGCCAATGAGCATACATACCCTAGCTAAGTTAACTGAAAAAAGAAACTAAAGCATCAAAATTAAACCTAAACTAGCCTAGTTTCGGGATCGGTTGCACACGTTCAACCCAGGAAGAGCAATATCCTGATGCCTAACCGATATCAAAGTGCCACTCACAGTCAGCACCTTTAACACGACAAAAAGGCGCAAGATTCGCCCATCTTTTGCCGAATTCTGATGAAGTGAGCCGCCGCCTTTCCGTCCTAATCTTCACTTTAAGCTGATGCCTAAAGAACAAGATCAGTTGGGAAGAAGTGAACTTCTCGTCTCCATAGAATCCCTTCTGACGCGTCGTCCAAATCACGACTCTCATAACACCTAGTAAGCAAAAGAACATTGTTCAGTCTTCGTCATCTGCAGCACCACATTGTTACAAACAGAACTGGCCTCAAGGACAAAGAACTTTTCCTGCAGCATGCGGACCATGAGGCCTTCATCAAACCTGCATAACGGCGCTACCCCTCTACAATGAAAGAAGGCATGGCCAGTGGTCTCGACTTCCCCACTACAGCGTCGGCAGTTTGGATATTTCTCCAAGCCCGCTGAACAAAGCCCCACGAATCACCAGCCTCAACGTTATTGAGGCATTTCAACACAGGCCCCCCCAAAGCCATATTGAGCGAGCCTCCTGCTTCGTAAGGCCGAGCTCGTCAATCAGCTCATCACGAACGGACCCCCTGACCAATACTCGATACAATGCCCTACGAGACAACGCCTAGACGTTGGAGAGGTCACCCGACACCCATAAGAGGCATTTCAGAGGACGACGACATTCGCTGTAGAAGGAGCATTCCGCTCATGGTGTACTGTGGGTCTCCTCCTCGCTCGAATGCACACTGCTCGGGGATGGGAAGTTTCTAAGGACGTCTTCCTTCCAGAAGGCACCCTCCTCATCCGATTCGCGACACATTCGGTCTAGGAAGGCGATGCGAAGCATATATTGACGAATCTCAATACTAGGCATACCCGGGCCACCTTCAGATGGATGAAGGCAACAGATCTCCCGATATACCATAGCGGCCTTGCCTCTCCACAAGAAAGAGAACTAATGACATTAGTGTGGCATACAGAACTGGAAGTACAGAGTCGGTAAAAGAGAATCGGGTAGATGTGTGAAACACATACTTCCACCCTCCCCTTTAAGGAAAGATTCCTCCGAGACCACAAATTAATTGCGATTTCGGCCTTCCCTTGTACCTACAACCAATTTATTTACAACTGGATATCAGGACCGAACAAGACGCCGAGTATCTTGACCGGCCCATCCGTCCAGAGGAAAGATTCGGGAAGAGAAACACCCTTCCACGCACCCAACCGCAAGCCAACAGACTTATCGCGGTTGATCTTGGCCTCTGTCACCATCTCATAAGCTCTGATCTCTTTACTGACTTCGTCAATCTTGGCTCTGCTCGAAACAAGAACCAAAACGTCATCAGCATAGGCAGAATACATGGCCGAGGTGGGCGCCCCAGGCAAGGAAATTTCGCGCATGACCGGATTCGCAACTTGCGAATGAAAGGTTCCAACGCAAGAACGTAAAGCAAAGGCGAAAGCGGACAACCTTG
This sequence comes from Acanthosepion esculentum, assembly GCA_964036315.1. Lineage (NCBI taxonomy): Eukaryota > Metazoa > Mollusca > Cephalopoda > Sepiida > Sepiidae > Acanthosepion > Acanthosepion esculentum. The sequence continues at coordinate 32,773,164 of OZ038479.1, read as the reverse complement.
ACGAATGGAGCGAGACAATACGAAAGGCTCCGATCTTACCCCATTCACTTCCACCAACGCACCGGTAGTCGCATACAACAGGAGCAAAAGTCGGGCCCGAAACCGGCCGCTGAAAGGACAGCCTCCAGAAAACGATGGTCAACCCTATCGAAGGCCTTGGACTGATCTAAATTGATCAGCGCGGCTTCACTCTCGACTTGTTCTAAGGCCAAGCGTATCATATGAAGGTCGTCCTGAATCGTCCTGCCCTTCGCAGCATAAGTCTGTTTGGAGCCAAACAGACTAGACAGGACAAGCTGCAAACGGTTGGCTAAACTCTGGTTTAACTTTAAAATGGTTAAAGGGCGAAAGTTATCTAACCCATCCCCACCGTTCTTGTCCTTACGCAGCAACTTGATCACACCCCTGGTGAAGCGTTGGGTTATAGACCCCTGCTTCATCCAGTTGTTGAAAATCAGTTCCAGCAAAGGAACAAAAATGGGTGACTGCCTCAAGTAAATTTCATAGGGAAGACCATCTAGTCCCGGAGATTTATCCAGGCCAACCTGTTTCAGCGCTTCTCAGATTTCCGACTCTGTGATGGGACTCTCAAACCCAGCCGCTTCAGTTGCCTCAAGGCAGGGAAAGTCGGCTAAATAGGCGTCGAACTGAGCAGGGCTCAGATCGGGCTCCCTGGTGAAATGTTCCTGTAAGTAATCCCGAAAGGCCCTGCATATGCCCGCGTTTGTAGTCAAGGTTCGAAACGCCCTGCATATGCCGCGTTTGTAGTCAAGGTCCGCTTATCCGGCAATGTGATGCGTGCGATAAGTCGCCGAGACGCGCTCCGATTCTCCTCTGCGCGCAATTCAGCGGCCATATTCGTTGCCTCAGGGCTAGATTAAAAAGAATGTTCTCTAACTACCAGAGCTTGATCCTTCTTGATAAGCAAGGAGGACAACTCTGCCTTAGCTAAAGTTATTTCCCCACAATCACGGGATTTAACTGCCCGATCGGCTATTTATTCTAAAGCGGTTTGCGCCGCTATTCTCTCTAGATTGAGTCGACGACTAAAATCGGCAGCAAATGTTCTAATTTTCGATTTTAGTTTATCCCACCAGGCGTTCCCTACAACCGCCCCCGTCAATTCCGTCTGTATCATTAGTAACAGCTGGTCCCGGAAATTCTGCTCACCAAATAATGAGCAGTTTAATTTCCAGTAGTCAGCCAAACTTACCTTAGGCTTATCTGTTTACACGAACCAGGACAAACCTATGTAATGGAAACTTGGACACCCCAAGAACCCTAAATCGACTCTCCTATCTAAGACTCGGTCGTGGTAGCTAAAAAGCACCCCAGGAGCCGAGCTGACTATTTGTCCAAGTCCAAACTACCTCCCGAGGGTGTTCATTCCGGTACTTATCGACAAGATCAAACCTGTCGATAAAGCCCCGAAATGGTTTCACGTCCTGGTTGTTAGTACCCGAATTTGGCTCTATGCTATCTATATCGGGGTCAGGGACGGCATTCCATTGCCCCGCTAAAACTACCCGACGAGATGTCGTCAAGGACGGCTCGATCTGCCGAAACAAAGCAGGCCGCTCAGAATGGTTATTGTGCTCATAAACCCCAATGAGACGAAGAGCCTTATCCTTTATGGTAACTTCCAGTATGCAAAGCCTGCCCGCCGGATCTGCGAAGACAATAGTACATGTAGCCTTCAAAGACTTGCTCACCAACCAAGAGACACCCCTCGAACGACCATCAAAACATGCTGAATAAAGGGAGAACCCCTTAGACAGTATGTCCTCACGGTCATGAGAAGAAAACCGGGTCTCCTGTAGTGATCATGGTTATCTCATCAAAATTTGCTTTCTTTCTACCTGAATTTATATACAAATTAAACTGTAAAAAGTAAATCTGACTATTAAAACTGAAAAACTTTCACGGATTTTGATGTTGTCGGAGTTATCTCCTCTTCATTTCCTTAACCCTTCAACAGGGGTTGTATATTCGCTGTTTTATATTTATTTTTGTTTTCTGATCATTTTTTAAAAATAGAACTGTTGGGGATGTGGAAGTGTTGGAGAAGATATCTGTTGCGGGGCCGTCAAGCAGGTGCTATCAACCCCGCAAACAGTAAAATTTATATTGGAAAATACGATCGAAGCGAGGGTTTAAAATCAATACCAAATTTTATTCAACAATTTGGCAAAAGTATGTACAGGTACTGTGTCGCTATGAAGTCGGGGAGCGCCAACCGACAGATCGTCTTGTTTTAGGGCAGCGGACAAGACAGTGCTGAGGGAACCTGCTCGTCCTTAGGTTGACGGTCACCAGGCATGCAGCTTGGTAGTCCCGAAAGGGGGCTATTGCATAAACTATATGTGGTCAGGTAGTCCCGAAAGGGGGCTATTGCATAAACTAGTAATCGTCAGCGGTGAGGGGAGCGTAGCGCTCTGAAACCCGGATCCAAGAATAATTTGGTGGAAGAAATTTGGCCGTATTTATGTCGGCCGGGGTCAGCATCGTAGCTTGGCTAACAATGTCTTTTAGTTATTGACTAAAAATGACCTACTTTTGAATGTACACATGGGTTTCATTTAGGCCTCATGTTTATATGAATTAGTTTCTGGTCATTATTTTTAGTTGTGGATGTTATGTTTCGTTTTGTTTTTTTTCATTTTTGTGTTTTGATGTCTGAAAACGCTGAGTCACTGGAACTTAATGGCGTTTGTTCCGTTTTCCGTGGTGACGCTTTCAGACGTTTGAGTAGCCGGCAGTAACTTCCGGCCGGGTGCGATATATCAGAAGGTTTGAATGGTCAGAAGGCTTAATATTGTGTGTGTTCAATAAGCGTCCATCCACAACAATTAATACAAGACAAAAATAATGATTCAAAACATAACAATTGAATTTATTAGTGTTTGATGTACATGCATATCTAAGCTGAAGCGTTGCTAGAGTTATGTCTCTTAGATTTGGAAATATTTGTACCTGAGCTCATAAGTGTTGAATTAATTATTAAACTATAGTTTAGAAGATTGAGTTGTTGCATGTTAGGAATTGTCTATTGGACCAAAAGAGTTCAGAGAGTTAAGAGCTGTACTTGCGTGAATGTTGCAATGTTCTTTAACGTCTGACAGCATGGTTAAGACGGGAGTTCTTGAATGTTACATTTTGGCAGCAAGAGATGAGACGCAAGAATGGCGAAAAAAGAGATTATTTATTCCTGTGTATAACAGAAAATGTGGCACGAGGCCGAAGTCGGGAATAGGTCGGTCTTCTGTCTTAACTTCTAAACTTAGCTAGCCCCAAACGCTGACCCAATCATACTAACAATATTTCTTACACTAAAACAACACATTCTTACTTACCTTTCTTACCACACCCACCATAATACCTCAATGACTCCATGAAAATACTAAAACTAGACCCCATATGTACAATTTATCGTGCGTGGGGAAGGGGAATAAAATAACAATTTAAAATATTTTAAAAAATAACCCCAATGAGTAAATACAATATGAAACAAATAACTATTTACAAGAAACTAAACAAAATCGTGTTAGTAATGAAAAAAAATCACAATCACTAAATGTGGCAGAAACATCAGTTAACTAGACGAAATTAATGCGGGACTATAAAAAAATAAAAACATTCATTCATCCCAAGCACTCACACAGACACAACAACAGATACGAAAAATCACACCCGAAACGATAAAAACTCCCCGAAAAAAGAGAGAGAATCACTCGTGTTTTGTTGATATAAAATGCTGTAACACGGGACTAGCTCAGAACGTATTGAGCGCGAAAACAGATTTGTCGCGTACAGGCAATTTGATTGGTCGTAACTGACCAATCAGCGAGCTAGTTTTGAGTAGATTAGCCAATGAATGCTTGTCATACGATTTCTTCGTATGTATTTTGATTGTCACGATAATTACAACAAGGAGTACATTTCCCACGCAGGGGTGACTGGCAAACGTGGAATATTCCACTGAACAATCAATACTTTCAAAAGGTTAATTCCTGAACACGTTCTATCACATGTAATGTTGATTATAAATTATAAAGAATGAAAAATATTCAAATACTTTTTTGTCTCAAGTCATGAATTTTTTTTGATAATGATATTTACAAAAATAAGATTTTCACTGTTAAAAATTTAGAGAGCCTGGGATGAAATTTGTGAATACCTATGTGACTTTTCTGTACTATCAGACACCAGGGATTTAACAAAGATTTTAGGTCATGTGTTTCTTACGTGTATAACGAGAAAGATGGCAGCAAAGTATTGAAAGTTCATATCTTATCGAAAAAATTCTGGCATTAACCCATTAACTGCTAATTTTTTTAATGCGCATTTTTGGCCCAGACAGGTGTATTAGGAGTTTATTTGTTCCTTAAGTTTAATTACAGTAGTTAGTTACCATTGTCGTTTTTATAGAAACTAGAACTAGAACATCAAAAAATAATATTGATTAGAAATAATTAAAAAATACTTTTCAAAATAGTCATTATATTAGTACCCGTGAAATGTCAAATTACGACAGAAAGTGTCTTCTTACGGCTAATAATAAAAACTTTAAAGGCTAAGTGTTATAAAATATACCTCTGCAAATGCAATGTATGTATTGTAAGCAATCAATGTAAATACAAGTCATGACATGTAGTGAGTTTAATAACAGATCCCCAAATGGGGCTCATGGCAGGTAATAATTCGTTTTGTTCGTTCTTTGAGCAAGGAACAAATTATTACTTTACACCGGTTACTGTAATTCCTTTGTTCTGTTCAGAAGCTACACGCGTTCTGTTTTCAAATTTTTTTTTAATTGTATTCTGCATGAAAATATGAAATTTATTAATTACAAAATATTCTCGAGTTTGAACAAGAAATATCAAGTTTAACAACGACTTCATCTTGTTTTTGTATGAAAATTTTAGATTCACCCTAAAGAAAAGGTAAGTTAAAGTTTCTCCCCATAGATTAATTATATGTAGGTTTAACATGAATTATTCAAAATGAAAAATAGATTAAATTTAATATTTCCAATAAGCACAATACTTTACTCTATTCCCCCCCCCCAAAAAAACGAATTTAAATTTACTTGAAGAAGCTTCTTTTTTTTTCTTCATCGCAATGTAATTCTCTTTAAGTGAACAAATTATTTACCTCGTTATTTTTATGGAAAACTTTCAGAGCTCTAATTTTTTTTTTTGTACTTAGCTTTCACCTTTATGTTTACGATGCTTTATATTGTGAAGAAATTAAAATAAGACTGTTAAGAAGAGTGAGATTAAATTTCATAAGGAAGGTTTAGGTACCTCCAAAAATTAGGTATACCTAAGATTTAAATGTATTTTTCATCAAGGAAAAATCCTTTTAGAAGCTTTCCAACCGCTTCAATTGAAAGCTAAAGGATTAAATTTTCTAATTCCAGAAAAAAGAAAATACTGTGGAGTATTTGAGAAATTTGAATGATTTTTAGTCGATGCTCCCGAAAAAAAACATAATCGAAACGGCCATTTTTAACTTTTTCTAGTGAACACTGAAATGTAAACGAACTTATTTTTCAGTTTTAAAATTCCCGCTAAAATAAGATATACATTTCTGAAACGTTACTTTCGTAAAATTAGCAAATTTAAAGTTAAATTAATCTGTTCTGAAACAAAAATCACTTAACATAAAATTTTCTAGACAAACATTTCTTGACCTCGAGGTCTTGTTATTTTCACGTCTCCATCAATAATTTGATAGCTGGACGTGTTGACAGGTTAGTACGGTGCATCAAAAGTGACATAACGGTTTTTTTTGTTTCTTATAATAATTTAAAATACTATAAAACACGTGTTTCGAATAAGTAAAGGCCTTAACAGCAGAGAACAATGCTTAACTCAAATAACGCAATTTAATTGTATTCTGGTTAGTCTTCCGTACTTTATAATTACAGCTCGATTATAAACACAAAATTACATTTCTTAATTACTGCGGATCTCCTGATTAGTCAAAACGATACAATTTATAACGCGCTAAAAAAAGATCTATATCATAAGGACACTTACGAAAGCGGACTCGGCTTTTAACTAATTTTATAATATTTTAACAACTTAAATGTAAAAATCTATTAAAGAAATGAAATAACAAATAATTGTATTAAAAATTCGTTTTTCATCGAAAAATTTTTTTGCTTTCAGAAAATATTGTCCATATTCATAAAAACAACTAAAAGCAAATAAAAGCATTTGAAATTAAATAATATCTTTGTTTTATTGAGTTTTGTATGTTACAATTCAAAGCTGATTTTCAGGTAGGGGGGTCCAATTAAAAAAAAAATATCATGATTTGCATTCCTCAAAGCCTTGTGCTTTTAACTATTGTAATCACTAAACTAGATTCGATCAAATTTCTTGAGTTTACATAAAATTAGTTATGGGAGGGTAATAAATATTAAAAAATATTTCTGCCTTGACTTTAATAAAAAAAAAAAACATTTATAATAATTTCCATCATCTATGAATAGTTTCTGAAAGTTTCATTAACATCCAACAATTATTTTTATTTTTGCAAGATTTTCCAAATTAATGTGTATCCTACAAAAAAGAAACTGCTAAAAATGTGTTATTTTACTAGTTCCGGTAATACAAAGAGAAATGTTTTTTTTTAATCAAAATTTAGAATGTTCTAAAAAGAAGGAAAAATTTTTTTTAAATAATTAAAAATAACTTTGGTCTTTCCTCTTCATAATAACATAAACATTTCGACATTAAAATTTTGTTTTCGTCAAGTTTGGCATCTTTTTCATCGCGCTATGCTCTTTTTTTAGTGATCTCATGGAGTTACCCATCTTTATATCTTATTTTCTGATAATGTCATGAACATCAGCATCTGCAAAAATCGGCATTATTATACACATTAAAATATAGGGGATTCTTAGATAAGGCTAGGTATGTCCAATTTTGGCCATTTTAGCGGTTTTTTTTAGTTGTTTTTTTGTCAGTTGAAAGACACATTAATTTTGAAATTCTTGTAAAAATTAACTACTTGTTGGATTTTAATGAAAACTTCAGAACTTATTCAGAAATGAATGAACTTATTTTAGAAATGTTTGTCTCTTTGAAAGTCATGGTATAAATATTTTTTTTATATATCTGTTACCCACATCGAACTTAATTTTATGAAAACACAAAAAAATATTTATTTGCAACCTGAATTTTTTTTTTAATTAAATGCACAAAACTCTGAAAAATCTAAATCATCGATTTTTACCTCAATTGTAAAAATACAAAACCCAATAAAACTAAGACAATATTTAATTAAGAAAGTTTTTAATGGCTTTTCTGAATAATATATACGAAGGTAATTATTATCTGAAAGAAAAAATTTTTTTTGATGAACAATGAATTTTTACATTAATTTTCTTTTTTTTTTTCAATTTTAAATACACAATATGACAAAAGGTTGTTATATATTTATACATTAAGTTCTTTCTGCAACCTTATGGAAATGATATATTATGTTCTCTACTTTTTAAAGATCATAAATTTGAAACCATAATTATTTTAAAAATAATTTTTAATATTCCAAAATTGTATTTAAAATCGTCTACAACGAAAGTACGGATGCACATTGTTGAAATAATGTCACATGAGTAGTTTCCTTTGATAGAAGCAAGTTTTTTTTTTACTTCAGAAATGGCTTTGATTCGTTCAGTAACAACAAAACAACGCTTGTCAAGTTTTCTGAATATCGTCGTATTATTTTCAATTTTTCTATTCAAATATAATCGAATAGTGGGATAAAAGAAAATATCGACTATTTACAATTACAAAAAAAAAAAAAAAAAAAACGCCCTTGGAAGTCCACCCAAATTTTCAAGTTTGAAATCGAATGCATAAATTCATTTTACATTACTTTGGAATTATTATCCACACGACAAATTATCAATTAAAACGATTTTTGGAGTTTAAATTTTCTGGAGTTAGCTCGCTACTACTAAATACTTGTTGAGTCAAAAAACAAAAACAACATAGCATGTTAATTTTATTAATAAATAAAATAAAACTCATATTACTGCCATATCATAATTATTAATAAATAGAAAAAATCTGCCTTAATAAAAAAAGAAATAAAATCTCATTTCATTAAATTAACCCGTTTCAATTAATGGTGTTTCATGTAATTTTTATATTCTCAGAAAAATATTTCATGACTGAAATAATAAACCTCAATTTAAAAAAATGTATTTTTTTTACTGTTTTATTTTTACTTGTAAAATTTGATTTTCTTTCATAATTTAAATGTTATTTTCAGTGCAGAATTCTTCCTCAAACGTAAGGTAAAAAAAAAAAAAAAATTTGAAAGTGAATTTTTTTTTTTTAAATCTACTAACCAGATTCACTTAAAATTAGAACGAATTATATCACTTCTGCGCTACCGTCCAATAAATTTCAGTGCCGTAAGTTGTGAATATATTGACGTACATCAATTAACGCCTGTCAACGAGCACGAAAATAGACCACCTAGGTTTGAAATATCTCTCTTAAAAAATTTTCTGCTAAAAATGTAAGTAATGTTTCTTTCAAATTACATTAAGTATACTTTAATCATTCTAAATTTCCTAAGATAACAAAAGAAAAAGGTGTAATTGATTTTTCATGATTTTTTAACTAACAAACTATGATCTTTCCGACAGAAATGTCGATAAGTTCGATTTTACGAAATTTTTTGACTCGAAAAAAAAAAGATTTTTTAATAAAATTTTTAACATTTATAGGCAGGATTAAAAAATCTGAAAAAATATTCAGAAAATATTTTGGTCTTTCCTCTTTAATAACAACATAAATATTTAAACGTTAAAAATTGTTTTATCAATTTGGGGACCTTTTTTCGTCAAGGTATACCACTTTTTAGCGAAATATTGGACATACCTAGATAAGGCTAAGTGATACTTTTATTATATTAAAACTATAGCATAGGAAAGTAATACAATCATTTCTTAAGGATGGGTCTTATCTTTCTTTGATTTTTATATAAATTATCGGTAAGTTTTCAAGGTGATGACAGGTCTTATAGATGACCAGAATTCACATAAATTTACAAAATCTAAGTGAAAACATTTTTTTGTTCTTTTTTTAACTAACTAGTAATTTTTTACAAATGAACATATTTTTCGCAATTATCTAATAATTTATTGATATTTGTTTACCTTACGAAGATGCTTTGTACAAAAATGAAACAATGAAAAATACTATAAAATTTTCTTAAATTAATTTCTCTGTAAAAGGGCAAAACTCTTAGATCACACAACCTTTTCATAATAATTTCACATTTAGCCTTTTATAGATGAAAAAAGGGAACAAATTAAGTAAAAAAAAATGTTTTTAATTATTTTAAAAATATAATAGTTAAACTACGTTTATTAATCTTTTCAATTTTGGATTCGCAAATTTCGTTTACACTTGATTACTATATCACATCCAGGAAATAGCCCAATACAGATATTTACACAATTTATAAACTTTTATAATTAAATTTTTTAAAAAATGAAAAAATTCTTGTAAAAATTCGTTATTCATTGAAAAAATTTTATTTCTTCAGACAATAGTGTCCTTAATATAACTTATTTACTAAAGCAATTAAAAGCTTTTCTAATTAAATAATGTCATAGTTTTATTGCATTTATTATTTTTCAATTCAGAGCAGATTTTCAGGTAGAATAGTGAAAGTTTGAAAAGAAAATTAGTTGATTTACACTCTCCAAGGAGTACTACTTTTAACGAATAAAAAATTCTGTAAATAGGTTTTTTGTAAAATTTCATGAAATTAATTAAGTGTTGGGTAACATAATGTATAAAAAGAAAAGAAATATATAAAAAATAATTTCATTTATTTGTGAATAAATCCTGAAAATTTCATTAAAATCGGACAATGGATTTTTACAAGAATTTTCAAATCAGTGTTTTCAACAGAAAAAAAATCACAAAAAAGTAAACAAAACAAGATTTTAATCAAAATTTCGAACATTTTAGAAAGGATTAAAAAATAATTTGGTCATTCATCTTAATAATATAAACATTTTGATGATAAAACTCTATTTTTATTAAGTTTGTGATCTTTTTCATTACACTATATGGTTTTCCACAAAAAAAGTGGTGGTACCTACAGTATTTACTAATCATAAAAAGAAATGCACACAAAGTATTTTAAAAAGAATTTGGGACTTATATATTTGAGTGGAAACCTGTCAGTGTGTTTTAATAGGGGCATCTGTACATGACATTATCAGAGGTTCAATAATAAATTTAAAATTTATTGGTAATTTTATAACATTTTCACAGCAAACATCTTCATTAGGAAAGTTATAAAAATTTAATAAAATTTTATATTGCTTAAAATATTTTCTCAAATTTTTATGGTGACTGGTCAGTTATTAAAAAAGACTATATAAATAAGATGTTCATGTATTCATCAAGTAATTTCTTTCAGTTCAGTCCCACTCACTTAAATTTCCTTTCAATGAATCACTCAACAGGTCAGAAAATCACGCTCTCCATGTTAAAAATATACTTTTCTGCAATATTTTAAACTAAAAATATTTGTTTCAATTTTGATTTATTAAACTTGAAAACAGCTGATTTTTCTGAATGTTTCAGAAAAGTATATTTTGTTTTATAAAATTTTTTTTAATACTGAGAATTATGCTGTTTTAAGAGATTTGTCAATATGGACAATTTGAAAGAATTTTACTGATAATCAAAAAAATGAAAAATTTAAATACCTTTTTAAAATATTGAAAGTCATTTGAATTGTAACGAGTTTTTCGATTTATCATTAATACACTCTTTAATAATATCACTTGGCAACTACAAATTAATGCAAAATTTTATAAGCTTTAAATTATTCTAATTTAAAACTTTAAAAAATACCTATTCTAAAAATGCATTATTCATTGAAAAAAAATCAAGTGAAATATGTTTATGATAATTGAAAAAAAAAACTGTTTCTCAAACTCAAACAAATGAGGTACGACCAAAATGGATGTTTTATTTCTAAAATAAAATAAAAAGTATTGCTACACCATTTATTTAAATATTTGCCAAAACTCCATGAATTATCTGATTCAAACAGAATTTTATATACTGACTAGGTTATTAGAAAACTTTGTGGAAATAATTTTTATGGGGTTCTGTTTCATCCCCACATTTAGGGGAAGTGTTCTTCAATTTTTTGACAGCTATATAAAGGAAGCTCCTTGACATCAGTAAAAAAAAATAGTTATGCAATATCAAGTGGAACCTACATAAAACCTGTCCCCAATCTCAGCAAAATTATTTCAATAAAATTCAAAAACAATTTTTCTAACAGTTGATGCTTCCATAATTTAATAAAACATGTAATTTTCAGATTTGACAGACAAAAAATCTACACTTAATATTTACTTGAATGAAGAATCAAAAATATAAACTAATGCTATTTTCAAGTGTGAACTTTTTTGTTTTATTTTATTTTTCATTTTAGCAACTGTTAAATCATTTTTATATGGATGTTCAAAAAAAGAAATAAGTATGATTCATAATTAAAACAAACAAAAAACACTATATTTAGCACAGTTAGACATTTTTTGATATCAAACATGTACAAGAATAAAAAATGAAAGCAATTTATTACACTAAAAAATACTTCAACTTTTAAAAATAAAATTATTCATTGTACTTTAATAATATTTTAATAAAATCATATTCTTTAAGTAAAGTTAAAGATTAACCTTAAATATAAAGTATTTTTAAACATCAATACCAATGCATTGTTGTTGTTCCATATTTAATTTTTATTTTTTTGCTTTTAAAGTAAGTGTTATGATTATACATTTATTTTTATTAATTTATGTTCCCCCACAAATCACAAAATGTTATTTATTCTCATTAAGCTTTAACATTAGTTTTAAATTGAAGTAATTTTACTTTTTAAAATGTATTACTTTTTTAATTTCATGTATTAACTGTATTTTGTAAAAGTTTTACAAAATCCTGTTAATAGATAAACATAGTAAATGATGTTGATACATATCACTAAGGTAAACATTAATTTTTTATAATATTCATACCCTTATTTAAAAGACACAAAAAATATATATGGTACACCAGAAATACAATAATCAAGACATTATGTGTCAATTTTTGACTTTTTAAGGAGGATGTCATAGGTGGCTTCCTCCTTAAAAACTCGTGTTTTAAGGGTTGTCTCCCCTGACGGTGGAAAAATGGACGTCTGTTCTGACGGTGGAAAAATGGACGTCTGTTTGGTTGTAATTCATTTCTTTTCTGTCTTTTACTAGGTGGCCTTCTTAACAGGCTTCCGTTCAACATTTTAAGTTTTTTTTTTTTTCCTATTTCACAAAATATTTTAAATTTCTGTATTTAGTGAGAGTCATACTTGAATTATCACAATGCACCTGGACTAGATTTTCTGTGTTAGTCAAACAAATTCAATTCACTGTCCTTGTTCCTGACTTCATATTTTACATCTGGTTTTTCAGAATCTGATGCATTCATATCAAAACCCACAAATATACTTTTTATTTTTCAGCACAGGATAACATCTCAATTATAGGATAAAGTTTTTAATTTTTGTTTTTAGTGCGAGTCGTACTTGAATGAATTTGTTTTTCTTTTAGTTTCACTTCAGAATAAATAACTGGAATGAAACCCAATGCTTCTACAAACAAAATATTTCTTCTTTATTCAATTGCCATTTGAACTTCTTACTTTCTTTATTTGCCTCTCATTTTGAAACTTCCTTTCAAAATTTTTACTTTTAGCTATTTTATATTTTATGAAAATATTTTTTAATTCTTTTATGTTTACTCTTTTTGTAACAGTTCTATATTTTGTTAAAGGCAACCTTTTTTAGTTTAATGCTCAATTTAATTATTTTTAAAGTTTATTTCATTTCCATTTGGAATTTTTTTCAACATCGTCACTATTGTATTGAAGAAGATCAGAAGAATGTATGCTCACTCAAATTTTAAAATTTCTTAAAACTCCAATATTTATCCAAGTAATATGTTTTGACTTCATTTAGTAAATTTATTGATTAACTGGATTTTGTAAAAGTAATGTTTATTTTTTACTTAAAACTTAATTAAAATAAATGACTTTTATTTAGGTACCTTCATGAAACTGCTAAAAAAGAGCATAGCAGGATAAAAATAGCCTTAAACTTGATGAAAACGAAATTTTATCGTCTAAATGTTTGTTATTATTAAGAGGAAAGATCAAAGTATTTTTTATTATAGACATTTTTTAATCCTTTCACACCATTCTAACTTTTGATTAAAAAATTATATTTCTCTTTGCAAAAGTGTCATTAGTAAATAACATTGCAAATTTTAGTGCTTTTTTCGCAGTGACAGACGTTAATTTTGAAAATCTTGCAAAAAGTGATTGAAATTAGTTTAAATGTTTTTTTATTTTGAAAAATATTTTTTTGCATCTGTTAAACCCCATAACTAATTTTATTAAAACTTTAGAAATTCAATAGTGTTTTTTTAGGGGGGGGGGGATACGTTAGTTAAAAGCAGAAGTCTTAGAAGAATTTAAATCATCATTTTTTCTTCCTTTTTTTTTGTAAAAAGGAACAACTAGTTACTGAAATTCAACTCTGAATTGTAAAATAAAAACTCAATAAGACAGAGTCAATGGTATTTAATTTCAAAAGTTTTAATTGCTTTTATGAATAAGGACAATATTGTCTGAAAACAAATATTTTACAGTGAAAAATAAATTTTTACAACATTTATTTATTACTTATATATTTTTTTTCTTTTACAGTTTTTACATTAAAGTTCGTAAATATTTTAAAATTAGTGAAAAAAACTTTATTTTAGACAATGGTGTTATGAAGTAGATGTCTTTACAGATGATAAATTATACAGCTTTATTACAACCTGCAAATGACCAGTATGCACAAACAGAATTTTAAATTGTTCTTGTGTTGTTAAAAAAAGGTTTATTTCAAATGTACAAATGGCCCCAAGTGTGAAGACCTCACATGGTTTTTCTGAATTGTTAATTGATTTATTGGCAGCAGAAAAATAAAAATAGTCAGTTTTCAGATTGTAATAAGCTTTAAAATATGATTTTTAAATATAGTTTTAATAACAATATTCCCTAAAAATTATCAAAGTTGAACTTTAAAAAGTGCAAAATCTTTATAAATTATTCAATTTTAAATTGTAAAAAATGAAAACAAATCTTGTAAACATGCATTTTTCATCAGACAATATTGTCTTTAATATATATTATTCATAAAAGCAACTAAAAGCTTCTCTAATTAAATAATGTATTAGTTTTATTACGATTTTGTTTGTTCTTTATTCAGAACAGATTTCACTCAGTAAGACCAGGTTTGATTTTACAAAATAAAATTGGTGATTTAAATTCTTCAAAACATTCTGCTTTTGACTAATATAGTCACTACAAATTATCTTGAATTTCTGAAGCTTTCATAAAATTAAGAGAGAGAAACACATGTAAAAAAAAATTCCAAAAAATTTCATTCAGCTCTGATAATTATTTGATTTTGGCAAAAAATAGAAATAAAGGCAAAAATTTGCTATACTGAAAGTTTGTACAACCACTAACGTAAGAAAACCAAGATTTTTAATCAACATTTTGAATGTTCTAAAAAGGAGTAAAGAATTTTAAAAATACTTTGATCCTTCCTCTTAATAATAATGTAACAATTTTAAAATAACTGAGATAAAAATAATACCCTAAAATTTCATAAATGTACATAAAATTATACTATAATTCTATGTACCTTTATGAAATTTCAGTACAGTATTTTCTCCGGAAGGTATCAACAAACGTAAGGTGAAAGCTAATGTAGTTAAAAATTAAAAAGAATATTACACTGCTAAAATTTTTCTTTTTAAATATTACAAGGTAAATAAGCTGGTTCACTTAAAACTAGAAAAGATTATGTCACTTCTGTCTGTCAGTACATGATGAAATCATCACTGTTGTTAAGACATGTTTTCTTTTATTTTAAACTACATTTTTTTCGCAAAGAAAGTAATGTTTCTTTCAAAATATATCAAATAAATTTTTAAAAAGGTATAATTAATTTTTGCAAGATTTTTAAATGTAGAATTTGACTTCTGTTTATAAAATCATAAAAAATGGAGAAATATCGATTTTTAGTCATTTCACTGACTCAAAAAAGTAACGAAGATTTTTAAAATATAAAAAGGGTTAGAAATTTTCAAAAAATACTTTGGTCTTTCCTCTTAATAATAACAAACATTTAGACAATAAAATAATTTTTCATAAAGTTTATGGCTGTTTTTTATCATGCTATGCTCTTTTTTAGCAATTTCATGAAGGGTACCTTTTATTAATGCAAATAAAACTTCAGCTGCGATCGTCTCAGAAATTATATTATATTATTACTATAATTGATGATGCTGCTTAAAAGTGCTAGTTATGAAAACACCAATTAAGAGATCAAAATTGGTAATTTTAAAGAAAAGACACAATTAAAAGAAATGATTTATTTTTCCTATCAAAAAATGGTAATTGTAAACAAGTCGAGGAAATGGAATTTCCTTTATGTAAGTTCCCAAATCCAGGGTTCTTGGAGTGCAATGATTCTGACAGGATGGGAAGGTTTAGCAGAAACAGCTGCTAAATTTCTGATTGTACAAACAAGATCAGGCTGGAATAAAACTGCTGGCAAGAAATTAAAATTATAAATAATGACCAGAAACTAAGCCATGCCATGTGGTTTAAGAACCAGATTTGTCAAATGAACAACCTAGATGACAGGCAAAGATGAGATACTAAAAGGAAAAGGAAGATGGTGGAATTGTTTACATTCATTGGGAGGTGTTGGCATGAAGTACAAATAAGATCAGGGCAGATCAATGCACTGTGGCTGCTACCCATAGGGAAAAAGTCTCTCTCCAAATTTGGAGATATAATTAATATTCCAGAGCAACTGGCTCTTGTTGATAGGGCAAATACCAGCCCCCCTAACCACATCAACACCCATGCCAGTTTTGGATGAAAGTCAGTATAAACAGAATATTGAAATGATCAAGCCAGTTCCAGTGTACAGACGAGCGACGACTACTTTGCCAAATGCCACATGACTTGCTATCAGAGAGAGCCTCCAACTTACACCTTGTTCCAGACATAGCTAAATTCAACAAAGTGTCAACTTAGAATTCAACAAATGATATAGACTCAGAAAGAATTGCTGTCTTTTCTTTATTCTGTCTAAAAGAACAGCTCTTATTTTTTTCCTTTGTGACATAGTTTCATGATCAATAAACACAACAATTGACTTTAATGGCCAACAGTATCATTGACCAACGACGAACAGGTGTTACAGTAGAGAAAGGGTTCCAAATTTTGACTTTTTGTTTAATCCTTTAATTTTCCAATCATATGGTGACAGTTTATCATTTCAGAAAGCCAAATTTTATGACTTAGTCATTTTCAAAAATGTTATTTAATAATTTCAATAAAGTGACCAAACAATAATGTAGCTTTTTGTCTCTAGATGACTTTGTGGTGCTACTTTTCTGTAGGTTTTGCCACTTTCACTTAATTCTTATTTAGAATTGTAGCATTCTTTACTAGGATTGTCTCAGGAAATTATCAAGTTAGATTAAGGACTGAGGTATGAGGGACAAATCTCTCAAGCTGGGGCAATTTATCCAATGGCTGGATATTCCAGCAAGTACAATTTTTAATTTTCCTTTTAATTTCTTATTTTAATAATATATATTGCTACACTTTCTCACAAAGTATTATAATGAAGCAAAAATAGGAATCCATACTGAAAAAGTAGGGAAAAGGAGTATAGTATAGTGAAACACATAAAAAATGGAATTCCTTAAAAATTGAAACGGAATTAAGGAAAATTTGAAATGGCAAATTGGTCCCTCTGAAATTATCAGATGCTAATAGTTCACTGTGTAAAATAAAGTTTAATTGAAGTTGCCGACAACGTAAAAATATTATTTTTGGATAAAAGGAAGTCCTAAATCGTTTAAAACTTTTTGTTTATTTCAAAAGTGGAAAAATATAGGTTTCAGAGCTATTTTGAAAATTTTGTTCTGGAATCTCTGAGAGGACTTCATTTTTTTTTCAATTCCCCAAGGATATGTGCATATATCTAATATAAACATGAAGCAATACAAAAACCTTTTTCTCATAATACATAATTAATTTGAGCAGACAATGATAGAAATTATTTCATTTTTACTGTTTTATATTCCAATTGTTAACTGTTAATTTAATAAATTCTTCATTTGCTTTCCCAGATCAGCTTTCATCTCTCTGCTTTGTGTCATTGCTGTTTGTTCCATGTAGGGAGACTGAGCAAAGGACATTCTCTTCTCCTAGGCTCTGATAAAAATGATTTCGTTTTTAATAGGGCAAGATGCCTGCAGCAGATAATCTCGCACCATGTGGTACTGGCTATATACTTCATCATGTTGCCAGTGAAGTTAGTCCAAGTCTTCATTAACTTAAAAATCATCAGATATTTTTCAAGAGCCACATTTGAATTGTTTCTGAATTGAAAATGTTCTGATGTTAATTGCATACATTTCATAAAATATGATGGGAAGGTGAAGCAATCTTGTTTTGCTGCCAAATGTTTGCTCTTCACTAATGGTGGCTGCTTCTGCATTATTGAAATAATAATTACATATATATATCATAATGTAGACTGTTTTCATAAAATAATCACTGACTCTATTAATATATCATTTATGCTTTTTTTCTTCACAGATATTTTGGCTGTACAAAAACCAGAGTTATTGTTATTGAGAATTTCATTGGAGGAAAAGACATTTCACTTTCCATGAAAACACAGACAAAATATATGCTACATGGTTCATGTGAAAGTCATGGTTTACATTGCATGACAATGAACTTTACCTCTCAAGAAATAATGTACTTTGAATTGTGTGGTTTAACTTTCTACAAGAACACATTTAGTGCTATGTATGAATAAACAGGAAATATAGGGCATATTCATCTGAAACCTGCTAAACTGTTGTGAAGTAGAACATAATAGGCCAGATGGAAACACATATTACAAAGAAACCATATTCTTGTGAAGTTTGTGGATTTGCATTTTCACGGAAGCAAGATTTGGTCAATCATATGCGTACACACACTGGAGAGAAACCATATTCTTGTGAAGTTTGTGGGTCTGTATTTTCACGAAAGAAAACTTTGGTCAATCATATGCGTACACACACTGGAGAGAAACCATATACTTGTGAAGTTTGTGGAACGGCATTTTCACGAAAGACAATTTTGGTCAATCATATGCGTACACACACTGGAGAGAAACCATATTCTTGTGATGTTTGTGGAACTGCATTTTCACTCAGGTCGAGTTTAGTGAAACATATGTTTACACACAATGGAGTGAAAATTTCTTGTGAAGTTTGTGGATCTTCATTTTCATGCAAGTCAAGTTTAGTAAAACATATGCATACACACAATGGAGAGA
The DNA here is from genome assembly GCA_964036315.1 of Acanthosepion esculentum. Classification (NCBI taxonomy): domain Eukaryota; kingdom Metazoa; phylum Mollusca; class Cephalopoda; order Sepiida; family Sepiidae; genus Acanthosepion; species Acanthosepion esculentum. Next base: position 32,754,645 of record OZ038479.1, on the reverse strand, counting down.
AAACTTATTCTTGTGAAGTTTGTGGATCTGCATTTTTACGCAAGTCAACTATGGTATATCATATGCATACACACACTGGAGAGAAACCATATTCTTGTGAAGTTTGTGGATCTGCATTTTCACGGAAGTCAACTATGGTGAATCATATGCGTACACACACTGGAGAGAAACCATATTCTTGTGATGTTTGTAGATCTGCATTTTCACATAAATCTGATATGGTCTCTCACATGCATACACACACTGGAGAGAAACCATATTCTTGTGAAGTTTGTGGACATGCATTTTCATGGAAGTCTGATTTGACCAAACATATGCGTACACACACTGGAGAGAAACCCTATTCTTGTGACGTTTGTGGATCTGCATTTGCACGCAAATCAAACATGGTCAAACATATGCGTACACACACTGGAGAGAAACCATATTCTTGTGACGTTTGTGGATCTGCATTTGCACGCAAGTCAGACATGGTCAATCATATACGTACACACACTGGAGAAAAACCATATTCTTGTGAAGTTTGTGGATATGCATTTGCACGCAAGTCACATATGATCAATCATATGCGTACACATACTGGAGAGAAACCATATTCTTGTGAAGTTTGTGGATATGCGTTTTCACAGATGTCACATTTAGTGCGTCATATGCGTACACATACTGGAGAGAAACCATATTCTTGTGAAGTTTGTGGATCTGCATTTTCGGAAAGGTCACATTTAGTGAGACATGCGTACAAACACTAGTGAGAAACCTTACTCTCATGAAGGTTGAGAATTTACATTTTTATGGACGGTATATTTGGTCAATCATATTCTGATTTTCAGAGAAGTCTTATTTTGTGTCATATGCATACATACACTGGAGAAAAACTATGTTTTTGTGAAGTTTGTCAATCTTCATTTTCAGTCAAGTCAAATATTGTAAGATATGCATATACACATTCTTGTGAATTTTGTGTAAATGCATTTTCAGTCAAGATAGTTAAAATAAACAAAAGGATTGTTTCTATCCAATTAGTCTCCTCACCTTTCCTTTTCCCTAAGTTAAATCTTTTCGTTTTGCAGACATTAGAACAAATTGACTTTCTTTCATTCCAAATGACACACACACTGGAGAGAAACTCGTGTGAAGTTTGTGGATCTGCATTTTTGTGCCAGCCAGATTTGTTCAAATATATATGTAAACACTGGAGATAAACCATATTTTTGCAAAATTTGTTGATCTGCATTTTCATGTATGTCAAATATGGTCACTCATATATGCACACACACTGGAGGGAAAACATATTCTTGCAAAGTTTGTTGATCTGCATTTTCACAGAAGTTGCCCTTAGCAACACATGTATACACACTGGAAAGAAACCCTATTCTTGTGATGTTTGTGGATTTGGTTTTTCATGGAAGTCAGATTTGGTCTAACATATAGGTACACAAACTTGAGAGAAATCATATTGTGATGGTTGTGGATCTGCATTTTCATGGAAGCCAACTTTGGTCAGTAATATGCATACTGGTGAAAAACTATAATTTTGTGGACTTCCATTTTCATGGAAGTGATGTTTGTTGAGCTGTCTGTGTATATGCACTTGAGAGAAAAAATATTCTTGTGATGTTTGCTGATAAGTATTTTCAGAGAAAATGTTTTTATGTGCATCATGTGAAAACCTGTAGAAATGAATTCTTGATACATTTGTGAATATATCTTTTCTGAGAAGTCATATTTTGTGTGCAATATATGATGTACTATACTCCAGGCCTGCTTATGGTTCAACTGGAGGCCTGTTGAAAAATATTTGATTCTCATGAATTTTGGAAGAAAATTAAGTTATTTTAAAATTTACTTAAATACATTTTGACCTGTACCTATCTATCTGTGTTAATAGTTAAATAAATGAAAATATGTATTTTTGTTGTGGGCACTAATAAGTATGTACTTAAGATTTCTGTTTAAAGATATGATCCACATAATGTTGAATTAGAAACATTCTCACTATTTACCATCTCCTTTATTCACTCTACCCACTGGGGATTGAATAAAGAGTCTGGTTTAAATGTCCAGTAAAGTTAGCGGGTTCAATAAGCAGTACCTGAAGAAGGCTGGAGAGCATCAGCCAAAATGTGTATAAGACAGTCATCTCAGAAATATAGACAGATAAAACAAAAGCATTCTAGGAAAGTTTCAAAACCTTTAAAGCTGGTTCTTTGATCTGACTGTAATGTTTGCAAAAGTATATTTCTTAAAATGTTGAAAAAATGAAACTCCGTAATACCGAAAATTTCCTTCATTGTATGGAAAATGATGAAACAAAAAATAACCATTGGCAAGTGTGGTCAGAAGGAACCTTTAGTTTTCCATTGGTCAATTGAATCGGTACATTTTCCATACTTTTTATAATAAAAAATGGGTTTCATATTCACTGGGTTGATTATCATGTTGCTATGTATACAAGAACCATTTTAATTTCATCAGAAAGAGATAGTTCTAAATTTTCCAGATTGGCAACTTTTTCTGAACCTTCTTCAGAAAATTTATAATCACAAAATGTACATTGGTGACTTGGCTTATCATCAAAAGCATCAATATTTACATTTTGATTTAAAAGTAAAGATGTTTGCTTAATATACAGCTTTTCACTACACCGTTGAACAATGATAAAATAAGCACCACATGATACTTGACAAAGTTTACTACAGAATGGATAGGTTGTAAATAGCCCAAGTAATACATATTTATGGCTTGTAGGTAAAAGGTGTTGGCATACACTAACAATTCCATTGCAAGTATAGTGCATGGTAGTAGCACCATAACAAAACCTTGTTTGTGAAGATGGCAGTACTATTTTTATCTGCATTTATTTCAGACTGAGTGAGAAGTACATTTTTTTTTTTTTTTTTTTTTTTAAGCACACTGAGGCAAGTAGAAACCTGTTGTCTTTCTATGGGCTTTGTAGCAATGGAAATTTAATTTTAATCTGAAAGTTTAGTCTTTCAGATTCAAAGCCACATAACTGTTTTGCAACACGTTTTATTCCATTATTATCAAATATTAGTTCACCTGTCTTTTTGGTGAGCCACAAATTGTGAATATTTTTTCAACAGGTGGACATAATCAAAAAGCAACTTATCTTCTGTTAATCAATGTTTTTCACTGAGTGTTGGATATAATTAACAGAAAGCTTGATTTACTCAGCTGCTTATCTAATACAATAGCCTTTATGTCAGCTGGTACAGATGTGATGGCCTGAACTGTTAAATCAATTTGTTCAAATAAAAAGGTTGATGTTAATTTTGAAATTGGAATCAATCTTGTAAGAAATTTTGGCCCCCATTAAGACATATCAACATTATACAATGTACTGTTTGAGTAAAGAGAGATGGATTGTCAACTGACTTAACAAATAGTTGTTTGGTATGACAGTAACATTTTCTTGGTATATACTTCATCAAGGAGAATTATGAACCCTTTTTGACTGGCATTAAGTTTTGAAACTTTTGACCTCATCCTTCTTAATGTTTCTAATGATGGTAATTGAAAATCCTGTGTTATTCTATTATACAATGACCGTTATGCTGCTTAAAAGCACATATCACTATATATGTATGTCATTCCAACCATTTTGGGGGCTATTGCTGAAAGGTTCTGACTTAAGATATCCTTCTTGTTATCAAAAACCATAGAATTTAAATATCAGATAATTTCTTCCAGGTGTTTATCAAGTATCAGCTGTATTTTTGGTCAGGCTGCTAATATAACATATAACTCAATGAGGAAAGGTTTCAAACCAAAAAGTTTTATAAATTCTCAACAAAAAGGGAGGGAGACCATCGATAAATTTTGACAACTGAACAGTTAACATATTTTCAACCAAAATGCTACAACTGTATGCACAAAGTCTATTTTTGTTGATTAGACTTTCAATATTTGTATAATTAATCTTATCTAATTCTAAAAAAGCATTCATTTCATCATCAGTTAGGTTTCAAGCAGTACTGGAGTTTTTTTTTATATATCCCTTTGAACAGCAGACTGTTGGTATTTGACTCTTTGGCACACCTGGCCATACAGGTGGTGGATTTTTGAGGTGCATTTTTCCATGAACTTCTATAGTATCAAAATTTGAATCCCAATTTAGTTGACAAATAACTGTATTGTTTGTAACATTCAGATTGGTATTTGGAACTAATTTTCTCCATCACTCTTTTTCTTTCATCTTTGTCTTTTGGAAAACAATAAACTGATATTTTATTCATCTCACACACAGTTTTTTTTGTCTTGCTGGCTTTTGTAATTTGTTTTGCAAGCAACAATACATTTCTGGGGAATTGCTGGTAACTAGTTAATATCTGAAATGATAGATTAAGCTTCTTAAGCACCATTATTTCTTTTACTGCATCAATTTAGGGGTAACTTTTCAAGCCAAATTAATTGTACTCTTAATCCCAACTTTTAACTACCCCCATACCAATAAGTTAAAAACAGAAGTAATAGATGGTTGCCTTAAACCTGAGAAACGATTTTTAAATTGATTTTATTATATTTTTTATTTGGGGGGGGGGATATTGGTTTTGATGTTTAAAAATATTACATAATCTTTTAATTATTGAGTTAACTACCTAAATTTCAGGCACTTACCAACATAAGATCAGCTATTGCCTGGCCCATTCCCATAATACTGCTCCTCCAGGCAACACCTACCCCCCTCGATTTAAAGGGGTGTTGCAGGTGACTCACAAGGGGAGAGGGCTTTGGCTATATGTGTGTGTGTGTGTGTGTATATATATGTGTGTGTGTGTGTGTGTATATATATATATATGTGTGTGTGTGTATATATATGCGTGTGTGTGTGTGTATATATATGCGTGTGTGTGTATGTATATATATATAGGTGTGTGTGTGTGTGCATATATATGTGTGTGTATATATGTGTGTATGTATATATTTAGGCAGCAATTTTTCATTGATGCAGGTTTCATTAAATAATATAGACAAGTTTTGTCTATTTATTTTAAGTAAGTTCCTTTCATATTGTCTGATAAGCTTAATAACATTATCATTGAAAGATGAAAGGAAATCCCCATATCGACACATGTTTAAATCCAATCTAAGCTTTTGGCTTACGTAAGCCATTATCAAAGTTGACAATTACATTTCAATATATCAACCAAGACATGGACGAAACAATGATAGTCTGTTTGTGTTGCATGAAAAATTTCAAAGCAACGACAAACTGGTGTATACAAGATGCGGAAGCGAAAATCGCATCGCAGCTCGTGACGTCACACATGACCAAGCGAGAGTGAAAACGAGAAGTATTAAGTATGGGAAGCTGTTGGTATAAACCAATGGCTTCTGTTATCAATTATAGGCATTTAAGAATATTTGTGGAGATTTCGTAGTTTATTTTGTTTCGGGTTGGGTTTCAACTGTTTTAAGTATATAGCTTCAAGAATTTTTAGTTTTTGTTTATTGTTTTCATGTTTAAGTATAGTTGTGTTTTCAACAAGCATTTTCCAGAATTGTGTACGTGGCCAGGCATGTTGTTTTAAATGCCTAAAAATGTTAGAGACCTTATCTACGAGTCAACAGTAAATTATCAATTATAAAGACATAAAGTGATTGTTCTCTTATTTACTTATATGCATATTTTAAAGCATATATAATTATATTGCTGTGTGGTTTCATGTTGGAGCATTCCACAACGGACATGATCTTCTCCCTTTGTCAGCTACAGGGGAAATATCAGGAGCAGAGACAACCACTGTACATTGCATTTATCGACCTCGCAAAAGCATTAGATCTTGTGAGCAGGGACGGCTTGTACAAGGTTCTTGACAGAATCGATTGTCCTCCAAGGCAGCTCAAAATTGTCCAGTCCTTCATGCCGATATTGTTATATTAAGCGTATGGCGGCAGAAACAAGAAGAAACGACAGAGGTTTAAGAAATAAATAATTGTATTAACAAAAAATACAACGAATGAAGTGGTGTAAAAGTCTTTCAGTAAAAGAAAGTGATAAGTGAAGCTGTCCAAAGAGGCTTACAGTAGGAGAGGGAGGGTGAGTCGTGACTTACTGCGGCGACAGGCTTTGGCGATGGGAGGCCAGTTGTCTTTAGATATGTTCCGATGAGCATGTGAACCCTGGTTGTTGTGCGAACTGACTGCCTAAGATGTCTCTTTCATGGGATTTTATATCCTTTCGTAGGCTCAGATCGACTCCAATTCCTATTTCGCTTCTTTAGGTGGGAGTGGGTGCTCTTGGATAAAAAATTAGATTGTATGTTTTTTTGGGGGGTTGAGGGTGGAGGGAAGTGGAAGGTGTGTGTAGAACCGGTGTATGTTTGATGGAAATTTAGTTTGGTCTTGGGTTTCAGAGCGTTCACATCTGGCCAGTGTTGGACATTTGTGTAACATGAATCAGAAGACGATCTGGTTTAGGAAGATTATAACAGTACGAAGGGTGTCGTACAATTTGCTGACTTTTATTCAGTGTCTTTCAATATCCGCATCGGTGTGAAGCAGGGTTGTGTGTTCTTTGTACCTTTTGGCATCTTCTTCATGATCAGGCTGAAACAAGTGTCTACGTGCACACAAGAACAGAGGGAATCCAAAGTCCGTGAGGTGCTCATTAGAGACATGATGTTTGCAGATGACACAGTATTGGCAGCACACTCTGGAGACCAACTGCAGCAATTAATGGATAATTTTCTAAAGCCTGCCAAGAGTTCAGTCAGTCTGAAGAAAACTACCATGATTGTCCAAGGCGCTGAGCAGCTAATTGCCATCAAAATCAACAACTACAACCTGGAGGTGGTTCATGAATTCACATACCTCAGATGCACCATTTCAGACACCCTTTCCCTAGACACTGAGGTGAACAGACAGATCAGATGCACTGCCAACACATTTGCCAGGCTGACCTCAAGAGTACAGAAAACTTAATCTGAACACCAAAATTGCAGTCTTTAGGGCATGTGTCATCAGCCTACTGCCTACAGCGACAAGATTTGGACACCTTGATACCTTTCAACTTCACTGTTATGCTATCAGTCCTGACTTGCCCTTTCAGATTCAATCCCATTATCACCAGCATAACCTAGGATCTTAGTGCTTTTTCTATATCTCCTTTCATCTGCATAGCTGATGCTATCCTCCACGAAAGTGAGTCGTTCCACCTTATCTGGGTCATGTTCTTTGCTGATGTGAAGGGGAAAGACTATATTGAATTCATTGATAGGTCAGCTGCTAAGAAAGTTTGTTCAGTATGTTGGGTGAGCCAATTTTACTCTCCCGAATCTATCTTACATATCTATAAGTCTCCCATTATTGAATGCTGGGAATATGGCTGCCACATATGGTCCAGTGCCCCTGCTATGCATCTTGAGCTCCTTGATAAGATCCAAAGAAGAATCTGCAATATTATTGGTCCTGATCTGGCAGCTCAGCTCCAGTCACTTTGCCACTGCCATAAGGTTACCCCTCTGTCTTTTCTATAAATAATTTCATAGTATTTGTTTGAATGAGCTTTCCACTGTGGTACCTAGACTTTTTGAATTTAAGCGCTGTACTAGATTGGCATCAAGATCCCATCAATTTACGTTTGAGCTGGCTAGATGCCAACAGTTTCTTCTCTCACACTTCTCACTTGTTGAACTCCCTTCCATGCTTTCCAGCCAACTTTAATCTACAAAAGTTTAAATGCAGTGTGAATCGCTATCTACTGTCCTCCTGATTACTCTCTTCTCTTTCTGATCATCATTAATGTTTCTGTTCCTAATTCTTTGACAGCCTGTAACCACTTGTGTTTTAGTGACTGAAGGCTGCATTAAAGTAAATAAACTAAAGTAAACATTATCTGTCTATATCTCTGAGATGAGGTATTATGATTACTTACATTATTTACATTATTTGGACAGTTATCCTCATCTTCATTGCCATATTCACAACATTTTGGCCATTGTACGTTCCAGCTTCCTTCAGGTGATTGTCCTCAAAGACACACGGCCCAGTGGATAAAGACATTGGTTAGATCCAGTGACTAGATCCAAAGAGTTGTGAGTTCAATACCAGAAAACCAAAAACTTGGAGAGTTGAGTTATGGTAAAACTGAAGAATTCAGAAGAGGGCATGGCATGAACAAATCTACCTGGGTGGACGAAATAAAGGGTTCAAAATTCCAATCATCTGAAAAGGGCTGGAACATACAAATGAAGATGAGGATAACAGCCAGAATAATGTAAATAATGTAAGTAAATATCATATTACACTTCATTAAATTTTTTGAAGTTTGAAATTCTTTCATTATTTTGTTTCAAATTTTAAAACTTTTTTTTTTATTATAATCAGTGTTGTATTAACTTGCATGTTTTTATTTCAGTTGTAATAATTATTCTATAAAGTTACAATCAGCAACAACTGAATTACAAATTAGGGAATAAACAAACAATAATTAAAAAAATTACAAGTAAATGATATATAAATGTATATATCATACAATAGGGATTAAGATTACATATAGGTGATGATCATTGTCACCTAGTCAATCGTGATAACTTACAAAGATTTTCAATAATTTATCATCCTTGACTGGTTTGACAATCCTTGTAAATTATCTCAATTTACAAGGTGATAATGCTTATCACTTATATGCAATCTTAATCTCTATTGTATGAAATATGTTGCTCTGTTTAATTAAAACATTGAACTCTATGTGTGAATCAGTTTTAATATTTTATATTGTATTAATAGGATTCACAACAGATTATTACCTACACACATATATATATATATATATATATTATTAGAAAACTGACAACCTTAAGAGTCCATCGATTATATTTTATTTCCCCAGGAAGGTGGTTTTTCCTAGTTCATCAGATCACATTTCCAAGCATAAAAATATGGTTTTAAATTATGTATTATTTTTATACACTTTTGAGGGGTAGTTTTAAGTTGATGTATGGTGATAGAGAGGGAGGAGGAGGGGGACGATGATGACAAATATGGTTGAAATTAGAGAAGGAAGAGAGAGAGAATTTTTTATGCTTGGAAATGTGATCTGAGGAACTAGGAAAAACCACCTTCCTGGGGAAATAAAATATAATCCATGGTTGTCTGTTTTCTAATCTTCTCTGGTTTTACATTGAGCTCTCTGGGTTATATCCTCCTTGGGATTATCCATATGGATTACCAAACTTTTCATTAACTAAGTATATGTATATATAGTTAGGTAATGAAAAGTTTGGTAATCCATATGGATAATCCCAAGCAAGATTAGAGCGGACAAAATCTCTCTTTTAGGCGCAGACGAATAAACAAAAAACTCCTGCTCGGTGTGTAACAATAAAAGAAAGTGTTTATTTACATATACAGAAAACAAGGGTAAAGGGATAAAGACAATTAGGAGTGAAGGAAAGGGAAAAGTGAAAATGTCCTTTAAGAGAAGAGAAAATGTTCATAACAGAAAAAAAAGGCTTGCTCAAAATATTTCTCTGAGCGCCTAAAAAGTTCTTTCAGCGAGTAGAATTTTGTTATGGTTTAGAAACACTCACAGTTCTTGTACAGTAGGAAAATGGTTGGTAGATATAGGAATCTTGCAGTTGAGTGAGTTCGTAGGTCGACGACAGAAGTCCAGTGGGCACAACAGAAGGAGTTGTGAAGGGGTGCAGCTTTCAATTGGTTTTTTAGTAGTGGGCTGACAGTCTGGTTCTGCATCCCGACAGGAATTTCTTCTTTGGTTGAAAGTGGTTCTGAAGTTGACTGGAGCTCCTTATCGTAGACCTCACAGACGGTGGGCTGAATTCTCACTATATTTATTGTACGTGAAATGTACAAATGCGGCACAGGGCCAAAAAGGGGAAATGGGGAAAAGGACGGTCATCAACTGTCTTAAGGTTAAACTTAGCTAGTCACGACCACTGACCCAGGCATACAAACAATATTCCTTTCACCAAAACAACGCATTCTTACTTGCCGTTCTCACCTCAACCACCGTAATGCCTCGGAAACTCAATGAAGTCCTAAACTAGTCCCCATATTTGCAATTCTTTGCAGGGGGGGGATAAAAATAACAATTTAAAAATCTAAAAACCCTAATGATTATTTACATGTGTACAAAACTATTTACAAGAAACTAAACGAAAATTTTGTTAGTAGTAAAAAACCCCACAGCCCTAACTGTGGCAGAAACCTCAGTTAACTGGACGAAATCAATGTGGGACTTTAGAAATATAAAACATTCGTACAAGCCATGCACTCACTAGAAAAACACACTCATTCAAACACAACAACAAATACGAAACGAAAGGCGCCCCGCATCCACCAGAGAACTGATATCACTAACCATCTAACGATGGGAGGGATGGGGAATTAAACAAAAGAAAAAAAATAGAGCCTGAAATAAAAGGGGCCAATGAGCATATATATCCTAGCTAAGTTAACTGCCAAATAGGCAAATATTCTCCAAATTTATGGGGATTTGGTAGGCTCAGAAGAACCGGAGACTTTTTCCTCCAAAATTGTTAAACAAATTTCCTGACCCCTTCATTGGTCAGAAAATATATTCTTATCTCTGATAAGAATCAGGGCTCTGGGAGCCGGTTTTGAAAGTAATGAAAAAGGTTGGAGTGAACAAGCTGTGAGGTTTCCCCAGACTTTATGGCACCATGGAAAGAATAATGGTGGTGGAATTCCTTTTTATATTTTCCATCTCTCTTGTTAGTCAGAAAATATATTCTTATCTCTGATAAGAATCAAGGCTTTGGGAGCTGGTTTTGAAAGTAAAAAGAGGTTGGAGTGAGGGTAGAAAAATAGCGAGAATGTGAACTTGTAAAATATTGTTCTCAAATTACATTCCAACAGTAACTGAAAAAGAAAAAATATATTAAAAAAAAATGAAAAGAAAATATTTAGTGAAATATGTAAAAAAATAAATAAATAAAGATAAAAATTTTGAAAATGCGACGATGATGATTGGTCAGTCAGAGAATTTGATACGCTATCTCTATCAAGAGAAAGTGTTTGAGTTGTGATATTATTTCAAAATTGTACTTCCGTAGTTTCGCCGGGGGTGTTTTTAAATACATTATTTTTCGTATAATAAAAAATTATTGTAAAAATACACAGAAGCTTTCAAATTTAAGATCTAAAAAGTATCTTTTGAGAAATTGTTTTATTGTTTGTTAATTTTCGTATTTTTCTCTTCACCTATTAAAGTGGATTCTCAACATTTTGACAGAATGACGACGTATAGAGGCAGCGTGTCATAGATTTAGGATTCAGGCATTTATTTTTGAAGGCCAAGAAATCTAAGGATTTTTAAACGCGAGGAACCACATCTTGTCTAACACCGACACGTCGTGCTCGTTCGTTATTACGAAGCGAAGTATTGTCTGAAAAACAAAAGTAATTTCGTGTTTTTCCGTTTCTTAATTATTTCCTTGTGACATTCGTTACAACTTCGACAATATTATATCAATTGAACGAACAATACAAAACTTGGGTCGGTTGAAGGAGGAAAAATCTCAACGAAATCATTTGAAAACCCAAACAAATCAGACGATTTTGCTTTCCTCATTGAATTTTCTGGTCTGAAAGGTAAGTGAAGGAATACTGATAATTTTGATAGAAGAATTCGTTCTCTCACTATTTGGGGGTCGGGAGCAAGACAAAAAATGCAAATAAATATTCAGTTGCGTTCGTCTCAGAAATTGTAAGATTATTATTGTATTTTTTCCTTTTTTTTTTTTTTTTTTTTTCAGTTAAAAAAAACTTCCATGTTACTATTTCAATGCTGGATCATTTTAACGGCAAAAATGACATGAAAATATATTTTTAGTTTGATGCATTTTGGTCATTAGGGCAACATCAAGTTTTCAAATTCACACTTTGGGCTTTGTTGACAGACTCACTAGTCTAAATTTTAGGGAGTCTGTCAAAAAACTTAATAAATAAAATTTAAAAATATTAATCTTTTAATGACTAAAAGATTTATTTTTTATTTTTTTATTATTAATTTTTTTTAATCCCTAATTTTTTAATTGGTTACAAATCTTTTCTGAGTTAGCGGTCAGCTAGGCGCCTTTTTTCATTGATTTTTAGAAATAATTGTCAGATTTTAATGAAACGTTCAGGACTTATTCACAAATGAATGAAATTATTTTTGAAACATTTTGTTTTAGAAAATCTTTGTAAAAATTATTTTTTGTACATGTGTTATCCCCCTCTGATAATTGAGAAATTAATTTTTTATCCCCAAATTTTTTTTATTAGTTAAAAGCAGGACTCCTTGGAGAATGTAAATCATTTTTTTTTGTTCAATCTACTAGTCATTTACTGAAAATCTGCTCCAAATTGTAAAATAAAAGATTCTACAACTGACATTATTTAATTAGAAAAGCTTTTAATTGCTTTTATGAATAAGATTTATTAAGGAAACTTATGTTAAGAAAAAACAAGTTTTTTGGGGGGTTTTATGAACAATGAATTTTTACAAGAATATTTTTTTTGTTTCTTTTTAATTTTAGTTATAATTTATAACATATAAATCTTTTAAAATTCTACATTACTTTCACCAGGTTAGGTAATATTGTTATTAGGTAAAAACTATGTAATCAAAAATTGAAAAAGCTTAATAAAAATCATTTTGCACTAAGATTTTTAAAATAATTTTTGTTTTTAACGTATATAAAATATTATGTAACGTGCCTGTTTTTGAAAGTATGGTCAACCATACATGACATTATCAGAAAATATGAGCGATGACCAGAGGAAATTTAAAGTCAGTATTTCTATTAGATTAGAGAATAGTTTCCAACATTTTTAAGATTGAGTACTTGAAAAATTATATGAAAAAGGTGCTAACGTCATTTTCTTAAACTATGTTTTACAGATTGTCTCCGTAGAACAACAACCATTATGTAATTACCTGTCATCACCTCATCAATTATGTAAAACAGCGATGTTGGTTAAAAACACAGCTGCTCTTTTGTTTTAAAAATATATTTCTGGGTTACTTTGAACTTAAATAATTTTTTTTTCAAATCAGATTAACTATACTTTGGATCAGCTAATATTCCTCAAATAAAATTTCAGAAAGTATATTTTATTTTTGGAAGATTTTTTTTTTAATACAGAGAATTATATTGCGACAAAAGTCAACTCAAAAATGGTGCTAATTGGCCTTTAAAAAAAAAAAAGAAAAAATGGTTCCAATCAATATAATTCCTGTTTGAAATACATCACAGTATTTTGCTTGCTGGAAATAATAAATTTACTCATTTAGCATTCTATTAAAGTTAAAATAAATGCTTCAAGAAACGTTTTTCATTTATAAAAACTAAATTTATACCTTCAGTATATAGAATTAGTGGAGCTACCTAGAGTAAAAAAATATATAGAAATTGTAGTGGGGCTAACTTTCCGTGAAAACAGACGGAATTTCCCACTTGAAATGGAAATTGTGATTTTTGTATCGGAATTTTTTTTTGTATCAATCAGATTTATCAACTGCCATTTTAATTTGTTGCTATATTTGCCTTTTGTCATTCCATCCAACAGACATCAAAGGTTAAAGTCTGTAATGTTTTAATACATTCACTTAGCTACTGTCTCCCTACAGTATTTAGGAACCAAGTTTTACGAAGTTGGCTTGACATTAGAGATGGACAGTTTAGCTGAAAAAAACAACTTTTTTCGATTTCATCTTCACACTGAAACGGCATCAAATTTTTTTATGGAACTGTTTACTGCTATCGCTACTTCGTGACCATACCCAAAGAAACGCTATTGAAAAAAAAACATTCAGATGTTAATAAAATTCAATTTTTATCAATATTTATATCATTTTAAGAGAAAAAGATTGAACAAAAATATGTTTAAAACATTTAATTGATTAGTTTCAGGAAATAAAAGTGAATCTATTTTGTTTACAAATGAAATGAAGAAAAAAAAGGAAATATAACGAATATGACACTTGGAAATCATACAATGCCTAGAAAATTCTTCTAAACAAGGAAAATTAATTAATTTTATTTTTACAAATATCTTTATGGCTTTATCTAGTGAATACACTTAAGATTATATATTAAAATAATTAAAATAGTTTTTAATTTCAGTTTTAAAATGTGTATCTAAAAAAGAACAGGTGATACTTGCAGATTTAGAAATATACACATTCTAAAAATGAAATAAAAAGCTTTTAATTATTTTTAAATTTTAGTTGTATTTGCTAGATAAAAACTTGAATCTATTTCAGGGGAAAAACATAACTGATTGATTTTTCTTATTTAGAAGAAATTTATTTGCAAAACCCCAATAACAGTTGACTGGCGTACCAGAAAAGAATTGCCATATTTTTAATTATTTTAAATATGAAGGGTTTCATTTTTGGCTTTTTTAAATCCACATCATAAACTAATTTCTGAAGAGCTATACCATTTTCTCTCATAAATGTCTTGTCCAAAGACATAAATATAGATAGTTTATGTGACAATTTATTTTGTATTTTACCAAGTTGTTAATAAATATGGTAGTTATTTATAGTTGACAATTTATTTGAAAGTTTAATAAAAAAACAAGTGTCTGTCAGTGTCAGACAGTAGTTTCAATAATTTGAAAGTTCATTTATTACTATCAGTTGCTCTTTTTTTTCCCTTTTTTTTTTTTTTGGCTTACTTTATGTTTGAAGGAATTTGCTTCCATGGGTTAGAGAAGAAATGTTGTTTAAGGTGTCTTCTAATTGAGTGTACAACTTCAAGAATATTGATAAAGATTGGTCACTTTGATTTTGTGAAACAAAGTAATGTAAAATTTAGTCTGGAAAAAAAATTTTTCATATTTTTGGCTGTTCCAAGCAAAATACCGTTTTAACTCGCTGTAAAAAAATAATTCAGTAAATAAAAGCACATACAAATTACATATTTAGAAAGATTATTTTATTTTCTTTCCAGCCATATGAATATTTTTAATATTGGACCAGAAGTACATGAGAAATTTCAAGTTGAATGGACTAAGTTGCAAATTTATCAATCATTTATTAAATCAGATATCAACCGGAAATGCTATCATTACTAAGTTTCCAATTTATCAATCTCAAATCAGCTATTGACTGGAAATGCTATTATTGCACAAGAAAATGAATGGCTTCCTTAGAAAGCAAAAATACTAAATTAAAAACCAAATTGAAAACTGCGGTATCAAAGACAAAAAACACAAACTAATATTGAAACATAAATTGTCAAACCGACCAATTCTACTTGATTTAATAAAAAAGAAAATGGCTGATGGGGGGATCAAATATGAACGCACTTGACGCATTTGGGTTTCTTATTAATTCTCTTCGGATATGTGATAGATCTCGCTTTGTTAAATTCCTCAATTTAGCCTGAGACTTTTTTTTCCACGGTTGAATTCCCATTTGACATATTTTCTTGATTGTTTGATGATCCCTTTACAAATCCTTAGAAATTTGAAGCGAAGACTTTTCTTTGCTAATTTCTTTGATTATATAGTTCTTTTCATTCATTGTTAGATATTTTTTACGAGCCATAATACTAAATTCTAGTTCTTGAAAATAATCTCTTGACACTGCAAATTGCTATAATTACTGAAAAAATACTAAATATCAATCTGAATTGAAAATTGGGACTTAATTGCTTTCATGCTTACTCACTATACATAATAGTACAAATTATTTCATTGGATAACACATATCAATGAATTTTACATAAAATATTTGACAATACCTCTTTTGCATATAATCTCTAGAATAGATGCAATTTATAGTGGTTGTTGTGATTCTGCAGAGATTTGGGATAAAAAATCCTTGCAGACTTGGTAAGTTTTAGATACTTTGGCTTCTTAGTCTTACTTACAAAATCTCTAGATGTTGAAAATTCTGAATAAATTTTAAACAGTTATTGCTCTTATTTTCTGATAATGTCATGTCTGGATGCCCTTATTTACAAAAACCAGCATGCTTATACACAGAATTCTTTTTAAAACACTGTGAGCACAGAATTGTACTAAGTTTTTCTATTTATGAGTAGTAAATAGATTTTTCACTGAATAACAATATCACCTAACCGATGCAAATTAATATGGAATGTATTAAAATTAAAATCTTTCAAAACTGAAGAGGAAATGTAAAATTTCATTCTTCACCCAAAAACTTTCACCAAGGAAAAAATAAAATAAAATAACCTATACTAATTTATGGTCCCCTTTTGATGCAAGAAAAACAAACTTTTAACCAAAATCCACAATTTAATTTTAATACTAATAGTTAAAAAATCCTTTGGTCTTTCATCTTAATGATAAATTTTGATGCTAAAACTTTGTTTTTATTAAGTTTGGAACATTTTTTTCATCATGTGTACTCATTCCCCATGCCATGTCTTTTCTGGATATCTT
This sequence comes from Acanthosepion esculentum, assembly GCA_964036315.1. Taxonomy (NCBI): domain Eukaryota; kingdom Metazoa; phylum Mollusca; class Cephalopoda; order Sepiida; family Sepiidae; genus Acanthosepion; species Acanthosepion esculentum. The sequence continues at coordinate 32,738,232 of OZ038479.1, read as the reverse complement.
AGTATTAGTTAATTCACCTGTGGATAAAAGCGTTGGTTGAGTAATCCAAAAAGTGACTTAACCAAAAGTGTTGTGAGTTCAATATCTGGCAACAGCATTGTGAAAAAATACTTAGAGAGTTGAGTTGCTGAAGGGAATTAACAGATGCTGAGATATCCAAAAAGTAACAGAAAAGCATGGCACGTGGAATTAGAACAAGCTACTCCTGTGGTTTGGTTTGAAATTCCAACATGTATCACCTGAAGTCCAGGGCATACAATGGCTGAAACATTGTTATCCTCGTCTTTATTGCTATATTCACAATCTGAATGATGTAAACAGTTACAATACCTCATCTTGGAAATATAGACGGACAATATCTACTATATCTACAGAAGTAATGTACTTTCTACATTTCCCTACCAATGAACCAACCATTTAGCATTAATGACCCATAGTGATTGAAATGTCAGTAAAATAACCAATCCTTATTTGCCTTACTTTTCTCTGGTTCCTGTGTTACTATCAATGTTTCAATCAATTTTCATGTTCTTCTTAATTTCCACACTTTACTATTTTTAAATAAAAACATTTTTTTTACATAATATATAATTAAATCAAGTGGACCATAGCACATTAATTGTGGAAATTATTTCATTATTACTGTTTTTTTTGGGAGGGGGGGGTTCTAATTGGCAGCTATTAGTTTAATAAATGGAAGTTGGTATTAACAAAAGATCTCTTATACTTACCACTAATGAAAATGATGGTTTGTTATTATTGGGCAGCAATGACTTCAGCAGCGAACCAGCTGGTGCCGGCTCTGGACTTGATCATGTTGCTAGTGACATTAGTTACAGATGATGTCTAAAAACAATTACAAATCAAAAGATATTTTTCAAGATCCATATTTTAATTGTTTCTAAATTGACAAGGTTCTGTTTTTAATTGTATACATTTCATAAGCTATGATGTGATGTTGGAACAATCTTGTTTCACTGCAAAATGTTTAATCTTCACTGGTGGTGGCTGCTGCATTATTGAAATAATAATTACATGTATTGCTCATAATATAGACTGTTTTCATCGATTATTCACTACCCCTATTAATATATTTATACCTTTTCTCTTTACAGATTTTTTGGTTGTAGAGAAACCACTTGTTATTATGGAGAATTTCAATGAAGAAAAAATATTTCACTTTCCATAAAAACATGCTTCATATGAATGTCATGGATTTACATTGTCAAAATCCACTCAATGAACTTTACCTGGCAAGATATAATGCACTTTGAAATGTGTAGTTGATCTTTCTACAAAAACACATTGAGTGTTATACAGGAAGGATAGGCCATATTCATGTGACATCTGCTAAACTGTTTTGAAGTAGGGCATAATAGGCCAGATGGAAACACATATTACAAAGAAACCCTACTCTTGTGAAACTTCTGGATCTACATTTTCACAGAAGTCAGATTTGGTCAAAGACATGGTTACACACAATGCCTATACTTCTGATGTTTCTGGATCTGTATTTTCACAGAAGTCAAATATGGTCAATCATATGCATAGACACAATAGAGAGAAACCATATTCTTGTAAAGTTTGTGGATCTGCATTTTCACAGAAGTCGCATTTAGTGATGCATATGCGTACACACACTGGAGAGAAACCATATCCTTGTGAAGTTTGTGGATCTGCATTTTCTGACAAGTCGAATTTAGTAAGGCATATGCGTGCACACACTAGAGAGAAACCATATTCCTGTGAAGTTTGTGGATATAAATTTTCACAAAAGTCACATTTGATCAATCATATGCGTACTCACACTGGAGAGAAACCATATTCGTGTGACATTTGCGGCTCTGCATTTTCACGGCAGCAAAATTTGGTCAATCATATGCGTAGACACACTGGAGAGAGACCGTATTCTTGTGAAGTTTGTGGATCTGCATTTTCGCAGAAGTCAGATATGGTCAGTCATATGCATACCCACACTGGAGAGAAACCATATTCTTGTGAGGTTTGTGGATCTAAATTTTCACACTTGTCAAATATGGTCAATCATATGCGTGTACACACTGGAGAGAAACCATATTCTTGTGAAATTTGCGGATTTTCATTTTCACAAAAGTCAAATTTGGTCAATCATATGCGTACTCACACTGGATTGAAACCTTATTCTTGTGACGTTTGTGGATCTACATTTTCATGGAAGGCATCTTTGGTGAGGCATATGCGTATACACACTGGAGAGAAACCATATTCTTGTGATGTTTGCGGATCTTCTTTTTTACGGCAGCAAGATTTGGTCAATCACATGCGTAGACACACTGGAGAGAAACCATACTCTTGTCAAGTTTGTGGATCTGCATTTTCATGGAAACCAGATTTGGTCAAACATATGCGTACACACACTGGGGAGAAACCATATTCTTGTGAGGTTTGTGGATCTGCATTTTCGCACAAGTCAAATATGGTTCACCATATGCGTACACACACTGGAGAGAAACCATACTCTTGTAAAGTTTGTGGGACCGCATTTTCACAGAAGCCAGATTTGGTCAAACATATGCGTACCCATACTGGAGAGAAACCATATTCTTGTGAAGTTTGTAAATCTGCATTTTCACAGAAGTCCCATTTAGTGACACATATGCGTACACACACTGGAGAGAAACCATATTCTTGTGAAGTTTGTGGATCTGCATTTTCACACAAATCAAATATGGTCAAACATATGCGTACACACACTGGATAGAAATCTTATTCTTGTGAAATTTGTAGATCTGCATTTCTATGGATGCCATCTTTGGTAAATCATAACCACACACACTGGAGAAAAGCTATAATTTAGTAAATTTTGTGGATCTCCATTTTCATGGAAATGATGTTTGTTGAGTCAATGCACAGTGGATGGAAAACCTATAATGATAATTACATTTTCCAAACTGAATGAATTTGTAAGAATTTTTTCCAAACCCAAATATGCATAAAGATTCTGCAAAGATTGAGTGTGAATTTCTGGCAGATAGGGCTATGCTAATTTTATCCAAAAAGAGAAATATATCAACAAAAGATCTGTTTTCCTGCAGAATTACAAGAAAGACAATGTTCATGATCATCACTGAGAAACTTCTGTTAAGATCTCCCCCAAGATACCATCTTGTAAGGTCACTCGCATGGCTTAATCATGGATCCATTTGTGAAAAAAAATCTTTCTTTGGCCACATGATGGACAAAAAACAGCAAGTCTGAATGTGATGACATCATCAAACAGTACAAAGAGTTTAAGGAGGAGGCTGAATGTTAAACTAAATGAACTGAAAAAGATGTTAACATCAGTGTGTTCTGTGCCATGTGCAATGAATCTATAAGTAGTAGGGACAACTGAAGTGTGTAGTCTTTTTTGAAAATTTCAATTTGTTGCCCTGTTCATTTAAACAATTATACTTCACAGGAAATGTGCAGCAGTCAAGAAATTTTGTGCCATTCACAAACCATGAGTAGTCTACATAGCTGAAATGTGTAGCAGTAATAATTAAAGTGTGTACTACAAAAATTTCAAGTGTAGTAGAACTCCAAACTGTGTAGAATGCTACACAAAATATGTAACATAACTAGGTCTGCATTCAGTTGCATTTTAGCCTTCAAGATTTGGATTCCTTCACAACTTTCAACTGATCCATGTGACATGAATTATTAAAACCAGCTGCAGCTTTTCTTTGAACATCTCCTTTGTCAAACATTTAAAAGCTAAATCACAAAGTTTGTATTTTTTAAATTGATGACCATTCACTTTGTGTGTTCACACATTTCTTTCAATCCTGGAATTTTTTACACGGATCTGGGGAACACTGCATCTACCAGAAGATACCCCAGCAAGTTGTGAAAAATGTTTGAATACTTAAATTATTATCTTGTTAATGATTTGGACAACATGTTAATTCCCACTATAGATTTGCTGTTCTGTAAAATATATACCCAATGCTTATATTGAAGCAATTACTTAATGACATCATAAGACCATGGAAAGTGAAATAAACACTCAGCAAATGAACAATACATATGAATTAACTGAAAGTTAAAACTTGTGCAGCAGTACAATTTCTCATACATCCTTAGGAGATAAATAGATTCTTTTTCCTTTTAATTCTTAGGAATCTTATCTCCAGCCCATCTTTGAGTTAATTTAATGACCAGGATTTTCAGGAATCCTGCCTCCAGCCTGCCTTTGGTTTGGCAAATATAACATTTTGTTAGTAATTTTAAATAATCTTAAAAGTAGAGTGCTTTGAAAAACTGACCACCTAAAAGCTGAATGGTTTTTCCCCTTTTCTGGAACAGAAGTGGACAGAGAGGGGTGGTGAGTGAAGCAGTCAGTGAGGAAAGGAACAGCAGTAAGTGAGCAGTTACTGAGATGGTCAGGCAGCGAGTATCAGGGTCCTTTTTCTGTTGCCAGAAATATAAAAAAACAATCTACAGTAGCATTGTCAATATGCGATGATGCATATATGACATTAGCAGTTTCAATACAAGAAGCAAGAAAACATGATTAATTCAAATGAAGATGAGCAAGCTACTATCTATTGTGACACTCAAGGTATTAAAACTCTCTAAAAACAAGCTATATTATAAAATTATATCCATGTATTGTTTGTCTCATATTTTGTCTGGTTCTTTATTCTTCCTCTTATTGTTATTTAGTGAGAATTTTGTCAATGTTCCCCACACAAAAGAAAAACACATGTTTACTTCCACTTCAGAAAGTTTTCTTTTTTGATATTTCTGGTGTGATATTGGGTTGAAATTCTTCACTGTACAATATAGATAGACCTGTGGGAATATAGTCACTTGTGATGTGTCTTGCAATATTTTCTTTTAACATAAATCTAAAATGACATGAAGTAATCCCTGCTGTAAAATCTGTGGGGTTATATATTTTCTCGTCATCCAAACATGAATGGTATTTACTTGGGAGTAATGTTCCTCTTTTGAAACCTGTAGGGCAAATGTTTTCAAAAATCCACTTCTCTGCACTCTCTTTGTCAGTCTAGTATATGAGAAAAAAGACAGGTGAAATATTTTTTCTGTTTGTCCAGTAGCAATAGTGTGAAGGAAACAGCATCAAGTGCAATTTGAGCCGATCACTGAAAATTATACCTACACACATATGCAAGTATTGGACACAGAAATTAATACTTTCTGTTATAGCTACTAATCTAGAAGGGAGATGCTTCAGGACTATTACCTGTTTCATCTTCTATACAAAAAAATAATCCAACAGTTGTGAAAATAATGAAATAAAATTATTTAAAAAATATTTGCAACTTTATTTTTCAGTTCCTCAATTGCATCTGAATTTAATAAAAAAAGATCTTTGTCCAGTATTTACATTAGTCGGACTATTGTCCTCATCTTTGTCGCCATATTTGTCACAACGTTTCGGACGTTGTACGCTCCGGCCTTCTTCAGGTGGTTGGAATTTCGAACTGAACCCTTTATTTCGATCACTGGGGTAGACTGTTCTAGTTCCACGTGCCATGTTTGATGGATGTCAGTTATCAGTTATCAAACATGGCAGTATCCAAAGTCTGAGACATGGTGTTCACAGATGATGCAGCATGCTCAGAAGACCAACTACAGCAACTGATGTCCAATTTTTCAAAAGCCTACAAAGAGTTCAGTTAGGTTTCTTCAAACTGACAGTCTAACACGATAGTCCAAGGCGTTGAGCCGCCTACCGCCATCAGAATCAACTACAACCTGGAGACGGTGCAGCAATTCACATAATACCGCTCCACTTTTTTTAGACACTGAGGTTGACAGATGGATCGGACAAGCTGCCAACACATTTGCCAGACTGACATCAAGAGTCTGGGAGAACAAAATTTACTACAAACACCATAATTGCAGTCTATAGGGCATGTGTCATCAAAGTGCTGCTCTAAGACTTGGAGCTTTTACTCCAGACAGGAGAACTCCTGTGTATGACCATAAGCTACATCAGGCAGCAAGGCCTCTAATGAAGAGTCTGCAGATTTGAAGAAGTGTGTAAATTGTAAATTAAAATCATGCCATTTATTTATTTCTGTGTACCTGTGTGTGTGTGTGTGTGTGTTAGCTACAAGTGTTTTAAGGTTGTGTGTGATAAAAGGAAGAAGTTACTTCATATTATAAGAATCAAGGTTCCAAGGAGAGGAAATAGCCATCTTGACCTTCTAACAATCATTGGCACATAGGTGGAATTCAGCATCTTTTGGTGCAAATTCCATTTTTGGCCTGGAAATGTTTCTGTTGCATTCTGGGAGAATTTTGTTTAGTTATTTTTTGTATTTTTCTGTATTTTCACACTTGGTATTGCATAATTTTTTTTTTTTTTTACTGAAATAGTATTAAAAAATTTGAAGGACACCTCTCCAAATGAAAAAGTACATATGAGATATCAAAAAGGGGCAGAGAGGAAAGAGATTCCATAAAAATATTTCCACAAAGTTTTCTATTAACCCTATTCAGTATACAAATCATTAATTACTGAATACATACTGAAAAAACAGTTTGAATCTCAAATAATTCACTGATTTTTAATAAATATTTTATTATTGGCAATATTTTGCTTTCATTTAAAAAAAAATGAAACTTCCTAGTCAGGCTGCATTGGTCTATTAAGAAATAGTCATATTTATTGACTAACAGAAGAACCCAGCATTGTACAGGATGAAATAACCTATTGCATAAAAATGTAAGTATTTTATAAACTTCAGAAAGCTTTATTGCTAGTGATGTACCAACCTTGTTGGTAATTACTGATTGCAGCTGTATTATTTTGATATTGGAGAGCAAACGTTTTTACAAATACTTTCACGGTAATTGCTCCGAGGAGCTGCTTGCTGCTTTCGCTTGTCCCCAGGCCTCATGAATTTAAACATCCTACGAGGCTGGCATCCCGTTCCCACCCCTTCAATGTTGAAACTGTTAGATGTAGACGTCTCTTCTACTCCAATAGCTTCATGTCTCGCACATCTCACCTGTGGAACTCCCTTCCCTATTCCTGTTTCCCTGACAAATACAATCTTCAACTATTTAAGTGTAACGTCAATCGACATCTCCAGTTGCTTTGATCTATCCACTTCCCTTCTCCACATCCTTTCACCTTTCATTCCTATCTGCTCTCGCTCCAAATCTTCTGTAACCCCCTTGCCTTGATCGATCCACTGTCTTTCTCTTTCTCCACATCCTCTCCTTTACCACTCCTATCTGCTCTTCCTCCAACCCTTCTATAACCCCATGCGTGATAGTGGCCTCCAGCCTTGCTTGGGGTGATACGCTTAAAAAAAACATAGCAGCATCTGATTCTTTGTTTACATATTTGCATCCATACATAATGGAATTCACAGAATTGCAAAATTCAATATTGATTTGAGCATCAAATATTTTCAAAAAGAAAGAGTAAGGGACAATACGCCTATTATCAACTTCATACTTGTTGCCAGTTGAATGTATTCAGATGAATCATGAAATGGTAGGCACAGAAATGTTTTATTATAAATGATTTCATTTGATTTGAAGGAGAGGAGAGTAAGGGACAATACACCTATTATCCAGGCCTGGATTAAACATTAGGCAAACTAAGCATGTGCTTAAGGCACCAAGTGGCAAAAGGGCACTGCAGTAGGTTATTATGGGAGAAGTCAATATACCAGCAGCCAGTAGAAGGTCTGGGGCCTGTGCTTAGGGCATAAACAGGTCTTAATCCAGCCCTGCTATCATCAATTTCATACTGTTTGCCAACCATTGCTTGAAATCCACTATCTTCAGGTTTTCTTCTCTGATGAATATCCATCTTCACCAGTCTGTGTCTCTTGCAAGAAGCCTCTGGAATATGTCTTGGTACACATGTTGTCTTTCATACAGAGAGAATTTCTATTCATTGCACCCCCATGGACCATGTGGGATTTCACCCTTTCATACAGTGATCTGTCTTCAGTTGGATCTGGTAGTTCAGAAGCAATGATGATATCAATTTGATTGGAATGAACTTTCTTTATCAACCAAATTCAAATGTGAGCTCAAGGTATCCCACATTTTTGCCACTCTATAGTGTACATATGACATCTAACTGGACCAAATATCATACCTTTTGCGAGTTAGTCCTTCATTTTGATTACTTTCAGCCTAAATACCCTGGCTACAAGATCATGTCTATGAACATGTGACTGTTCTTCAAGCTGACCATTTTCAATTTCTTTCTATTTTAGATAGCAGGCGATGGTTATGAATAAATTCTGGTGGCCATATTGTCTAACATAAGTCATTGCATCTTGTGCTCTTTCATGCATCTGTCATGGGCTTCCCATAAAACTAGATGACAGGATACAAAGTTGGCCTAATTCTGTTCCAGCATCATCATTATTGATTGCGTCTCTCAAGTGATCATACTCTTCAGACCCGAGTTGTTTTTGCTTCCTCCCAAGGTATGCTGATCTCTCTGATTCAGTTTTGGCATACATGTCAACTGCATACTACTGGAATTGTAGATGATTGAATGCATTTGAATGACTCATGAAATGGTAAGCATAGAAATCCATTGCAGAGACAGTCTTGTTTTCACCAGCTTCTGCAATTCTTAGACAATATCTTTACAAATACAAATGGATATTGCAAGGCATCATATGATTGAAGTTTACTTATTCTTTTCATCTGAGTGTCTCTCCAATGAAGTATAATGTCATGATGACATCCAGTCTTTACACCTCTCATTATTATAGAAATTTCATTACATTCTGGTGCATTATATCATCTAGAATGTTTTACAGTAGGTCTCTTCTGAATCTATCTTGACTGACAACTCAGGAGATGTATCTGCTTCTAAAGCATATTTGAATCTTCTCATATAACTATTCTTTTCATGTAGCATTTCTTGGAGATTCCAGATTAGGTCAATGTCTGTATCCTTGCTCACTTTGAACTCAGCCTGATACTTCATATCGCTAAGAAAATATATCAGTAAACACTGATGTTCTTCATTAGGTAGTAGTTAAAGTGCTCCAATTCTGTGATAAACTTGTCCCTGCACTTTGAAAATGGGCATAAATTGTCCCTCATGAATGATCTTAGCACTGAAAGAAGTCATCCAGAATGCATTGCTGTATTTCCATATATTTTTTTCTAAAGTTCATAAAGTCTCTCTCTTCACAAGAAGCTTCTTCAACAAACTCGGCGGATCAGGGTCATGTTCCAATCTAACTTTGCCATTGGAACAACACAGCCCAATATGTTTCCTCCTCTACTTTCTGCACCATAATGAGAACAAAGTTTGTCCATGGAAGCAGTTTGAATTGTAGCTTCAGAGGCATAATCCTATGAAGGATCATAATTAAATGCAGCTGAATTCTACTGCATTCTTCTTCTTGCTTAGAGTTGAGAATTGTATCCTGTCTTTGTTTTGCCTTTGCAACATTTGTTCCACAGATTCATTTTACCTTTGTTCAGTTTTTATTCTTTGATCTTGAGGTCTGAAGGATCTTTTCTCCTCAGATTCTTGCTGTCTGAACTGAAATCTCTGTGATCTTTCTTCTGCTGTCTGTGCGGTTCATGTCCATCCTTATCTCCTTGTAGTCTCTGCAATCTTTTTTTTTTTCTCAAATTCCTGTCTCAGATGTTCAGATCTAACACTCTGTCCTTGAAATGTTTGTGATCTTTGTTCTTCAGATTCTTGCTGCCTCCGTTCTTCACCTCTGGCCTGCTGTTCTTCAAGTTGCAGCAATCCTTGCTCCTCCGTTTCAGCTTGCCTCTGGCACTGCATTGCAAGGCCATTAGGCAATTCCATTCCTAAAGATGATTTCTTCGTAGGAGGTATTTTTTCTTGAATTAAGTTGCCCAAATCTGTGCTGTATTTTAGGAGTAGTTTTTTGTTACTTTAATTTCTATTCACCAAGTTGGTTTTAAAACAACTTGTTTCTCAGAATCGCTGTTATTTCTTTGATAGATGTCACTGGCACTTGATGAAGCAAAAGACGTTTATTCTTTGAAAACTTGATACAAAATGAAACTGAGGCCACTGATTAATGGCCTTTTATACTTTTAATGTTTGGAGCAATTTCAAACCAAAATAGATAAGTTTAGACTTGTATGAGAAATTATTGGACCATATTGTTCCCATACTAATAGCCATAATATACTTTCAAGTAAGTATCCGAAATTGAATAGGTAAAACAGTTCCTTCCAAATTTTTGGAAAATTCCCTTCATTTTTCACAGTGCACATAAAAATGCAATGAAAACCACTGCAACCTCATTTCTGAGTTGTTTTTTTTTCATACCAGCTGCAACTTACTTTGCATTTACCTGATTTTTTTTTTTACATTGGTGAAAAGGAACACCAAAACATCAGAATATGTTTACAATTGTGCTAGTAGAGTGCTCAATAGCAGAGGGAAAATCCAAGTTGTTGGGGTAGTCTGTTCATATTCCATTTTCTATGTTAGGTGATACAAGATGTCCACTGAGCATGGAAAGTGAAATGATAAGTCTATGTTACTAAGTACAACAAATTGCGGGGAAAGAGTGGAGTGCATAACAGCTAAAACATTGTGGGTACAGAAACGAAGATGAATATTCTTTAATATATATAGTTTTAATAAAGTGTAGTGCAATATAGATGATGTCATAAAATTCAATAAAGATGAATTTACAACACATTCAAGAGGAACAGAAACCAAGATGAACATGCAGGTTTGAATACAGTGTAGTGCAATATAGATTATGTGATAAGATGAATTAAACCACATTCAACAGGAATAGAAATAAATGTGAGAAACATAAAATCTTTGTTTTTCTAACATGTTACAACTTTCCTGTTCTCGGGACCAACCTAATTTCTTTTAGAAAAACCATATATTTCTATAATAAATTCATGATTTCACTTGAGCAGATAGGCTTAACACTCAAATTGTGCTATCCTAGTTCCAATATTAACTGGAATCATTTGACTGATTTCTTTTTTTTCCTCTCTGTAAAATGCTGTGACATTTTCTTGAAGATATTGTAAAAGTTTATAATTGGTTAGTGAATAATGAATGCAACCAACAGTACAGGGAAGCGATTTTGTGCTTTCATTTATGAGAAAAACACATTGGTGCTACTTATTATATATATCTATATAAAAATGCTTGTTTGTCCATCTACATATATTTTGTTTTTTAGCAATTACTGAATTTCTTTTAATCTGTCATTATTTCTTATTACTTTGAACGAGGCAAAGAAAATCTTACATCATTTCAAAAAATATTAATCGAAAATTTAAAAAGTGGGTTCATAGAATGTTTTTATTTCACAAAATTACAATGTAAGTGTATATCTTTGTTGTATCCTTAAGGAACGTTATAAACAGACAGGTGGACCTTGAGCAAAAGGAACAGCAACACGGGCATAGATGAAGAAAGAGAGGTTTATTGCAAAAGAGAATACACTACTGAAAGACAGGGAATCGGTTAGCAATCTAGTAATTCCCGAAGCAAGATTATTTACCTTACCTCCCCATGAGGCAGGATGTGGCCAGTTTTTAATGCGGGGCAAAACCGAGCTCGTAGGCTCGGACAAAAATTCCCTGTAGAGCCCGTGTAAATGGGGTCGGGTAGCTGTCTACCACCCCAGATGAGACTCTGCCCTTCAGCGTAGCCTCATCTTGGTTCCTCTCTGCCTGAAAGCAGAGAGTTCAACCAGCACAGTTGGAGATGAACCTCCAACTAATTCCCGAAGAAAGTCGGTATTTACCTGCCACCCTACAAGGAAGGATGTGGCACAAGGCCGAGTTTTAAATTGTGGCAATCCGAGCCCATAGGCTCGGCCCAAAATTCCCCGTAACCCTGCTTAAATGGGTTCGGGTCTGTCTACCTCCCCGGACGAGAACCTGCCCTTTGGCATAGCCTTGTTTGGGTTCCTCTCTGCCCAAAGGCATTGAGTTCAACCAGCACAGTTGGAGACGAATCTCCAACTTATTCCCAAAGGAAGTCCACCAGGTATATCCTGTGCTTACTATATATATCTACTGATATAATCAGTCCACATAGGCGATAGGGAGTGTGGGACATTCCATTACAACAGTCTTGAAAACAAAAACAACATTTTAATTAATAAAGGATGGATTTTTTATTTATCAAACAATCCCAAAGTGAGAAACAACAGCAGGGATTGGACTTGCCTCAACATCAACACAAACATATCCTTTCAATATGACTGCCCATTATTTAATAATGCCCCCAAATTTGCCCCTCGTGGTTGGTCAGAGGATGGGTGTACTGTGCTGGATGGATTTGAGTTGGACTAAAAGTAGTAGCAAATAAAATGTATACATGTAAATGGCCTGTCGTCATTGTCGGTAGAGATGAAATAAAATAAATTTCAACGAAGTGATATTTTCATGTGTTTTTATATCCCCTTTAACTGTTTAACAAAGGATGGAAAATACAATAGGATGTATGTAAAGCTAGCTGAAAGGAAGATATTAAAATTAAGCAATTAGGAATTGTTTGTATGCATCAAATCCATGTGGGGGATAGTCCACAGAACTCCTTCAGAATGGGAGAAATTTATTATCTGCCAATATGTCCATAATTTTCAGGTTAATTCTTTGTAGGCTGAAAAAGAAGAATTGAACGATGTAGTTGAGATGGGAGTGATTAACATGATGATGAAAATTTACTTGTGTGTAGTTTATGAAAGTTACTTATGAGTATGGTGTAGAACGACCCGACCATGAGATCCAGGTTCAAATCTTACCATAGTTAATTTGTTAGGAAGGTGACAGGCATACTTAGATATGAGCGACCAGGCATTACATACATATAAAAGTGCTTGTCTGTGCGTGCATGTTTGAGAGCAATTACTGGATTTCTTTTCATCAGGCATCCTACAATCTAAATATTGCCAAAAATTTTTTATATCCCTTTGAAAAATATTAATTAAACATTTAAAAAGTGAATTCTTACAATTCATCTTATTTTCAGGACAACCATAACAGCCCAAATTTATGTCTTGCAACAAAATGACAACACTTTTAATTAATAAGCAGAAGAGTCTCAGCATTCACTTTTCACAGAATTTTGTTTTACTTCTTCATTTATATAAATGGTTTTATTTTTTATAAAGAAGCTCTTTATTAAATGCCTTCTTATTTGTAGCACTTCAGTTTCATACATTTTAAAATCAAAGTAGTTTTGTAGCAGTATTGACGGCCTAAATTAACCCATACATTTTTACTTTACGAATGTGTAAGCAAATGCAAAAGCAACAAGAGAAACAACACAAAACAGTTTTATAACAAAACTATATTTATATAATGATGTACAAGCAGTAATTTAGACAAGTAACAGCAGTAAATAGGCCAAAAAGTTATGATTGCATGACGGAAGTGATCTGCAGTGAATCTAATTACACAAAGCCGGTAATGGCAAATGAATGACTGTGAGTGAATTTGAATTTTTCTTGTCGATATCTCGAAAACGATAGGTTTTATCATAATTTAATTGTTATTTCGAGTTCAGCATGTACCTTTGCACAGAAATATAACAATTTCCAAAAATTTAAATAGTTATTTAATGCAAGGATTAAAAAGCAAATTTACCAACTAGTTGAATGCACTTATTTTCCCTTTGCTAAATTCCCGTTTCTATAAGAGCTAATAAATACAAAGAAAATACATATAAACATTTACAATTAAGTTGAATTATATATATATATATATATATATATATATATTGTTTAGAATGTTGAAATGTTAATTAAAAATTTTGTTTTTCTTGCATCAGTGGAGGGACCAAAGATTGGTATGGGAAATGTTGGCATCTTTTTTGGGGGGGAAAAAAACACATTGATTTGGAAATTCTTACAAAAATAAAATAATTGTTGGATTTTAATGAAACTTTCAGGATCTATTTACAAATGAATGAAATTATTTTTGAAATGCTTTTATTTTAGAAAAACTTGGTAAATATATTTTATTTAGATCTGTTACTCCCACATAATTTTAAGAAACTAAATTTTTTGCCAATTAATGTTTATATTTGTTAAAAGACCTTGGAGAATTTAAATCAATAATTTTTTTTTTTTTTTTTTTTTTTGTAAAACAGAAACAGCAGTTACTGAAAATCTGCTCTGAATAATAAAATAAAAACATTATTTAATCAGAAAAGCTTTAAGATATATTATGAACAGCATTGTTTTAAGAAAGAAGTTTTTTGATGAATAATGAATTTTTACAAGAGTTGTTAAATTTTAGAATCTTTTAAATTTCTACATTACTTTATACCCATTAAGTGATATTGTTTTTAAATATATGCTATATTTCCTAACCATAAATAGAAAAGCTTAGTACAAATCATCAAACACCAATATTTTTCAAACAATTTCTTTCTATGTGCATAAAAGGCCGATTTTTGTAGACATGGATGTTCATACAGGATATCATAAGAAAATACGAGTGATAACTATAGCGAATCTAAAGCCAGAAAGAATCTAAAATTCAATAAAACATTTGATGACAGAGAATATTTTCCTAAATTTCTAAGATTACTGAGTATTTAAAAAATATATAAAAAGGCACTCACATTTATTGCTGAATTATTTTTACAGATATATCCACCATAGAAAAACATTAGATAAACTACCATTTGGCATACAAAAGCTTAAATAAACAGCTACCACCAGGCTAAATAAAAAAATTTCTATATTTGTTTCAAATCAGATGATTCAAACTTTAAATCAACTAATATTCCTCAAATAAAGTTTTCAGAAAAGTATATTTTATTTTTGGAACATGTTGTTATACTGTGATGAATTATAATTATGTTGTGTTGAAAGATTGCTAAAACTGGCACTAAAATCAAAAAATTCAGCAATTTCAAAATGTAAACATCTCCCACTCAATTTAAATTAGTTTTGAAATACAGCAAAGTATTTTGCTTATTGGGAATATTAAATTTCATATTTAGCTTGAAATTAAACCTAAAATAAAATCTCCAAGGAAGATTTTTCATTTTTTAAATTTATTTTAAACCATAGATATCTTGAACCCGTGGAGATAAGAATGAAGGGAAGATAGAAATGAAAAGAGAATCAGATTAAGCTGATAAGAACAGATACTACACTCTGATCTTAGTCAAAAGGCCTAGAATAATAACTGCCCCCTTTTTCCAGTATCAGACAATGGAATCTGAGTAAAGTAATCAACAAAGATCCAGTGACCATAAATAAAATGATGTTGTCTGCTGAATTATTTTAAAATTATTATTGAGAGAAATATTCATAAGATGGGAATTTGGCCAGAAAGAAAGAAGGGAAGATGGAAGTGTTTAACATCTTCTGCCAACACATCATAAATAATAATCTATTCCATTTTGCATGTATAGAAAAACAAAAGGCATACTGCTCTAGAGGTAAGGGCTCTGGGACTCTAATCTCTGTCAGAAAGCTGTGTAACAACTTAAACCTTGACAGTGGGACTCTCTCCTGGGTCATCTAGTGAGTGGCTTTTAAGACCACCAACACTACATTGTCTTGCTGACTGTTCAACTTCAAATTACTTTGAAGTCGTTTAGCAGAGTAGCAATACTGACGCAGGACAGACACCCTTTTTTTAAAGCAGGGCGAGTGAGGGTGGGATGACAAAAGGCAGTGCATTTGTTGGTTTATGCAGATGTGCCTGTTTTGTTATATTTAGTACAAATGTCACAGTACATGAGCTTTTCATCTGAAAAGTGTAGCCATATGTATTTTGTTTCCTTTTGGAAGAAAATGAAGAGATTGCAATTCTTCCACAGTTAACTCCTCAGACTCAGTCAAAGAGAAGACAGATACAGGTTCTGTTTAGTTACTCTGAAAGTCAATTTGTTTTAATGTCTGTAAAACAAAAGGACTTAATTCAGGTTAAAAGGAAGTTTGGGGAGACTTTCTCTGGTTAGAAACAATTAGACTGAAATTGACATGTTGCAGTAAAAATCAAAGAGGAAGATGGAATAGGATAGATAGAAAATACATTTTTATTGCCCAGGAGATAGTCAAACATCAAAAATTATTTTGAAAAGCAACTTTTTTTTTTTTTTTTTTTTTTAGACAAAATGTTTTTTTACTGACACTCTATCTTGACAAAAAATACAGACCCACAAATTTCACAAGAATATGGTTTCTCTCCAATGTGTGCACGTTTTTAGATGCATCCATGTGTTTCTGCAAAAGTTTTGGTTTTACTGTTCATGAGATTGTTTGAAACAAGGGTTGGCAAACTTCAATGTGTTCAGGTGCTTCAAATAAAAAAGTTTCACCAAGAAAGTGTCTCGTAAGTCAAAATTGATGTCTATTTCATGCCACCCATACATCCAACTGCACAAAGAAATAAGGAAAGAAAAAACTAGTAAAGAGTATTTGAAAGAATAACATCAAATGATTTGTGCAGTGTTTATTATAAGTTAAAAATACAAAATGTTTAAAGAAATAAAATATCTATGTATTAATTACCATCCATGTCTTGTCCATCTGACAAATGATTTGGTTACAGAAAAAATATATTACTTACATTTGAAATTAAATTGACAGCATTCACTTAGTATCAACCAACAACAAATTCAATTAACCATATCATAATTGTTAGGGTTGGTTTTGTGCAATGTATAGGTTTTCATGAGAAACTTTAGTCATGTCCCTGGGATGCACAAATAGGGAACTTATTGCGTTAAGATTTTTATGCAAATGTGATGCAGGTTGTGCCCTATCAACATCACAGCATGTGTATTGCATTTTGCAGTATTTGAAAATAATGCACAAAAGGTTACATTCACCCTGCAAAGTTAAGTTAGGCATACTATCACAGACTTAACAAAAGCCTTCAGTATTTTTTTTCTGGCATATGACTACTCTTATGACATAAAAAATGAACTAATTTTTTGTAGACAAATTTGAGTGTCAATGACAAAGAGATGAAAAAAATGTTTTAATGAAATGTTCAGATTTTATTCAGAAAATTAAATTATTTTTTAATCATTCCATTTTTGAGAAAATCGTAGAATTTCTTTTTTAATCAATTCTATCCAACCCCTTTAATTATGAAATTCTTCTCTGTATTTCATAATGTTTATATTTGTTATAAGTCCTCTCAACATTTAAATCATGTTTTGTTTCAATTATTATTTTTTTTAAATGTCTTAGTTTTATTATAAAACTGAGACATTTATAATTAGAAAATATTTCGATTGCTTTTATGAATAAAATAAAGCACTGTAATTTTTTCAATAAATAATGAATTTTTACTAGAATTATTTTCATTTAAATAAAACTTGATTAGAATAATTTTAAAACATTTAAAATCTTTTAAACTTCTGTATTAAGAAATGACAACAAAAGTATGAGTTCAGGTGCTTCAACCAAAAAAGAATGAACCAACAAAGTTTCTCGTAAGTCAACATTGATATATATTTTCACATGATGCACAAAAAAATTAATTTTCTTAGTGCATATTTTTTTTCTGAATAAGATATTTTTTCTGTCGAATGTGTATTCACATGAAGCACCAAAACTGATTTGTCTGAAAATATAGGCAAACATCACAAAAATATTTTTCTCTCCAGTGTTTACGATCGGTCACAAAACATTGAATGGAGAACCACCAAATTCACAATATTATTATTATTCCAGTGTGTGTACAACTATGATTGACAAAATTTGGCTTACATGAAAATGCAAATCGACAAACAGCACAAGAATATGGTTTCTATCGAGTATGTGTACGCATATGTCTCATTAAATTCGACTTCTGTGAAAATGCAGATCCACAAATTTCACAAGAATATGGCTTCTCTCCAGTGTGTGTACGCATATGAATATCCATACTTGACTTACGTGAAAATGCAGATCCACAAACTTCACAAGAATATGGTTTCACTCCTGTGTGTGTATGCATATGATTGACCATAATTGACTTGCGTGAAAATGCAGATCCACAAACTTCACAAATATATGGTTTCTCTCCAGTGTGAGTACGCATATGGCTCACCAAACATATCTTCCATGAAAATGCGAATCCACAAACTTCACAAGAATATGGTTTCTCTCCAGTGTGTGTACGCATATGCTTGACGATATCTTGCTTCTGTGAAAATACAGCTCCACAAACTTCACACGAGTAAGGTTTCTCTCCAGTGTGTGTACGCATATGCTTGACCACATATGACTTCTGTGAAAATGCAGATCCACAAACTTCACAAGTATATGGTTTCTCTCCAGTGTGAGTACGCATATGATTCACTAAACATATCTTCCATGAAAATGCAGATCCACAAACTTCACAAGAATATGGTTTCTCTCCAGTGTGTGTACGCATATGTTTGACCATATCTGACATGCGTAAAAATGTAGATCCACAAACTTCACAAGAATTTCGTTTCTTTGTAATATGTGTTTCCATCTGGCCTATTATATCAACTTCACAACAGTTTAGCAGATGTTACTTGAATATGGCAGGTCTTTCCTGCTTAATCATATGTAACACTAAATGTGTTTTCGTAGAAAGATAAACCACTTTTCAAAGTACATTAATTCATGCCAAGTGAAGTTCATTATCATGCTTTTGACAATGTAAATCCATAATTTTCACATGAACCGTGCAGCATAGATTTATCTGTGTTTTCATGGAAAGTGAAAGGTCTTTTCCTTCATTGAAATTCTCAACAACAACTGCGGTTTTTGTACAGCAAAACCATCTGTGAAGAAAAAAGGCATAAATGATATATTAATATGGAAAGTGAAAAATACATGAAAGCAGTCTATGAGAGATACGTGTAATTATAATTTCAGTAATGCAGCAGTGGTCACTGCCAAACATTTTGTAGAGAAATAAGATTGCTTCACTATCATGTCATGTCTTATAAATATATACGAGGCTGGTCTCGGACTTATCCCTAGAACAGACCTGTATACCAAAAGATAACGTAAAGGTGATGCTGATTTTCTGTACATAAACAACACTCTTCAGAATGGGATCAGGTATATATCAACAGGATGAAGGCTTAGCAATGGAGAAATAAAACAAGAACAAACTTGCATTTACTGGATGTACTAATATCTTGAACAGAACATGGGTTTAAGACACCTGTATACGGCAAGCCAACATTCACCGGACAATACCTCAACTTTAAATTCCATCAAACATACAGTGTCAAGAAAGGGATCGTCTGCTGCTTACAACAAGGAAAAGTCATAAGCAGCAAACCAGAGTCATATTATCAAGAAGCGGTCAGTATAAGCAGTGCCCTACAATGTAACAACTACCCTGGGTACATGGCAGCAGTTCCAACAAACTGGGACAGAAGGGTAAAAGAGGATAACAATACTCAGAAAACAGCTTTGGTCTGCCTACCCTCTTTGCAGACACCTCTTCTGAGTAAGAGCCCCCTTAAACGAGAACATGACTGTGTGTACTGAATCCAATGCACTGTGGTAAGAAATCTAAAAGAGAAATGGACTGACGCCTTAAAGTAATACTGCAAGAACATTGTAAAGCTGTAACACAAAGGGAAATAGAAAAATAAGGCATAGCTGACCACATATGGACGAAAAGGTTGAGGTTGAAATAATACACAAATAACATGTTAGGCTAAAAAAATCTCCTAAACTGGCCATTTGAATACACAATATGGGAACCAGTAATAAGGAGTGCTAGAGAAAAGAAACAACAAAATTGCAATATGAGCGCTGTTAAAAAAAATGCAATAATAACGGCAAAAATTGCAATATAACTTTTGCTAAAGAATGGTTGCTGAGACATTAAGTTTATAAGTCCCCAAAATTCATACACAGATGACCTCAAGGACACAGGTCTGAGTGAATCAAGACATTGGTTAGATCCAGTGACTAGACCCAAAAAGTTGTGAGTTAAATACCTGGCTACAGCAGTAGTGAACAAAAACTTGAAAGAAGGCTGGAGTGTACAACTACCAAAACATTGTGAATATGATGAACAATGTAAACTAAAGAATTAAATTTACTATTTCCAGTAATTGGTGTATTTCAATTAGAATTGCCAATTATTTGTTCCCTTTCACAAAATCTTTTACTTATATTTTAACACATTTGTGATACATTGTGTAAAATTAGCAAATTTAAAGTTAAATTAATCTTTTGAAACAAATATTAAATAACTTATAGCATAAAAAATGTAGTACAGAAGCATTTCTATATTTTTTCTGACCTGCTACGTTATCGACGATAGGTGTTCACAGGTAAGTATGGTTGACCAGAATTATCATAAATTTATGAAATTTAAGTAAACATATATTTTTGGTTTTTAACTACCTATTAACTTTTACAAATTAACATAATATTTTCAGCAATTAGCTAATATTTTATTGACTTTTAGTTACTATAGCATTATAGTCTTAGATTTGAAGATGCTTTTATGAAAAAAATTTTTAAATGCTATAAAACATATTTAAAATTCAATAACTAAGATATTAATGAAATACTATGATAAAGGTAACTCAATAATTTATGAAATGTTATGGTATTTTATTCATTATTAACTTATATTTTTTAATATCTTTTTTAAATGTTAAAGTTTTAAGATTGAGATGTAAACATGCAATGAATCACAAATTGCAGACAAGCAAATTTCTCTGTAAAGAAAGGACAACTCTTACAACATGTGACCTTTTAATAATAATGTCATATATAGAATCCCATAAAAGGAAAAATGGGAAAATTTAAACTAAAAAAAATAAATATTATTTTAATGATCTTTGTGCAAAACAATTTATATTAAGCTTTCCAATTTTTGATTTGTAAATAAGGTTTCCACTTAATTACAATGCTACTTAAAAGAAAGTAATGCAGAATTCTAAATGATTTTTAAATTATTATAATTAAAATTTTAAAATATAAAAAAAACCTTGTAAAAATTCATCATTTATTAAAAAAAATTTTCTTAAGACAATAGTGTCCTTAATATACCTTTTTCATAGAAGCAATTAAAAGCTTTTCTAATTAAATAATGTCATAGTTTTATTACATTTTTTAGTTTACCACTCAGAGCAAATTTTTGGACAAACAGCAGTAGTTTGAAAAAAAAAAAAAAAAATTAGATGATTTACATTCTCCAAGGAGTTCAACTTTTAACTAATAAAAAAAGAAATTGTGGCAGAAAATTTCATGAAATTAAATTAAGTGGTTAACATATGTCAAAAAAAAAAAATGACCAAGATTTTCTAAAACAAAAAAATTAAAAAATGTCTTGAAAATTTCATTAAAATCTGACAATTATTTGATTTTCACATAACTTCCCAATGTTTTCTGCTTGAGAAATGGTACTAAAAATCTAATGTTAAATATTCAATTGACTGCCGACATAAGAAACAAGTTTTTTAACCAAAATTTTGAATGTGTTAGAAAGGTTTAAAAAATGTTTTCCTCTTAACGATAACAAAAATTTGGAGCCTTTTTTCATCCTTTTATGCTGTTTTTTCAGTGAGTAAGTGGAGGTACCTAACTTTGGGCCACTGCTGAAAAAAAAAAAAAAATTTTTAACCAAAATTTCAAACATCCTAGAAAGGATTAAAAAAAATTATAAAATAATACTTTGGTCTTTCCATTTAATAATAACACAAGCATTTTGACAACAAATTTGTTTTTCTCAAGTTTGGGGAGCAATGGTGTACAGAGATCTGGTAGGGCTCAGGTGAGGATTGAGACTGGCACCCATTACCCCCACCCCAAACAAGATCATAGCAGTATATTTAGTTTATTTTCTTTTGGACAGATCCATTGTTTACAAAGGTTTATCACAACCAGAGGGAATGTTTAAATAAGATATATTAACACATTTTACAAATTGGACAAATTTTATTTATTTATTTCAAAGTTGAGTGACAAAAGAAAATTTATGAACTTTCTTTTTGGAAAAAAATAACAAGCAATGTGATTCTATATTATTCAAATACAAAAATTCATAATTACTTAGTCATTTTCAAATAATATAAGGCATGGGAGGTTATTTTTTTCCCATAAACAGTAAACTTACGAGAAAAAAATAGGGTTCCTGAAATTATCAAATTAATGATTTTCATTTGTTCTAAAATAGTTTATTTGTTTTTATTAATAATTTTTGCAGGAAAAATTATTATAATCTTGGAGACTGGAGCCATAAATATTTTTGGAAGGAAAACCACAATGGAATTACAAAACAGTATTTTTTAAAAGAAGTATTCTGATTGGCTGAAAAAACAAATTTCACTGCTCCAAAAATTTTTGGCTTTCTGGAGTCTGTTTTGTAGAAGAATGATCACATCTTTTTGTTAAAGGAAAACTGTTGATTTTGTATAAATCAGTCTGTGGAATATTGAATTTAATGCCTCCGTCTCAGAACACCAGATAACACACAATTATCAACAAATTCTTTTTAAACACTTTCTTTGCTTCTTCGGTTAGAAATTGTTTTTTCAATATTGATAAGTGACAAGTTTACTAGCCTATCCTGTGATATTGTTGAATGTAAATAATTTTTAATCATTTTAAGTTTAGAAAACGATTACTCACAAGAATCAATGGAAACTGCTACTGTTAGCAACAGTCTGTATGCCATGGATAATTCAAAACATTCTTTGCCATATTTAATAATACACTTTAATAGATCAAGAGGATCAGAGGGTATCTCTTTACCTCCAGCTCAAATTAGCAAAATGAAATCTATCATTTCACTGTATAAAAGAACACAACCAATATCTGAATACTGATTTTGAAAATCCAAACATTCATTTCGAAGGCATGCTTTTTCATTTTTGTCATCAATGTCTAATAAATGCAGGTTAAGAAGCAATTCAAATCTTTTTCTTAGTTCTGCCAAACACTGGCCTCTCTCTTGAATCTCAACAACCAAACGACTGACAACTACATGCATAACTCTTTTCATCTCTTCCTTTGCTGTTAAAGCAGCATCTGTAACTTCTTCTCCTGGTATAATATTTTTCCTACTCGTGCAAAGCTCAATTTGAACTCCATATTCTTCACAATATTTTTCAGCTTAGTTCAAAGCATTTCTGATTATGTTTTTCCTTTTTTTATTACCAGTATGTTAGTCAAACCTTGCAAGTCTATATCTGCTTGATTTAACCTAACCTTAGGATCTTGCATTCTCTTCTGGACTCTCTCCACAGAGCATAAAATTGGATGCCAGAAGTTAAGTAGTGCAATAAATGAAAACTTTTGGAATGAGTTCATAAGTATCCCAAAATCACATTTTGTTTCTTGACTGTACTCTTCAAGTTGTAAATGTTCAAGGCTGGCGATTACTTCATTTAGACTTTGGTACACTACAGTCACAACATCATATCTTGCACTCCATCTGGGTTACATTGTTCTTTCACCACTCGAGAAACATATTGCTTCAGTATTGCCCATCTTGATGAAGGAACAGAAAAGAAGTTGAACAGTCTGTCGAGGACACCAAAAAATGTTGTAACACATGGATCTACTGTACAGGAATGAAGACAAGCTAAATTGAGATTATTATTTTCACAGTTTGCAAACATTGCTCTTGGGCTTACATCCAATATTTTCTTTTGGACACCATTTCTAACTTCAGCCATCACAGCTGCATTATTATAGGACTACCCACAGCAATCTTCAGTGAGTAAACCATATTGTTCTAACAAGCTGAGAACTTTGATGACACTACTATTGGCATCCTTTTTCTCAAGTTGGAAAAAATCTTAAGAATAATTCCTTAATTTCAACTTCATTTTGACTGATAGATACATACTATAATGTTAAAGAAAGTTGGTCTTTGTGGGTGATGTCAGGAGTTGAATCCATCATTATTGTGTAATATTTTGCTTCTCTTATTTCATCAAGTATTTTTTGCATGGATTGTTTCACCAAGGAGATGCACAATTTCATTCTGAGTTCTGTTCCAGAGGTAAGTCACTTGTTTAGTATTCGTCAATATGCTGTGCCAAAATTGGATCGTATTTTATCATAAGTTTAAATAGTAGCAAAAAAATTTCCAAAATTCTGAGACAACCCTGCTATTGGTGCTCTCTGAGAGCCAAATTGTTTTCCCAGAAAAGAAATAACACTGTTAACACAGAATGACTTTCCATTTCTTTCTTTCTGCTGACAGTTGTGGTTGAAATTTAGCATCCACTGTTGTACGAGTTTGAAAACAACCTCTCGTATCCAGATACTTAATCATGTCATTTCTATGCACAGGACTGTTTCCAGGATCTGGAATCCGTGGATATAACGTCCTCCAATTTCTGAATCCATCCTCTTTTGCAAATCTGATTCTGTCGCAAATAAGAAAGCAAGGAAAACAGTAGCAGCACCCACAAAAGGGAGAGTACAATAACCAAGTTTTTGTTACAGCTTCACCATTTGCTGACCACTTGACAAACCACTGTGTTGACAAGGACCTCATCTGCAACAAATGGACCATGAGAATGCTGTAAATCTTCCAATCCTTGTTTTACCAATTTCTAGATTAATACATCCGCAAGTGGGTTCTTCCCAACTCCTTTACTTTCCAATTTAAATGGCTGCTGTCATTATCACTGATTTCTTCTTCACTTTCAATTTCTTTATCACTAAATGGTTCCTTCTCATCCTTATTCCCATAAAAAACCTTTTCATCTTTATTTTCCCTCAGATCTGGCTCATCTTCATTCTTCCTCAGATTCTGACAGTTGCACTGACTCATCCTTGTGTTCATGATCTCTTTCTGCAACTGCAATTTGTGTTTTTACTTCCCTTTTTAAAAAAGCTTCCAATGCTCCTCTTTGTCTCTCATTATTTTCTTTTCTTGTTTTTTTTTCTGTTTCCAAAACTGAGAATCACTTGGTTTTGTTCCCTTCATCTGTAGGTAAAGAATGGGATTGGGAGATTTTTATTTAAAGTTTCAAACTTGAAAGTAAGACCTAAGACCAAGATTATATATAAGGTTGACAAAGGGCCAACAAAACAATGAAGACCAACAATCAATTTTATCCAAAATCTGGGCGAATACCAAGGAAAATAGGCAAGAAAAAGTTTCTATAGTATAGGCACCTCCACTACTTCAGCATAAATTTCGATACCTAAGGTTTAAAATGAATTTTTTTTTTAAATGAAAATGCATTCTTGAAGATTTTTTTTTTTTTAGCTTTAATTGAAGACTAAAGGATTAAATTTATTATTTTTAGTAAGCAAAATACTCTGGTTTATTTGAAATAGAAATTATATAGATTAGAATATCAAATATTTGCTCAATTTTTAAAAAAATCTCTTTACAAGTGGCCATCTTTTAAGAAATTTGTAAACAAAACAAAATTGATTTTAAAAATTTTCAAAAAATAAAATATATATTTGTGACACATTATTTGAGCAAAATAAGCAAATTTAAAGTTAAATTAATCCAATTTGAAACAAATCTTACCTATGGCATAAAAAAGTAGTATACAAGCATTTCTTAATGCTGGCTCTTGTTTTTCTATTGTTGTTATTGTCATATCGATGAGGTCCGACGTGTTGATGGGTTGTATGGATGACCAAATTGACATAAATTTATGAAATCTAAGTAAACAGATTGGGGGGGGGGGTAAACTACATAATAATTTTTACAATTTTTTGTTTTTTTTTAAGCTTTTCACCCCAAGCAAGTCTGGAAGCCACTAGCATGCAAGGGGTTACAGAAGGTTTGGAGGAAGAGCAGATAGGAGTGGTAAAGGAGAGGATGTGGAGAAAGATAGTGGATCGATCAAGGCAAGGGGGTTACAGAAGATTTGGAGCGAGAGCAGATAGGAATGAAAGGGGGAAAGGATGTGGAGAAGGGAAGTGGATAGATCAAGGCAACTGGAGGTGTCAATTGATGTTATACTTAAATAGTTGGAGATTATATTTGTCAGGGATAAGGAAGGGAGTTCCACAGGCGAGATGTGCGAGACATGAAGCTGTTGGAGTAGAAGAGACGTCTACATCTAACAGTTTCAATGGTGAAGGGGTGAGAACGGGATGCCAGCCTCGTAGGACGCTTAAATTCATGATCCCTGGGAACCAGCGAAAGCAGCTCATCAGAGCAAATTACAGTGAAAGTATTTGTAAAAAAGACAGAGCGAGGCAATGGCGCATCTCTGAGAGAGCAACTGCAGACGAGATGACAGATCAGTGCCAATTACATTGTATATCCGTCTCTGGATCTCATCAAGAACCCTGAGGCAAACAGCAGGGGCTCCAAACCATATATGGCAGCAATACTCCATGCAAGGGCAAATGGTTGATTTATAGATTTGGAGGATCGATTCCGGGGAGAAAAATTTCCTGGCTCGGCACAGGGAGCCAACTTTCCTTGCGGTGGATGCAGCAACTGATTTGTATTTGTTCCATCTCAGGTCAGCGGACAGCGTGAGACTGAGCAGCTGCAGAGAGGAGCTCTCGAGAAGTTGGTCTTCAGACATTCTAATGGGATGCAGGGATGGATCCCTGTGGTGTTTAATAGAGAGCAGTTTTGTTTTTGAGGTGTTAAAGTTAACCAACCAATTTTTGCCCCAGTTCACAACCGATTGTAGGTCCTTTTTGAGACAAACTGCCAAGTTAACTTTGTCAGCATCACTAGATTTGTTTTTGAGGCAGGAGTAAATTGTGGTGTCATCCGCGTAGATGCCGACTTGGGAATCTATGGTGTCAGGAAGATCATTTATGAATATGAGGAACAGAGTAGGGCCTAGATGGAGCCTTGAGGAACACCTGCGTTAGTGGGATAGGAGCTGGAGATGAATCCATAGAGAACGACCTTCAATTCACGGTTTGACAGGAATGATTGTATTAGGTCAAACAATCGACCTGTAATACCATAACCCTGAAGCTTGCGAAGAAGGCCGGCATGCCAAACCGTATCAAACGCTTTGGAAATGAACATATTTTAGCAATTATCTAATATTTTGACATTTAGTTATGTTTAAATATGATTTATGAAAAAATGCTAAAATTGAAAATACTATAAAATTTTTCTTGAATTAATTTTAAAACTTAATAACCGAGATATGACTTAAATGTCATGATAGAGGTAACTCAGTTTATGAAATGTTATTTTATTTAATAATAATTTATATTTCTAAATATCTTTCTTTTAATTTTAAAGTTGAAACATAAATATGCAATGAATAATGAATTTCTGTATAAATGGAGACAACTCTTACGACACACGACCTTTCATAATGATGGCATGTACAGCATACCATATTAAGAAAAAAAAAATTAATGCTAAAATTTTTTAAAAATTGTAAAAATTATTTAAAAAATACTGGGTGTCAACAACTTTTAATAAACTTTTCAATTTTTGCTTCATAAACATATTTTCCACTTAATTACAATATCACCTAAAAGAACTGAAGTAAATGCAGAATTTTAAATGATTTTTAAATTAATATAAATTTTTTAATTAAAATTTTTAAAAATGAAAACAATTCTTATAAAATTTTATTATTCATCGAATTTTTTTTTCTTAAGATGATAGTGTCCTCAATATATCTTATTTATAAAAGCTTTTCTAATTAAATAATTGGATAGTTTCATTGCAGTTTTTAGTTTACAATTTGAAGCAGATTTATGGTAAATGGTGGTCCTGTTTAAAAAAAAAAATATTTACATTCTCCAAGGAATTCTACTTTTAATTAATAAAAGAATTTCTGGAACAGAAATTTAATTCTTTGAAATTTCATGAAAGTGGAGGGGGTAACATATGTAAAAAATATTTCCTACCAAGATTTTCTAAAACAAATACTCTCAAAAATAATTTCATTTATTTGTGAATAAGTCTTCAAAATTTCATTAAAATCCAACAATTATTTGATTTTTGCAAGAATTTCCAAATCAATGTGGGGTTTTTTTTAACTGGAAAAAAATGCAAAAACACTCAACCTAATTTACTACGTCAATGCTGATGTTGAAAAAAAAACAGGATTTTTAACCAAAATTTCAAATGTGTCAGAAGAGATTAAAAAAATACTTTGTTCTTTCCTCTTAATGAGGATAAAACTTTGTTTTTATTGAGTTTGTTGAGGCCTTTTTATCATGCTTTGCATTTTTTAGCAAAAAAGTGGAGATGCCTAGTACAATTGAAAGAAAGATCTACAAAGAAAACAATTTTAAAATTAATTAAAAAAAAATGGTAACAATTGATTTTTCATTTGTTAAAAATACGTTTTAAATTTCTAATTTTGAACTTTCTTTTCACTACCAGTTCACAAACGTGAAAAAATCAAAATGAAAGAACTGAAGCCCAAGTCTTTAACTTCTCGCATAGACTTTGGAATCGAGTTGGTGCTCAAAAAAAAAAAAAACGAAGTGGGAGGGGGTAAATCGTATACTTAATGACCAGTAAACATTTTTTGAAACATGCTGGCGTCGTTCGAACCCTATCTAAAATTTTCTTCGCAGGTTTGACCTATTTTTTATTTTTAATATCTAATTTTAGATGTATTTGAATTTGCTAAATTAAATAAAAACAAAAGTAATATACTATCGGAAGTGCCGCCCGGGGTCATCGACCGCCCCCATCCTTACACTGTTGGGGAGGTTTTCATCATGGTATGATTTTTTTTTTCAGCAATAAGTGGAGATACCTAAAAAATTTTAATTATATATACGGAAATTAATTTTTTTTTTTTTGTCAATTCATATTAGCTTTAGGTTATTATCTTTGAAATAAAATCGAAATGTAACGAAATTTCTTTCAGAAGAGACATTTAAATTATTTAAATTGCGTTTCTTTTTGCAGGGAGGGGCTTTTAGGAAGTCCGTGACGGTTCGTCTATCTACTTACCTTTTCAGGGAGAATCTCTCTAAAACCTTTTCATAGAAAAACAACCGGGATTATGTTACTGCTGTCGTTGGACTTGATAAATAAAATAAAACTTCCTATTTTCAAATGAACAGCAATTAAGAAAGGATTTCAAAATAGAACGGATGTAGTTTCTGAACAGAACAAAGGAATTACAATAACGGGTGTCAAAGAAGAATCTGTTCCTTCTCGTAAATAGTCTAGGTACAGACTGTCAATCAAAACATTGTATTTGTATCGCAATCTGTTTTTCTGACTTTATGTAAACTTTTATTATTGACGCAAAATGAAAACAACAAAATTAAAAACCTCTATAAAATTCAATATCTATCCAAGAGATTTGTTTCAAAGAAAATCAGTAAATTTACAAATTAATTAACTACTCGATATAACGAAAATAACGTATATTTACGAGCCGAAACTCATGATGTTTCAAGGTCACAGGTAAATGACAATCTTTTATCGTCATTCGGAGAGAACGTCTTTTTATGTCATCTCAATGCACGCGTGAAATGGTAATAAAAATACAGGGGATCAAACGGGAAATAATATAGAAATTGAATTTCTTTATGTTTCTGAAATTATTTTTTTTTAAGTATTAAAAAGTAACCAAAAGTTTTTTAAAAAATTATGAAAATTAGAATTAATTTTATTTTCATATGCCATTAAATTAAAAAATGTATAGAATGGAAATTAATCAAAAACTGAAATTATATTTTGGAATTGTGGCAAATGATGAGACTGAAGAAAATACCTTTTTTTTTTTTTGGCCAATTAAGGTTTTTTATTCAACTCAAAAAGATATACGAGGTGTTATCGCAGCCGCTTTCGGCTGTTCACTAGAGGCGGTAGAGAACGGCATTTTTCAATTTTGACCTTTCCAACATAATTGGTTTGGAGATGAACTGATTACCTCTTTCGTTCACGTTTGTTACGGACGTACTCGTAATACACCTCCAAGCGTTTTTACACCGATAGTTTCACATAGAAATCTCCACTCAATTTTTAGTGAGATTCTTGACATTTCAGCAATGCCATTTTTTGTCGAGGGGCACTCCGAACTTAACACAGCGACTCATCGCCTACCGGCCGCTCGCGGTCAGTAGCGTCCGGTCGTTTCTCGGCTTCAAGGCTAAGATCACGGTGTCAGATTACTCACTGGACGATCGCCTATGGGGCTGAGATTCGATCTCCCTGCGCTGGTAGTATCGCAGCTATGACCAGCTAAGACTAGCTAAAGCCAAAGCACTGCGGCCCGGGTGAAAACTCGGGTCCATTCCCCCTCCCCTCCCACATTAAACCCTGAACTTGTGTCACAACCTGACCCTGTGGGAGGTCAAGTAAATCAACAGGCCGGTCGCAGGGATTCGTCCCTGCGCTGGTAGTATCGCAGCTACGTCTAGTTATGACCAGCTAAAGCCAAAGCACTGCGGCCCGTGTGAAAACTCGGGTCCACTCCCCCTCCCTTCCCACATTAAAAACCGACCTTGTGTCACAACCTGGCCCTGTGGGAGGTCAAGTAAATCCACGGTCCTGACCGCTCGCGGTCGGTACCTGCCGGTCGCTTCTCGGCTAAGATCACGGTGTAGTATCTGTTCTCAGATTACTCGCTGGACGATCGCCTTTTGGCAGGGATTCGATCTCTGATACAGACCGGTCGCAGGGATTCGTCCCTACGCTGGTAGTATCGCGGCTACGTATGACCAGCTAAGACCAGCCATGACCAGCTAAAGGAACGTCTAACTAGCTATGACCAGCTCTGACCAGCTAAAGCCAAAGCACTGCGGCCCTGGTGAAAACTCGGGTCCATTCCCCTTCCCTTCCCACGTTAAACCCCGACCTTGTGTCACAACCTGGCCCTGTGGGAGGTCAAGTAAATCCACGGTACTGACCGGTCGGCTCTGACATTGTCGGTGCACAGGCACCTGGCCTCGAGGCCAGGATGCCGCCCCGAGCTGTGTATTAAGTTACTCTCCCATTTTTTTTTCGTCTGCCACCTGGACGCGAATTGGAACACACACACACACACACACACCCTCTCTCTACACTTCTGACTCACTCCTACTGGCCGCCCGCATATCGTCCACAACCTTTCCCTGTACGCACTATTGTTAGTAATTATTACGGGAGGTTTTGATTGGACTCGACCCGGCAGACCCGCAGCGATCACCAGCCATAACCAGACCAGTCGACCAACCGTGCTACCCAAACCTGACAACCAGCAAAGCCCACCTAAGATGACAAACCAACCTTTCCTGTACACACTATTGATAGTAATTATTTACGGAAGGTTCTTCGGCACTCACTTCAACCTCCAACACGACCGGAGCAGCCACGCAATCATCAACCTCCTACCGTCTGCCAACTGGATGCTAGTTGAGCTTTCCTACCCATTCTTACTCCCGGCTTCCATGGACCTTTATTTTCCAGCATTCTTAGCCATTATTTCCAGCTATCTCAGATCCCTACTTTTGGTAATCCCGACCTAAACTACTTATATTTTTTGCCGCTTCATCAACTGACTTAACCACTATTTCTGGCACCAGTATCGCAACTTAACTCACCTGGTTGATCGGCATTAATGAACCTGCCTACAACATGGAAGGTTCACCATTGAACTTGATCAGCAACCACTCAAAGCCAGCACCGGACATTTAAATTGAACTTCTCTTTGGACTCTTCTCTTCAGACTTCAAATAACCTACTCAGTACATTTTGGTTAAAATACTACGGAAGGTTCATCATTGGGCTTAACCAGCAACCATGTGACCTGAACTTTTGAACTGTGGACTTATTCTACTTGTAACATTTAGTCACAGATATAATATCGCAATCTTCTAGCCAGTTAGTATTTCTCAATTTACTTAATTCTGCCTCTATTACTTGTTTCTTTAAACGAATCACTACCATCATATATGATGTAAATAAATTTTATATTAATTTTAAATATCCTCGTTCTGTTGTCCATTTTTCTTCCACCTGTCAGATTTCACGTCTTTAATTTATAAATGTTAGTTGGCCTCCTGTGACTAATCTTTATTTGGGTCCACAGGCCATATTATATCGCATGTGGAGCAGTTTTCAAATAAGGAAATGATG
Organism: Acanthosepion esculentum; assembly: GCA_964036315.1. Classification (NCBI taxonomy): domain Eukaryota; kingdom Metazoa; phylum Mollusca; class Cephalopoda; order Sepiida; family Sepiidae; genus Acanthosepion; species Acanthosepion esculentum. The sequence goes on along the minus strand of OZ038479.1, from coordinate 32,706,306 downwards.
AAAAAATACCTCCCAAAGGAAGCCTCCATATTTACCACAGAAATCTATGCAATAAAATTAGCACTTGAGATTATTTGTGCAAGCAACTCAAAAAAATTCATCATCCATACCGACTCCATCTCTGTCCTACAATCTATAAAAAATACAAAACTGGATAACCCTTTCATTGTCAAACTTTTAAACAAAACTCCATAAGACATAAAAAGGTGATATTTTGTTGGATCCCAAGTCATATTGGAATTCAGGGAAATGAGAAAGCCGATTCCTTAGCAAAAGCTGCACTTAACATGACGTCCAACCAGAACTCCAAAATCCCATATACTGACCTAAGACATAAAATCAAGAAAATGATGATGCAAAAATGGCAACAGCTATGGGACAAAAATACCCACAATAAGCTCTATCAAATAGAATCCACTTTAAAACAAAGGAAACTGAATCTTAATAATACAAGAAGAGAAGAAACCACCCTTACTCAGTTATGCATTGGGCACACTAGACTGACTCACTCCTTCATACTGGAAGGGGAACCTCCTCCTAAATGTCCCTGTGGAAACCAATACACAGTAAAACATATACTGATAGAACACATTTGAAGAAAGTTCTACAACATTAAGAGTACAAAAGAACTATTGATCCAAGTCATATAATAAACTTCCTGAAAAGAATTGGTCTTTTATCAAGGTTGTAGTCTGATGTGTAATTAATATATGCTACCTTTTAACATTGTGCAAACAAATCGTCTATACTAAATGGAAATCCTTGTCCTAGACAGTAATACCTAGCTTATATAACTTATAGACGTTTACAAGTCCTATATATTTAATAAATAAATAAATATATATATATATATATAAACTAAATTTGGCATTAAATGACCTACAATGGTTGATATGCCATAAAACCCAACCAACCATATTATATTGTGCTCCCTCCAGGGGTCCACCACATATTTAAGAAGAGAAGTGATTTATCTTCATTTCTGTAGCTTCCCAATTCCATGTGCTCTCCTTCCAAGAGGTCGATTGAAAAAGAGAAAGACTCTACATTTCTTTACCGGTAAGAGGGTTTACTTTTTTCTATGGAATCAGGGTAATTAGATTTTTTTATTTTATGTGATCGTGAGATCAATACAACATATTCACTATTCCATGTAGTGTTTCTTCCTCTCAAATCTAAAAAAAGAAAGGGTATTTTATCGAAGTACTTCCAAAACTTCACTAAAAAAGAATCTTTATGTTGTGAAAAATACACTGACTTGAAAATCCTTGAAAAAAAAATCAAGTAATTATCGGATTTTAATTTATTTGAAAATGCATGAAATTATTTTTGGACTTTTTTTTTTTCCAGAAATTCTTGCCAGTTAGAAATGAACTAATGAATTGATGATATTCTCCTAATTGACACACATTGTCAGCCAGTTACAGGCTATGTTTCATGTAAGAAAGTAACACTCCAGAGAATCGATAATGACATTTGCAAGAGCATGACACACACTTGCTGAATGCTGTGACTTTGTCGACATGGACAAAGAAATCAAGGACAGATTTATAGGTGCACTCCAAGACAAAGGAATAGCAAAAACATCTGTAACTTACCCCCAGACTTGAGAGTCAACAAAGTCCTAGAAACGGTGCAAGGTTGCAAGTAATTCAGGGCGCAAACTTAGGAAAGGGAAGCAAAGGACATGGCCGAAATACAAACAAACCAGTTAAAGGCTCCAAAGCCAGATGAAAGATACAGTCAGAAATAGTGCAGTAGATGTAACTGACAATATGATTGAGGCCAGTGTCTGGTAAAAAGGAAAACCTGCAGAAAATGTAATGGAAAAAAATCTTTTCACAGAATGTTGTAGCTCAAAGATAAACAGCATTCGTGAAATATTAGGTTGGTGCAAAAATAATGTCGTTTTTTGACGTTCAACTTATATATATATACGACATTATTTTTGCACCAACCTAATAATATGTGACAAGGAGGAGGAGGATGTTCAAGGATCACTCTTAATAAAAATAAATAAATAAAACACTCAACCCATGATTTGCAAAGCTACAATTTGCTGTACACTTGTGAAATTTAAAATAGACACAGGAGCAGATATTAGTGTTATTAGCCATAGCACCAACATGAGAGACAATCGAGCAACTACTAAAAAATATTTTCTGAATCCCAGTTTTCTCTGTGGAACAACTATCCAAAGACTAATTCAATTAAAGAATATTTTTACTCCTTTACGATTCTTCTGAATTCGTATACGTATATTTGTAAATGCAAATGATTTATTTAACAGGTATATCAAAAATTTATTTGAAGAGACAATGCCAAGCCCTTTTGCATTTCAACGGCAACACGAATACTATTTTCAATCTTATCAATGGTAAAAGCTGAACTTGAATGGTTAGTATGTGATGGTATCATAGAAAAAGTAATCCAACCTACAAACAGGTGTGTGCCAAAATCCCAGTAACAAAATGGCCACGTGTGTTTAGGTATTGACTTGAAGAGACTCAATTTTGCAATCAAAGGCAAACACTACATGTCACAGAAACTAGACAATATCAGTTTCAAGTTCACAAGCCAATGTAAAACATGCTTTTTATTGTTATTTCAAAACATGTGTAAAATTGTAAAAAATATATTACGGACCAATTTCCTAAAAGTGACAGTGAAACCATATTTTGAATATGCTTCTTTGACTCTTCATGGTTTTCAGTTGTCTTTTTCATATTTCTAAAACTGACTTTTGTCCATGTTACATCACCTCCAAACAACAAACAAAACAATGCATTTTCCACTTTTCATTCACAGAGCCAACTTTTTTGTTGGTACCATTCAGAATTAAAGTTACAAATATACCTCTTGCTCCTGGTTGAGCTATTTGAATATCAAGTGTTGAATGGCCACTTTTCTTAACTGTAACTGTCGCCCCCCTTTTTAGATGCGCCAATAGTTTAGTTATGGATTCTTTATCCATTTTTTAATTTTAATAATTAGACTTTTAATATGGACAGTGTAAGGGAAACAATTAGGTAAGGGCCCATTTCCATTAGAAACTCCCACAATTCACTGCAACTTCCGCCCAAGCAAGGACCAGTGGAAAGAATTGGAGGGAGTTTTGTTAAGAATTAGAACTTAGTAGCCCTTATTACTGGTTACGGTGCACAGGTAAATATGTTCTCTTTAACTTTCCCGTGAAATTACTGGACTTATTAAGACCCCTTTTTGTAAAAATAATTTATGTTATGTTTTAAAACACTTTTTGTATTTCACGGTGATTTGAAGCTATAAATAAAATTCAAGCTCAAACATCAGCCGAGACTCGTGTTTTAATTTACGACCAGAAAAAGCAATAAGGAGCCGCTACAGTAACTGAAGTTCTGCAATGCCTTTACTTGAGCCACCACTGCCAGTAAATCTCCATGTTAATTAATACAGCATTTTAGGTTTTGTCACAGTGAAGGTTTTTTAAATATTCATAATAATTTCTTTGAATGGTAAATAAATTTGGTTTTTGTTTAAGAAAATTATCATTTAAGTAGAGTACTAATTAAAATGTGCTTTTCTGGCTTTTTTCAAATTTTCTAATAACACTGGCAATGTCAAATTCAATACTCAGTCATGCTAGATCAACAAGACCAGGTTGTAGATATAGTAGAACTCAAATAGTTTTTGATTGAGTTTACACAAAGCCTGTGCCAGCTGTATGGTGAATAAATGTAAATATTATTAAAGTAATCCAACACACATTGAAGCATATATCCTTAGCTTTCTGCCTCAAGATCTTGAACTCTCTAACAATTACAATACATAATAATACATACATACATACATACGATAATGCCAAAAATTCTGGTGTGCACAAGTCACATTATTACACTAATTTACACATCTAACCGGGGATACAAGTAGATACTCTTGATGTTATATGTTTATACAACTAAGCCTACAACAATTAATAATAACTACTAATAAAAAGATGTATTGCACTTTACTGCAATGTGTTCTTACTTTTAAAAAGAAAGTTCTGGAAACGATATTTATTATCATTAAAATGAAGAAATTTCTCGTTTTTATGGTGTTTTATTGATGATTAAAGTCTAATTTTTTTGTCTATATTTCTGAGATGAGGTATTATGTACAGTATTTACATTAGTCGGACTATTGTTCTCATCTTTGTCGCCATATTTGTCACAACGTTTCGGCTGTTGTACGCTCCAGCCTTCTTCAGGTGGTTGGAATTTTGAACCGAACCCTTTATTTCGATCACTGGGGTAGACTGTTCTAGTTCCATGTGCCATGTTTGATGGATGTCAGTTATCTCCCGCTAATTTTCCCTCTGAAAGTTCTCCACTGCCTTAACCGGGTATTGAACTCACACTCTTTGGGTCTGTCACTGGATCTAACCAACGCCTTTATCCACTGTGCCACGTGTCCTTGAAATAAAGGGTTCAGTTCGAAATTCCAACCACCTGAAGAAGCGTTGTGACAAATATGGCGACTAATGTAAATACTGTCTAATTTTTTTCCTTTGAAAAATAACAAATCCTAAATTCCATGATAAAGAAAAAAGAAGCAATCATGTAAACACAGTATATTTAATCTCCATTTTGCTTTTACAAGTGAATATTTTTTTTCGTTATTTATAATCCTTATTTAGTTTGTTTTATTTATCGAGAACAATGAAATATTTGAATTGACAATTTTTTTTTATTAAATGACATTTACACATTTTTTCTTCCTCAACAGTACAGAATTTTTTTTGATGGCATTAAATCTTTTACTGATCACCGGAAGAAGATGCCAAAGTTCTAATTTTCAAACTTTCATTTAAAGTCGTTTGCTCACCTAACAGTAACAATTTGAGAAAAAAATATTTTGTGTTGTTATTTATCATGTTAAACCCCAACCATCACATTACCATGGTTCCAAAATTGACTGCCCTATTATACAGTGCAGAATTCCAAGCAAATACAACACCAGATAGACACATTTAGAAGGTTTTGTTTTGTGATATATTTCAGTAGGATAAATTTTGGGAAAATTGAAAAATTATCAATAAATAAAAAGACAAAAATATATGTATATAATGCAAGTCAATAGCAAAGCAACTATAAGACAGTAGAAAGTAAAAGGTTCACTAAGTAGGAATAGTATTTAGAAACAAAAGGGGATACAGTATAGTGGTTATAGCATTCTGAAAGGAAAGAAAGTGACAAGCAAAAGTTCAGAATATTGATCCATTGAGAGCATTAAGAAATTTCCTTAATTATACACTCCTGAAAGTGTTTGTAAAGAAATCAACATCATTTTCTTCTGGTGAAATAAAGTCCATTTTTATGCCATTTTGCACTTCCCTACTTATATCTTCATACAAAATGTTGGTGATAGACATGATTTTTAGATACAGCTATACTAACTTATCAAAAGATAGAGACAGGCTCATTTTTATTTGAATATAGTATTTGATAATGGGATAAGCAATTTCACTTCTAATACCATATATTCCACATCAAATACTGACAATATCATTGTAGGTTGTTTTCTTATCATGATATATATCAGCCTACCAACTACTTATCACTAGTTTTCTAACGGCTTGCATCCACAGATTTCACAGTTAAACAGATTCTCACGTGTGTTAACAAGAGTTTTCTGAGAAAAGTGTTTTGGGAAATTAAAATCCACAGATTTCTCTCAAACATGTCTTAGCATGCCATTTGAGATTTGAATTTTGGGAACACTTAAATTCACAGATTTCACAGTGGAAAGGTTTCTCTCCTGTGTGTGTTAGCATGTGTCTTTTCAGATTTGAACACTGGGAACACTTAAATCCACAGATTTCACAGTGGAAAGTTTTCTCTCCTGTGTGTTAGCATGTGTTGTTTGAGATGTGAATTTCGGGAAAAATTACCATCACAGATTTCACAGTGGAAAGGTTTCTCTCCTGTGTGTGTTAGCATGTGTCTTTTCAGATTTGAACACTGGGAACACTTAAATTCACAGATTTCACAGTGGAAAGTTTTCTCTCCTGTGTGTTAGCATGTGTTGTTTGAGATGTGAATTTCGGGAAAAATTACCATCACAGATTTCACAGTGGAAAGGTTTCTCTCCTGTGTGTGTTAGCATGTGTCTTTTCAGATTTGAACACTGGGAACACTTAAATCCACAGATTTCACAGTGGAAAGGCTTCTCTCCTGTGTGTCTTAGCATGTGTTGCTTGAGACTTGAGCTTAGGGAACACTTAAATCCACATATTTCACAGTGGAATGGTTTCTCTCCAGTGTGTGTTAACATGTGTCGTTTGAGGTGTGAATTTCGGAAAAACTTACAACCACAGACTTCACAGTGAAAAGGTTTCTCTTCACTGTGTGTTAGCATGTGTCGTTTGAGACTTGAACTTTCCGAAAACTTACAACCACAGATTTCACAGTGGAAACGTTTCTCTCCTGTGTGTGTTAGCATGTGTCGTTTGAGATCTGCATTTCGGGAAGATTTATATTCACAAATTTCACAGTGGAATGTCTTCTCTCCGGTGTGTATTAGCATGTGTTGTTTGAGATGTGAATTTTGGGAAAACCTACAATCACAGATTTCACAGTAGAAACGTTTCTCTCCTGTGTGTGTTAACATGTGTTGTGTGAGATGTGAATTTTGAGAAAAGTTACAACCACAGATTTCACAGGGGAAAGGCCTGTCTCCAGTGTGTGTTAGCATGTGTTGTTTGAGATTTGAAATTTGGGAATACTTAAATCCACAGATTTCACAGTGGAAAGGTTTTTCTCCAGTGTGTGTTAACATGTGTTTTTTAAGGGTTGAACTTTGGGAACACTTAAATCCACAGATTTCACAGTGAAAGGGTTTCTCTCCAGTGTGTGTTAACATGTGTCGTTTAAGATGTGAATTTTGGAAAAACTTACAACCACAGATTTCACAGTGGAAAGGTCTCTCTCCAGTGTGTGTTAACACGTGCTTTTTGAGATTTGCATTTCGGGAAGATTTATATCCACAGACTTCACAGTGGAAACGTTTCTCTCCAGTGCGTAACATCATGTGTTTTTGAGATATGAATTCATGGACAATCTAACTCCACAGTTTTCTCGTATGTATCTCTCCTGTGTGGAACAGCTATTCCAAGAATTTCACAGTGTAAGAATGGTTCTTGGTTTCATGAATATTCATCATGGTTTTCAGGTACTTTCTAAGATGCAAGCTGCAAAAAGAAAAAAAATAAACTTATACGAAATGTAGGAAGGTAACATATGGTGTAGGATTATGAAATTAGTTTAAAATCAGTTGTACAATGCAATAGAATATATTTTACTTGGATGGCTTGTGAAACTAGAGCAGATTTGCCAATAGATTATTATTAAATCATGGATGAGTGGGTGTTCAAATGGACATAGGAACAGAAAAACAAAATCATGAAGCTGAATCCTAGATGAGGAAAAGGCCAAATTTGAATTGAAGCCATGTGCAGAGGTTGATTTAGGGTTCCTCACAGCCACTAAGCAGGAGAGCAGAAAAATGTGATCTCACATTTGCTTCAAGTGTAATAGGCAAGAGAAGAAGAATGTTGGAGAGGTGGATATGCAACCAATAGCTGCAGAGATGATTTGGGCCATCATTCAAAAACTGCAGTCAGAGAATGGCATGTCTGTTTGCCAGACTTGGGGTGTTGGGTGAAAACAAGGGTTGCATACAAAAGACTGCCCGAGAGGAAATGATGAAAAATAGGTGGGAATAAGAATTAAATGAGGATTGAAATCTAGTGTTGCCATTTAAATTAAACTATTCCTTATGCACAAAAACACTTATTATGCATGGAGAAGGAAATCTCTCCAATGTCTTTATGAAAACATCATGGAAATTTACAGATAAAAGTCAGTCAGCCATTCATTATGCAAGGAGAAGCTGACTGGAAAGCAAGAAGCTAAAATAGTGTTCCAGAGAACAAACTGTTTGTGTAGAACTTAGTTGCATCTATTTCACCTATAAAATGATGCCAATCTAGTATTATAGTAAATTTTTTTTTAATTTTACATTTTCACAACTGAAATAATACAACAATTACTAAAAATAAGGAATAAAAAAAGTAATACTAAAAAATATAGAAATTAATAAATAAAATACCAAAAATTTCATAAATGATAATTTCCTTAATCTTATTTCTGAAGCAATATAAAATAGGTACTTAATAATTATTGTTACCTGTCATGAAAATTTATAGTATTTCATTTATTATTAATTTTTAAATAATCTCGGTTAGGAAATTTTAAATTTACTTTGTTATAGTGTTTTAAATTTTATCAATTATTTTTTCAGAAAGCATCTTCAGGCAGAAGTATAAAGAAATGAAATAATGTCATTGCAATGTTTATTTTACTATTTGGAGCCCATATTCTGAAAATGAGTAGGAATTTGAAAAAAATTGATGATATACATTCTCCAAGGAGTCCTACTTTTAACTTTTTTCTTGTGTTATCATCTAATTTGCAACCCCCATTCATTATACACTAAACAATTATTATACATGGAGAAGAAAAATCACTGAAAATCTCATGGAAATTTACAGATAAAAAAACTCAGCTTCTCCATGCATAATGAACAGTTGACTGACCGGAAAGCAAGAAGCCAAAATAGAGTTCAGAGAAGAAACTGTTAGCATAGAATTTACAGTTACATCTAGCCATTTCAACTATCCACCGGTGGGTCTCTGGCAGTCTGCCAAGACGAAAATGCTGGCATGCCACCCAGTGGCAGATTGGTGGTTTGTGTGTAGGTTGATTGACTGATTGATTATTTAACCAGCATATCGACCTTCGTTGGGCCATTCAATGCTGAAAAGGTTTTTTTCCAAAAAGTATAGTTGGTAATATTATTTTTCCAAAACGTAGAGCTGGTAATAATATTTTTTCATTTTCATTCTGGTTTTTCAAAAACGTATAGCTGGTAATAACATTTTTCCAAAAAACGTAGAGCTGGTAATAATATTTTTTCAAAAACGTAGAGCTGGTAATAATATTTTTTCATTTTCATTCTGGTCTTTTGTGATCTTTATAAAAAAGCAATTATTTTGTTGATAAAATTTAATTGCTTAGCTACTCAAATAAAGTTCAAATATGCAGATGTAGTTTGTCGTCATACCCAGGACATGGTAAAAACATGGAAGTTCACTATTTGCCCATAGCTGGGACCCCAACAGGTGCTACCACCACGGGTCTGGGTGGACCTGGAACACCAGCAATTAAGAGGTGGTTCCACGCTTCCTCAAAACCTCTTGATCAGAGGCCTTGCTGTTGGATGCAGTTTAACGTCGTACCCAGGACGAGGTTTGTGTGTAGGGTAAAACTTCATGTTAGACAGCATTCAGCCCCACTTCTCATTCTGACTACTCCTGAACTTCACCATTTTAAAGAATGATACAAAGTCTCATTCTCTTCATCTGTCAAATCAGATTATGTAATAATTTTGAAATAAAAATACCTTATTTGGCAGCATCACTTAATTAGTCCCATATGTCTAAGTGGATTCAAGGACAATTTCTTAAACCTTTAATTAAAAATTCACCTGATTGGATTTGCTTTTTATAAAAAGCCTAAGTCAACACATCTGATTTATTAAAAAACTTTATAATTTAATAAAAGCTTATGATTTTTTTAAATATTGTCTTTTTTTATATTCACTTAATTTCCAAATGAATATAATATTTGACTTTACATATAGTTTCTGTGTAAGTTTCTGCAATGAGGAGTTATCATTTACTATTGTCCACATCTTTCTTCTTGTTATTACAATGACAATGTTTCAGGTGTTGTGCCCACTGGCTTCATCAGGTGTACGCCAGTCCAGATTCCTGAATTTAACCTTTTATTTAATCTATCAAATATACTCGTAGATAGGTTTCACTTATTTTACCAAACATTTCACAAAATATTAGGAGTGCGACCTATCTGCTCAACATAAATGTAAAACAACATTACCTTGTCATCATGATTTCTGATAAATTGAAAATAATACCTATCTATGTATGTCCACTTTTTCGCTAAAAAAGTGGCATACCCTCATGAAAAAGGCCCCAAAATTTAATAAAAACAAAGTTTTATTGTAAAATAGAATATGTTATTAAATAAAGGAGAGACCAAAGTATTTTTTAATTACTTTTTTATTCCTTTTTAGCACATTTGAAATTTTAGTTGAAAAATTTTGATTTTTAGGGCAGAGGTCACATTAGCATTAGGTTTTTTTAGTGCCTTTTTCAGTTGAAAACACATTAATGTGGAAATTATTATAAAAATCAAATAATTGTCGGAATTTAATGAAACTTTCAAAACTTAGGAATGAAAAAAAACTAACTTAAAATGTTAAACAAAATTAAATAATGTCATTGTATTGTTTATTTTATAATTTGGAGCCCATTTTCTGGAAATGAGGGAGTAGTTTTAAAAAAATTGATAATTTACATTCTCCAAGGAATCCTACTTTTAAGTAAGAAAAATAATTTGGGAATGAAAATTCAATTTTCTTTTTTGAAATTAAGTGGGGGATAACATATATATAAAATAAAAAAGAAAGATTTTTACCAGGATTTTCTTTAAAAAAAATGTCAAAAATAATTTCATTCATTTGTGAATAAGACCTAAAAGTTTCATTAAAATTCCTGTCAGAATTAACAATAGGGTTTATCCCAAACTGTGTTTATGTTGCATATCTGTCAAAACAATAAATAACAATTTATTGTTTTTTCTCCCGAATTGGGAGAGTATAAGATTTTTTTAACTTACAAGGTCAGGTGGTTGGTTTATTTTTTGCATTGAGAGATGATTGTCGTCCTTCTTGTTCTTTTTGTAATAGAATCCAAGTAGTGATTCTTCCAGCTCTTTATATATGTAATATAGACCAATGAGTTGGGAGAGTATAAGAATTCATTTTAACTTACAAGGTCGGGTCATTTGTTGTATTGAGGAATGATTGCAGTCCTTCCTGATCTTGTTCTTTTTGTAATAGGAGAATCCAAGTAGTGATTCTTCCAGCTCTTTATATATGTAATATAGACCAATGAGTTGGGAGAGTATAAGAATTCATTTTAACTTACAAGGTCAGGCCATTTGTTGTAATGAGGGATGATTGTAGTCATTCCTGATCTTGTTCTTTTTGCAATGGGAGAATATTTATTGCACAAAGTACAAAAGTGGTACAAGGCCAGAAATTCGGGTTGGGGAAGGTTGGTCATCATTTGTCTTCTATTTAAACTTAGCTAGCCACAATCACTGACCTTTGAACCAAAACTAACACATTCTTACTTACCATTCTTACTAGATCCATCATAATAACTCAGAAACTCTATAAAGTCCTAACATAAGAACAATTTGTCTGTGGAGGGAGGGGATAAAATAATAACTTAATATAATTTATAACCCCACTGAATATTTATAATGGAAAAAAAAAAGATTTATTTACAAGAAAAACTGTGTTAGTAATAACCCCCTCCCAATCCCTAAATGAGACTAAGACGTGCTAAGAATGAGTAAAACATTAGTTAACTGGACAAAATTAATGGAAAATTTAAATAATCAAAACACTCATTTGTCCTACCACACACTCATTCAAACAACAACAAATACGAAAATCACACTCAAAATATGAAAGACGTCCTGCATCCACCAGAGAACTGACATCTCTGGTCACCTAACAGGAAAGAGGTGAATTCAAAGAAAGTGGTGGAGGCAAAAAGTAAAAGCATACATCCCTCGCTAAGTTAATTTTGATAGAGAAAAAACATGAAAGGACAAGACTAGCCTAAACTACCCTATTTTGGGCAGGGTTGTCAATGTTCATTCCAGCAACTCCCAATATCCTTTATGCCTAATCAGCACCGAAATGCCACCACCTTTTACTTGGCACAAATGCACAAGACTCACCTTCCTTTTGCAAAATTCTGATGGGTGGAGTCATTTACTTTCCTTCCTAATCCTGACTTTAAGCTGATGCTTAAAGAACAAGATCAATTGGGACGAGGTGCCTAATGCCTACTAAGTGACAATACATTACTATAAACAGAACTGGCCTCAAGTACAAAGAACTTTCCATGCAACATGTAAACCATGAATTCAATGAATGCACAACAGACCTACGACCATACAGTGGAAAAACACACGACAGAGGGTCTCCACTGAACCACCACAGCAAACACAGTTTAGACATTTTTCCAAACCCGCCAAACAAAGTCTCTTACTAACCTAAAGGATCTTTTGAATCATCAGCCAGGTGAGTGATGCCTCATCGTTAGTGAAATATTTCAACTTAGATAAGCCTAAGTTTACATGAACCTGGATGAGCCTATGATCCATGTAAACTATCGAATGTGAACTTGGACAGCCTCTTAACTACGATTCATTCAATGTAGCTAGAACACACCACCTAAGCCGAGCTGTCCCTATTAGTCTAAGTCCACACTATCTCCCAGGGATGATCACTGCAATACTTATCAACAAGATCAAATCTATCAATAAAGCCCCAAAACTTTTTACAATGGGAGAATCCAAATATGTAGGTATCTCCATGACGTCACTAAAAAAAGAGCATAATCTGATGAAAAAGACACCAAACTTGATAAAAACAAAATTTTATCATCTGTTTATGTCACTATTAAGAGGAAAGAACAAAGTAATTTTTAATTATTTAAAAAAAATTTTCTGTCTTTATTAGAACATTCTAACTTTTGATCGAAAAACCTTGTTTCTCGTCATCACCAGAACTCTAGTAAATAACATGGCAATTTTTTTGTGCATTTTTTTTTTTATGACAGACATTCATTTTGAAAATCTTGCAAAAATAGAAATAATGATCAGATTTTAATGAAACTTTCAGAAAATATTCAGGAATGATGGAAATTATTATAAGTATGTTATTTTTTTTTTTAAGTCATGATAAAAATATATTTTTTATATATATATATATATATATATATATATATATAAAAGTCATGATAAAATATATATTTTATATATATATACCCACACCATAAATAATTTAATGAAAACACTAGAAATTCAATGTCGAAGCACACAAGTCATTATATTAATTAAAAACACAAGGCTTTGAGGAAAGTAAATAATGTTTTGTTTTTTTTTAAATCTGACCTCGTCTTCCTAAAATCAGCTCTGAATACAAAACTCAATAAAATAAAGATATTATTTAATTTTAAATACTTTTAGTTGCTTTTATAAATATGCATAATATTGTCTGAAGGCAAAAAACCTTTTCGATGAAAAATGAATTTTAAAAAGAATTGTTATTTCTTAAATTATTTTTACATTAAAGTTGTTAAATATTGTAAAATTAGTGGAAATGTCAAATCCTTTATTTAATGATTTTTTTAAGTACATGTATCTGTACAGATTATAAATTGCACAAGCTTTTTACAACCCACGAACCACCAGTTAGAAAAATCTTACTGTTCCTTGCCTTTGTGTCAATGAAAACGATTATAATTCAAATGTACGGAAGCCCGGAAGAAACACGGTACACTAAAAACATCACATGACTTGATTTTGTACATAAATATTGTTTGACACTGTTAACGAACGGCCTTTACATTTTTACATTTACGATTGCGGAACACGTTTGGAGAAGTTTTATTTAAAAAAAAAAAAAAATAGCTATCATCCTATATACAACCAAGTAGCAGCAGAAAATTTTTAAAAATAAGTAAAATAACAAGGTAAATAAGTTGTTCACGTAAAGCTAAACTGTCACTTATGACCTTCCGTACTATAACTATTCCCACATAAGATGACACTCGTCAATCAACACTGCTGTTAAGAATGGCTTTCTCGCATTTTAAAGTACATTTTTCAGTGCAGTAAGTAAGTAATGTTTGTTTCAAAATATATTAAATAAACTTTATAATTTCTAATTTTCTTAAATTCATTTTTTAAAAAATCATAATTGATTTTTAAAAAGAATTTTAAACGGAGACTTTCACTTTTGTAAACAAAAGTTAAAAAATAGCTGACGATAGATTTTCTGTCAATTTTGCTGATTCAAAAACATACTATTTTTAACGAAAATTTTGAACGTGCTAGAAATTATTAAAAAATGTAAAAAAAAAAATTATCAAAAATACTTTAATCTTTCCTCTTGATAATAACAAACATTTAGAGACGATAAAAAAATTATTTTCATCAAGTTTAAGGCCTTTTTTGTTCATGCTATGCTATTTTTTCACGGATCTCATGAACATACAAATAGTGATTCTTCCAACTCTTTATGTCATATAAACCAATTACTGTTCCTTAGAATGTGACTAATGAAATAGTATTTAACTTTTTTGCTTTTGTTATAATTTATATTATAATCAACATTTCATGTGATAGGTGTTCAGGAATTAACCTTTTGAAAGTAAGGATTTTTCTATTTAAAAAAAAAATTATGATCAGCAAACAAAAATAAATATAAAACAGAATAAACTTACAAATAATGGCTTCTATTGTTGTTTTTTTTATTTATTACGGGGTACCATACTTACTAGCGGAAATTTGGCAATTATTACGATTTTGCGCCTTTAAGTAAAGTTGGAGCAAATTTTAGCAATTCCTTTAAAAAAACATTTTAAAATCTTTAAGAATAAAAAAAATGAAATCCTTAAGGCCAAGTGATACTGTTATTAAATTATTTAAAGTTTAAATAATTTAATAACAGTATCAATAACTTAGGTTTCTTCATAATTTAATCGTTAATTCAAGTTCAGCATGTACATTTGCACGGAATTATGACGATCTTGGAAAATTTTAAGGGATATTTAGCACTTGAGGATATAAAACCAACATTTACCTAAGAATTAAAAAGAAAAATAAATTTCCTTATGTAAATAAATATTTCTTTTCCAGTCATTTTAAAAGTATTTTTAGGCGTTCTCGTGTCACAGTTTTCACTGAGAATCTAAAAACCTTTTTTACATAGAAAAACAAACAGGGTTGAGTAAAGTTGCTGTTGGATTTGGTATTTCTTTTTTCAAGCTCGAACTTATTTTGTAATCAATAAAAATGCCTATTTTTAAAGAAATTGCAATTAAAAAAGATGAATTATTTGAAAACAGAACGCATGTGTATATTCAAATGGAAATGCTCATAACAATTCAATAGTCCACACTCTACATTGGATTTCTAAGAGATTTTAAATTTTTAAATGTTGTTTTCATTGTTCTCTGAGAACGTGTCAATGTTTTAAAAATGCCTGAAACGAAATCTTTATTTATATAAGGAAATTAATTTTTTTTTTAAATTCTCATTCGCCTTTTATTTTTTCAAATAAAACCGAAATTTAACCGAATTTCTTTCAAATTTTCTGGACTTACCTTGTCTTTTCAGGGCGAATCTCTAAAAAAACCTTTTCATAGAAAAACAAACGGGATTAAGTTGCTGTTGGACTTGATATTTCTTTCTCAAACTCGACAATATTTTGAAATCTATAAAACTTCCTATTTTTAAAGAAATTGCAATTAAAAAAGATTAATTATTTAAAAACAGAACACATCTAATTGTGAATGCAGACGGACAGAATAAAGGAAATACAGGAAACGGTGTAAAAGAATTTGTTCCTTGTTTAAACATAGTCTATGTAACCAGAACATTGTATTGCAATCTCTGGTTTTTTTTTTTCCTGATTTGAAGTAAAATTTTATTATTGACGAAAAGAGAAAATAACAAAATTAAAAACTCTTAAATATTTGTCCAAGAGATTTGTTTCAAAGAAAAAAATAATAAATTTAAGAATTAAAGGAATTTGGTGAATGTAAATTTTAAAAATGTAAAAAAGAAAAACGTTTACTTTTTTTTTGCTTTTTAAAATAGAGCGGAAATATATATATATATATATATATATATATATATATATATATATATATATATATATATATATATATATTAAACAACTTTTTTTTTTATTAAATAAATTTTAAATTTTCCCCAAATAAATTTTGAAAAAAGGTATAATTGATTTTTGCAACATTTTTAATCGGAGAATTTGACTTCTGTTTACAAAATCGTAAAAATGACTTTCAACTGTACATACAGCAATCCTCAGGCATGGAAATTATTTTGTTTTTAGTAAATCCAGACGAAAGATTAAATGCGAATCGAAATAGGTTTTTTAGAAATGTGTTATTAACGGATAAAACTTTTGGAGCGTGCGGTCACAACGCTATGGTTGAATTTTTTTTTTTTTTTAACACATTTCCTTATTATTGTTTAATATTTTGTGGTATTTTGCGTAAATATAAATTTGAGAGATCACTTCAATCAACATGCTGACCTCTACAATTCTCTACCCCCCCCCACTATTTTCGGCCTTATGCCACATCTATGCTACACTTGAAAAATCACTTAGTCGCGTCTACGTTAGGCAGTTCGCTCGTGACAGACTTATCAAACACTCTTTTTTTTTTAAAAATATCCTCGTATTGCAGATTTTAATAAGCTTACAAATTTATGATCTGTAAAAAGTAGATAAAATAATATAATAACAGTAGGGATGTCCATTTTAGCATTAGTATTTTAGTTGTTTTTTTTTTCAGTTGAAAGACACATTGATTTGGAAATTCTTGCAAAAATCAAGTACTTGTTAGATTTTAATGAAACCTTCAGAACTTATTCACAAATGAAATTATTTTATTGAGTAAGAAACTTAATTTTAAAAATATATAACAACTTTTTATCATATTATGTATTTAAGAATGAAAAAAAGAATAAAATTATTAATATAAAAGTTCATTTTTCATCAAAAAAATATTTTGGATTCACATAAAAAAGCCTTTAAAACTTTTTTAAATATTGTCTTAGTTTTATTGGAGGTTTGTATTTTTACAATTGAGCTAAAAGTCTGGATAATTATGAACATTTTTTACCAAGTAAATCGATGATTTATATTCTTCAATGCCTTGTGAATTTAATTTTTTTTAAATGTAAAGTCAAATGTTTTCATAAAATTAGGTAGGGGTGGTAACAGATGCAAAAAATTTTTTTTTTTTTGCCATGACTTTCGAAAGAACAGACATTTCTAAGATAATTTCATTCATTTGTAAATAAGTCCTGAAGGTTTCATTAAAATCCGACAATTATTTGATTTTTGCAAGAATTTACAAATCAATGTTTTTCAACTGAAAAAAAAACTATATTACGCGACCGCTGACATAAAAAAGACAAGATTTTCAACCTAAATTTCAAACATGCTAGGACGGAATAAAAAAATTTATAAAATAATTAAAAAATACTTTGGTATTTCCTCTTAAAATAAACTTTTTCACCATAAAATTTTGTTTTTATTAAGTTTGGGGCCTTTTTTCTTCATGCTATGCGTTTTTGTTTTTTTTTGTTTTGTTTTTTTTTGTTTTGTTTTTTTTGGCGTAAAGTTGGACATCTGATTGTCAGATTCTTCATTGATGCTGACTACAAGAATCAATGGAAAGAAGAAAAAACTATGTCTGTTAGCATTCCAATTTTGTTTATGTCCTAAACATTTTCCCTTCGTGAAAATAAAACTTTCTTTTTTGTGCATTAAAAAATCTGATCTAATTTTTATCTTAATTCACAGAAAAACAAAAAAAAACGTGGATAGTTTTTTTAATGAAAAGTGAGCTTTCTTTTATATCATTTGTTTTTAGGTCTTAAGAGTTAACAATTGTTAATTAAATATTAAACTGTAAGCAGTCTCTCTCCTTTTTTCCTCGATAATGTTTTATTTCTGAAAAGTAAAATGTCTAAAAATGTAGATTTGATTGTTTGGTCAATCTGTAAATTGGTTCGAGTTACCTCCCTTTTCATTTGTTGGTACCTTATCACAAGGAGAAGTACACCGCATCTTTAAAGGACATGTGTCATTGTAATAATAACTGCGTGACGAAAAAGAGGTAAGCACATGTGAGACTGTGTATTCAAGTTATTGTTTTTATGTATGACAAGGTTTATAGAAAACTGTTTAAGTTGACGTTGAAAAAGCCACGAGTATTGTAAGTGCGAAAACTACTTACGAAAAAAACCCAAGAATTCTTCACCAGTCGACTTCTCGGGTCCTCATATTTTGCGCGATACTAACGTTGACACACACACACACACACACACACACACACACACATATAGCTTTAGGTACCTCCACAAAAAGTAAACAAAAAAGCATAGCATGACAAGAACGGCATTAAATTTGATGAAAATTTTTTTATCTGCTTATCATTATTAAGGAGAAATACCAAAGTATTTTTAATTTTTTGATTATTTTTTTTTTTAAATGTCCGAAAAAATTTTAGTTATCTTGTTTTGTTTTTTTTTGCCAGCGAAATTACTAAAAAAAAAAAAAAATCGATGTCAGACTTTTTTTAAAAATTTTGTAAGTTAAAATCCTACTTTAAAATTCGTCCAAAAATCAATTATACGTTTTTTAAAATTTATTTGACGAAAATTAGAAAATTTAAAGATTTAATATATTTTGAAAAAAACTTTTGCTTGTTTTCTTCGAAGAAAAATGTTGTTTAAAATAAAAAGGAGGCGATCTTAACATCATTGACTATTGGCAGGTGATGAATGATTGCTTTTGAGTTATCATACGGAAGGACATAATTGGCGTAACGTTTGTTTTTTTTTACGTGAACCAGCTTATAATTATTAAAGTAAAAAAAAAACTTTCAACATTCCAATTTCTTTTATTTTGTTTTTTTTTATTACTGTAGGTTACACTTACAAAGTTTGTTGATACTATCTGTAGAAATTATAAATGCTATATGAATAAATTAAAATACAAGTGCTGCACAGCTTTTTTAAGGCAACTATAGCCCCCTAAAGTCAATACAGATCTGCTATGATAAAACATTTCTATCCCAAGTAAAAATCATCACAAACATATCAAAAGTTATTTTGTTACTCTACAGCCTATTTGCTCTGAAAAAAAAATATTGAAAAATGACTTTTGTCATTACCTGAACAAAACATCAAGGAAATTATTGATCTGCACCCCATGAAACTAGGTATTTCCTGAAAGCAAAGAATGCTCTTTCATTTCTAAGTGACATTGGTTGGTGTAAATGATTATAAAATCTTTTTCTGGGGATAAAATATGAAAAAATAGTTAATTGCTATTCCTGAACACTGGAAACCAGGATTTTTTTGTGTTTTTTATTTATTTTTAAATCAGCAATAAGATAAACAGTGTTGAAATTAATCCAAAATTGATTTTGACATTGCTGGGTCAAAGACCAGCCAGCCGACAATACCAAGCTGTCATCACCTTGTAAAAAAATCCCATTTTTTTTTTAAATTTGTTTGATCAATGGCTTGATGTATTTTTGCTTTTTAGCACCTTTTGAGCAGGGTGATGACAACAACACTTAAGGAATGATTATGAGCTGCAGGCACAATGGACCGAGAACTGAGAAATGCTCAATATGTGTTTTGCACGAAGAATTTGCAATAATGAAATCGACGTTCAGCGGAGAACACTTAAACTCAAGCCATGCTATGTTTTATTGCTTGTGACCTTCCGTACTTTTTAATTACATCCATTTTACCAACATTTCTGAAGACAAAATTACATTTCTTAATTACTGCAGATCTTCTGATTAGTCAAAACGAAACAATTTACAAAGTGCTAAAAAAAAGATCTATCTCATAAGGACACTTAGGAAACCCGATGCGGCTTTTAACTAATTTTATAATATTTTAACAACTTAAATGTAAAAATCTATTATAATTAAAGAAATAACAAATAACAGTATTAAAAATTCATTTTTCATCGAAAAAATTTTTTACTTTCAGAAAATATTGTCCATATTCATAAAAGCAGCTAAAAGCAAATAAAAGCATTTGAAATTAAATGATATATTTGTTTTATTGAGTTTTGTATGTTACAATTCAGAGATGATTTTCAGGTACGTGGGGTCCAATTAAAAACAAAAAAAATATGATTTGCATTCCTCAAAGCCTTGTGCTTTTAACTATTGTAATCACTAAACCCGATGCGATCAAATTTCTAGCGTTTTCATAAAATTAGTTATGAGCGGGGAGTAATAAATATAAAAAAAATATTTCTGCCATGACTTTAATAAAAAAAAAACATATAATAATTTCAATCATCTGTGAATAGTTTCTGAAAGTTTCATTAACATCCGACAATTATTTTTATTTTTGCAAGATTTCACAAATTAATGTGTCATGCAAAAAAAAAAAACGTGCTAAAAATTGTGTGTTATTTTAGTAGTTCCGGTGATACAAAGAGAAACAAGGTTTTTAATCAAAATTTAGAATGTTCTAAAAAAAAAGAAAAATTTTTTAAAATAATTAAAAAAAACTTTGGTCTTTCCTCTTCATAATAACAAGCATTTAGCCAATAAAATTTTGTTTTCGTAAAGTTTGGCGTCTTTTTCATCATGCTATGCTATTTTTTTAGTGATTTTGTGGGGGTACCTAGTTTAAAATAGCGCCTCCTCTTTTTCGGCATAAATTTTCGATACCTAAGGTTTAAAATTAAATTTTAAAAATGAAAAAGCTTTCTTGAAGATTTCATTTTAGCTTTAATTGAAAACTTAATGATTAAAATAAATTCATTATTTCCATTAAGTAAAATATTCTGGTGTATTTCAGATAGAAATTATATGGATTGGAATGTCAAATTTAATTTTGATTTCTTAAAATTTCCTTAAAAGCGGCCATTTTCTTAATTTTAAGAAATTTGTAAACAAAAAAGTTTAAAATTCTTTAAAAAAATACATATATATTTCTGACACGTTATTTGAGTAAAATTAGAATATTTGAAGTTAAATTAATCTGGTTTGAGATAAATATTACTTATAGCATAAAAAAGTAATATACAACCAATTATTAATGATTGGTCCTGTTCATCTGATCCAAGGTTTGATGGACTGCTGATTGACGAAGCAATGATACCTACTATGGATGACTAATTGACATAATTTTCAAAAATCTAAGTGAACTCATTGTTTTTGGTTTTTAACTACCTAGTAATTTTTACAAATGAACATTTTTTTTAAATTTTTTATTGACTTTTATTTACCTTTTGAAGATGCAAAAATAAAAAAAATTTAAATACTACAAAATTTTCTTCAATTTTATAATTTAATAACAAATGAAATGCCATGATTACTCAATTGAAGCATGACCCACACTAATGTAAATACATAAAATTAAAATATTTAGTGAAATAGTAATTGAAAAAAGTAAAACTTAGTTTAAGCTTTAAACTTTTAAAGCAGAATGGAAATTTTGAAAACCTGTTGAAACGTAACTGAAGTGACATAATAAAGGGACAAAACTTTTAGATCATAATAATGGCAATTTCAGTCTACAATATAGTAAAATAAGGAACGTATTAAGTAAAAAAAATAAAAAATTATTTCAAAAATAGAATAGCTCAACTAAGTTTATTAATCTTTTCAATTTCGGATTTGTAAATTTTGTTTCCACTTAATTACTATATCACATCCAGGAAATAGCCCAATACAAAATTTTACACGATTTTAAACTATTATAAATTATTATAATTACAAATTTTTTTTAAAATGAAAAAATTCTTGTAAAAAATTTATTATTCATCATAGAAGTTTTATTTCTTCAGACAATAATGTACTTAAAATACCTTATTTACAAAAGTAATTAAAAGCTTTTCTAATTAAATATCAGTTTTATTGGATTCATTATTTTTCAATTCAGAGCAGATTTTCAGTTAGAATAGCTCAAATTTGATAAAAAAAAAAAGTAGATGATTTACAATCACAAGGACTTCTACTTGTAACAAAAAAAATTCAGGAAATAGAAAGGTTTTGTGTGAAATATCATGAAATTAAGTAAGTGGGGGAGTTAACATATTGAAAAAAATTTAGCAAAATGTTCTAAAAAAACATTTCGAAAATAATTTGGTTGATTTGTGAATAAGTCCTGAAAATTTCATTAAAATCAGACAATTATTTGATTTTTACAAGAATGTTGAAATTAATGTGTTTTCAATGGAAAAAAAAGTGAAAAAACGTCAATGATATTATATAGACACCATGATGATGTAAACAAAAGATTTTAACCAAAATTTCAAACGTGTTTGAAAGAATTGAAAAATTTCAAAAAGTAATTAAAAAATATTTTGGTCTTTCATCTTAATAATAACATAAACACTTTGACGATAAAACTTTATTTTTATTAAGTTTGTGGCCTCTTTCATTACGCTATGCTGTTTTTTCGCAAAAAAGTGGAGGTACCTAGTTTAAAATGAATTTTAAAAAATGAAAAATCATTCTTGAAGACTTTATTCTAGCTTTCATTGAAAGCTAAAAGATTAAGTTTGTTATTTCTGGTAAGTAAAATATTCTGATGAATTTCAGGTAGAAATTAAATAGAATGTCAAATTTTAAGAAATTTGTAAACAAAATAAATTTATTGATTTTAAAACTCTTTCAAAAATATATATGTATTTCTGAGTTATTTGAGTAAAATTAGAAAATTTTAAGTTAAATTAACCTGATTTGAAATATTACTTGTAACATTAAAAAAGTAATATACAAACATTTATTTATGATTTGTCCTATTTATCTGAGGTGCTGATTGATGGATGATGGAGTGACAAAGTGATCACAGCTAGTTGGCTGACCAGAATTGACATAAAAACAAAAAAAAATATGTTCACTTAGATTTCGTAAATTTAACTACCTAGCAATTTTACAAATGAACATATATTCCACAATTATCTAATAATTGACTTTTATTTACCTTTTGAAGATACTTTATGCAAAAATAAAAAAAATTAAAATACTATAAAATTTTCTTAAATCAATTTCTCTATAAAGAGACAAAACTCTTTGATCACATGAACTTTTCATAATAATGTCATGTTTAGCCTTTCATAGATGAAAAAATGGAACAAATTAAGTAAATAATTAAAAAATATTTTAAAAATAGTGCAACTACGTTTATTAATCTTTTCAATTTTGGATTCATAAATTTCGTTTACACTTAATTACTATATCACATCCAGGAAATAGCCCAATACAGAATTTTACATGATTTTAAACTATAATAAATTATTATTAAAATTTTAAAGACAAAAAAAATCTTGTAAAAAATTAAATATTCATTGGAAAAATTCTATTTCTTCAGACAATACTGTCCTTAATATAATGTATTTACAAAAGTAATTAAAAGCTTTTCTAATTAAATAATGTCATAGTTTTATTGCATTCATTATTTTTCAATTCAAAGCAGATTTTCAGTTAGTGCAAGTTTGAAAAAAAAAGTAGGTGATTTACATTCTCAAAGGAGTCCTACTTTTAACAAGTAAAAAAACAGGAAATATAAAAGTTTTTTGGTAAAATTTCATAAAATTAAGTTGGGGTGGGTAACATATGTAAAAAATAATTTCATTCATTTGTAAATAAGTCCTGAAAACTTCATTAAAAACAGACAATTATTTGATTTTTTACAAGAATTTTCAAATTGATGTTTTCAACGGAAAAAAAAGTCAATTTTGTTTTTATGCAACCATGATGACGTAAACAAAGCAAGTTTTTAACTAAAATTTCAAATCTTTCGGAAAGGATTAAAAAATTTCAAAAAAAAAATTAAAAATACTTTGGGCTTTCATCTTAATAAAAACATTTTGATGATAATACTTTATTTTTATTAAGTTTGTGGCCTTTTTCATTACACTATGCTGTTTTCCGCAAAAAAAGTGGAAGTAACTAGTCCAAATTTTTGTCATTATTAAGAGGAGAGAACAAAGTATTTCTTCTTATTTTTTTACATAATTTGCTTTTTAAATCTTCCGAAATCTTAGTTGAAAATCTTTTTTTTGTGTATTTGTGAAATTGTCCCTAAAATCGATGATGTCAGTCATTTTTCAGCAATTCGTAAACAAAACTGCAATTCTCCATTTAAAAATCTTGTAAAAATCAATTATACTTTTTCTCTAAATTTATTTGAGGAAAATTAGAAAATTTTGTTTATTTAACTTATCAACTAGAATGTCAAATATTTGCTTGACTTCAAAAAATCTGTTTACTGTCAGCCATTTCTTACATTTTACTAAGTTTTAAAATAAAATTTAATTGATTTTTGAAATCTTCCAAAAATAAAATATATATTTCTAATATACTGAGTAAAATTAGCAAATTTAAAGTTAAATTAATCTGATTTGAAACACTTACTTATAGCATAAAAAAAAGTATACAATCATTTCTTAATGATGGGTCCTGTTTTTCTCTTTATAAATAAGCTCGTATGGATGACCAGAATTAACATGAATATAGGAAATCTAAGTGAACGCATTTTTGGAGGGAGTTTTTAAAAAAACTACCTGGTAATTTTTACATATTAACATAATTTCAGCAATTATCTAATATTTTATTGACTTTTGCTTATTTTTGAAGATGTTTTATGAAAAAACAAATTTAAAATACTATAAAATTTTCTTAGATTAATTTATAAATTTAATAACTGAGATGAAATACCATGATAGCAGTAACTCAATAATTTATGATCCACACTAAAATAAATGCATGAAAAAAAATATTTTGTGAAATAGAAATTTAAAAAAGTAAAACCTTTAAATTTTAACGTTTTGTAACTAAAGGGAATAACAAATTAGAGACAAGCAAATTTCTCTGTAAAAAGAGGACAACACCTGACCATTTCATAATAATGTTATGTATAGACTACCATAGATGAAAAATGGGAATGTTGAAAGTAAAAGAAATTATTTTAAATATATTGGTGCAAAATGACTTAATTTTTTCAATTTTTGATTTGTAAATATAGTTTCTACTTAAGTATAAAAGAAATATGGTGTGGGTATTTTTAAATTATGATAAATTATTATACTTAAAATTGAAAAAAGAAGTAAAAATTCTTATAAAAATTAATTATTCATCAAAAACATATTTTTCTTAAGACAATAATGTATTAAATATAATTCATTTACAAAAGCAATTAAAGGGTTTTCTAATTAAATAATGTCATAGTTTTATTACATTTTTTAGTTTACCATTTGGTACAGATTTTCAGAAAACAAGCAAATGTTTCAAAAAAGAAATTGTGGGATTTACATTCTAGGAGGAGTTGTACTTTTAAGTAATAAAAATGTTTGGACATATTTAATTTTGCAGAATTTCATAAAATTAAGTAAGTGGAGAATAACATGTAAAAAAAATATATTTTTTACCAAGATTTTCTAAAACAAAAAATTTCCAAAATAACTCTGTTCATTCCTGAATAAGTTCTGAAAATTTTATTAAAAACTTTCTCTTATTAAGTTTTGGGCCTTTTTTCATCATCTATAATGTCTTTTTTTAATGAAGAGCAGACATACCTAGCTTTAACTTTAGTTAACAGCTCTCCCTCTTTATTTATCACACATGTTTTAATGTACAATTTTATTTTATTTTTAAGGAAGAGAGACTCGAGATTCATATACATGATCCAGAATCTTGTTAGAAGAAACACCTCTCTTAGGCAATCTGCAACTTGAGCCAGAAATCCAAAATTCATTCAAGTTCATGTATTTGTTTTTGTATGTATGATTATGTGCAGTGACAATTTTTTTCATTTTTAAGCAAGAGACACTCTAGGCTCACATACATGATCCAGAATCTTGTTAGAAGAGACATCTCTCTTAGGCAATCTGCAACTTGAGCCAGAAATCCATTCAAGTTAATGTATTACCTTTTGTTCAAACATTTACACAATAATATATTTGAGTAGATGAGTGTGCAGAATTGTATAATCTTGCATTGTCAGTTTTTATATATTACCAGAAGATTTTTCAGCTTGTCTTTAATGTATAAAAGTTCTAGAAACTATTTTCTATAAAAAGTGCAGGCTTCCTTTGAATCAACCAAAGCTAGTGTCTCTGCTGTGTGTGTACTTTTCACTACTCTGTTGACTAAGAGGTTGTCAAGAATTAGGAACATGACAATCATTGTTACCCACAATAAAGACAATGTATCCTGCTTGAGATGATCCATTGTTAAGCCTAACAAATCCTGCATCACTAATTTGCTAGCAGTTTAATTCTTGCAAGATGGCCTAAGTTAGGCATTAACAGTCTAGAGGAGATTTTCATAGCTTTCTTAGTTGATTTATTTACCAGTGATATATATTCTCCTCCTTTCCATCTTTTAAAAATGATGTAACATCACTTATCTCATAACGTAAATCAAATTAAAAGCAGGACTCCTTGGAGAATTTAAATCATCAATTTTTTTTTTCAAACTGCCCCAAACAATAAATAAAAATACAACATTATTTAATTAGAAAAGGTTTTAATTGCTTTTATAAATAAGATCTAAAGATACTATTGTCTTCAGAAAAAAAGTGTGATGAGTAATGAATCGTTTTCATTTTTTAAATTTTAATTATTTTTTAATTTATAATCATTTATAAAGTTTCAAATCTTTTAAATTTTCATTTTACTTTGATTGCATGGTTATTAAGTGAAAACTATATTTGCTAATCAAAAACTGAAAAGTGTAATGCAAATCATGACACACCAAGATTCTAAAAATAATTTAAAATATATTTTTTATGTATATAACATGCCCACTTTTGAAAGTATGGTCGATTGTACACAAATTCAAAAAATAAGAGTGATGACTGTAGTCAACATTACTAAAATTAGGTTACAGAGAATATTTTCCCGCATTTCTAATATTATTGCGTACTTAAAACTTATATAATTCATTTTCTTAAATTATATTTTTCAGATAAAGACTTGATAGAACAACAATCAATCATTCATCTCCACATCAAACATGTCTACTGTCAGTTAAAAACACTGCTACTTTTTGCATAAAAATTAATTTCTGCAGTATGTACATATAACTTGATTGTGTGGTCTATAAATGAGTGCAAGTTGCCTCCCTTTTTGTTTGTCGGTACCTTCTCATAAGTGAACGTACACCACCTACGTCATTGTGCGGCTAAAAAGAGGTAAACAGATGTGAAATTATCTCTCTATGTATTCAAATTATTGTTTTTGTATGACAAGGTTTATAGGTTGAAGAAGACAGCGAGTGTTGTAACTGCGAACGAAAGAAACCCAAAATTCTTCAACTTCTCGATTCCTCATTTTTGGCGCGGTGATGCCGTTTGCGTTGTACATCCACTGAATTTTCAATACCTAAGATTTAAAATGAATTTTTAAAAATAAAAAGGCATTCTTGACTATTTCATTTTAGCTTTAATTGAAAGCTAAACTAAATGATTAAATTTACTATTTCCAATAGTAAAATATTCTGGTGTATTTCAAATAGAAATTATATAGATCAGAATCTCAACTTTTTGGTCGATTTCAGAAAATCTTACAAGCGACTTAATTTTGTTTTGTTTACAAATTTCTTAAAATTATCAGTTTTAAAAATCTTCCAAAAATAAAATATATAGTTGTGACACGTTATTTGCATAAAATTAGCAAATTTAAAGTTAAATTCATCTGATTTGAAATAGACATTACTTAGTTAAACTTTAAATAATTTTCATTTGAAATCAGATGAACTTAACATTAAATTGCCAGTTTTATCATAAAAAAATGTAGTGCAGAAATTATACAGCTAACAGTATATAGAAACCAAGTTTTACGAAGTTGCCTTGATTTAATAAAATGAATATGTTGGGTGTCGAAATTTCGTCATCTTGTTTTTCCTTTAGTTTCCCTATCACCTGGTGACGGATAGTTTGTCATTTCAGGAAGCCAAGTTTTACAAATTAGACTTTATTCAAAAACAATTTCAGTGATGTGACCAAACAATAATGCAACCTTTTGTCTCTAGATGACTTTGTCTTGCTACTTTTCTTTATATTTTGCTACTTTCACTTAATTTTCTTTACAATTGTTGCATTCTTTGTGAGGGTTGTCTCAGAAACTCCTCAAGTTTGATTAAGGCCTCAAGTATGAAGTGCGAAAGCTTATCAAGCTGGAGCAACTTACCCAATAAGTGGATATTCCAGTGAGTAAAATTTTGCATTTTCCTTTTATTTTCTTATTTTAATAGCATATATTGTTACACTTTCTTGCTAAGTATTATAATGAAGCTGAAACAGAAATCCATACTGAAACCTGGGAAAAACTGGAATTCAATATTGAAAACGGAAAAAAAAACAGAATTACTACTAAGAAAAGGACACTAATCCGTTATTAAAAAAAGAAATAAAATTGATTCTGCTCAATATAATTTCTGTTTGAAATATTTTTCTTAAGTCCTAATGATAAAATTTAATCCTTTATCCTTCAATTAAAGCTAAAATGAAAGCTTCAAGAGAATGTTTTCATGTATAAAAATTAATTTTAAACCTTTGGTATCAAAAAATTAGTGGAAGTATGTAGATTAAAAATAACACAGAAATTGTAGAGGGTTACAGTTTACAGTATTTAGGAACCAAGTTTTACAAAGTTGGCTTGATTTAATAGAAAAATATGTTAGTGACAGGGGTCAAAATTTCATCTTTTCGTTTTTTTTCCTTTAGTTTTCTTATCACATAGTGTCAGGCAGTTTGCTATTTCAGAATGTTGTATAGGAATAAAGTGTCATTGCCAACACTGTAGTTTGAACACAGATCACTAGTGAGCAAACATGGATGATTCCATTATGAAATAAATAAATCACATAATCATAAAGGAAACGTATAAATGGGAATTAGTGTGACGTCTAAGTGATCGCTATTCTCTATACTATCCACCATACGAATTACTATTTGGCGATTACTATTTGAACAAGTATTATTAGTGCAAGTGTTACTTGGAGGTGTTACTACTACCAGTATCTGCATTTACAAAGTCTCGTCTACAACGAGAATTTCGGAAGCATTTGTTGACCTAACGAAAGTTATCAGTGAGTGTCTGACATCACAAAACAGAAAGCCAAATTTTATAAATTAGACTTTTTTCAAAAATTATTTCAATAAAGTGACCGAACAATAATGTAGTTTTTATCTCTAGATGACTTTGTGGTGCTACTTTGCTGTAGGTTTTGCTACTTTCACTTAATTCTTATTTAGGATTGTAGCATTCTTTGCAAGGGTTGTCGTCCCAGAAGCTCATCAGGTTAGATTAAGGACTGGGATATGAGGGACGAAAATCTCTCAAGCTGGGGCAATTTATCCAATGGCTGGATATTCCAGCAAGTACAATTTTTAATTTTCCTTTTAATTTCTTATTTTAATAATATATATTGCTACACTTTCTCACAAAGTATTATAATGAAGCAAAAACAAATCCATACTGAAAATGGTGGGTAAAAAATGGAATTCTATACTGAAAAAAGAAAAAAAATGGAATTAAAGTTTGAAACAGAGAATTGGTCCCTCTAAAATTGTCAGATGCTAATAGTTCAATGTGTAAAATAAAGTCCAGTTGTAATCGCCCAAAAAGTAAAACTATTATTTTTGGTTTATAGGAAGTTACAAATCATTTAAAAATGTCTTCGGTCATTTCAAAAGCAATTTGTTTCAGGATAATTTTGAAAAGTTTCTTCAGGAATGTCTGAGAGGACTATTTTCGTTTTTTAATTTACAAGGACTTGTGCATATAACTAATATAAACATGAAGCAATGCGAAAAAATATTTCTCGAAATTTACAAGAAACGAGTTGGGGAGGGTGGCAAATTTAAATTATATATATATACATATATATAATGGTCATTGTGATTCTGTGGAGACTTGAGGAAGAAGTCCTTGCAGACTTGGTAAGTTTTAGGTAGTTTGACTTTATCATTTTATTTATGAAATTGGCTTCATTTAATAGAAAAAAATGTGATGGTCGGAGTCAAAATTTTGATGTTTTCCTATCACCTAGTGATGAACAATTTGTCATTTCAAAAAGCCAAATGTCTGACATCACAAAACAGAAATCCAAATTTTATGAATTAGACTTTATTCAAAAATTATTTCAATAAAGTGACCAAACAATAATGTAGCTTTTTTTCTCTAGATTACTTTGTGGTGCTACTTTTCTGTAGATTTTGCTACTTTCACTTCATATTTTTTAGGATTGTTGCATTCTTTGCAAGGGTTTTCCCAGAAACAAATCAAGTTAGATTAAGGGCTGAAGTATGAGGTACAAAAGCCTGTCAAACTGGAGCAATTTATTCGATGGGTAGATATTCCAAAGAGTAAAATCTTTAATTTATTTTCTTATTATAATAACATATATTGTTATACTTTCTTGCTATAATGAATAATAATAATAATAACATATATTGTTACACTTTCTTGCTATAATGAAAAAAAAATGGATATCTATACTGAAAACGTGGAAAAAAAAACGGAATTCTATACTGAAAATAGAAAAGAAATGAAATTCTTTAAAACATATGCTAACGGTTCAATATGTATAATAAAGTCAAATTGTAGTTGCCAAAAAAGTAAAAGTATTATTTTTAGTTAAAAGGGAGTCAAAAATTGTTTTTAAAAAAGTCTGTTTATTTTGAAGGCGAAAAAATATGATTCATTTTAGGGTGATTTTGAAAAGTTTCTTAATTACCCAAGGACTTGTTCTTATAACTAATATAAACATGAAGCAATACAAAAAAGAATTTCTCAAAATT
This sequence comes from Acanthosepion esculentum, assembly GCA_964036315.1. NCBI lineage: Eukaryota > Metazoa > Mollusca > Cephalopoda > Sepiida > Sepiidae > Acanthosepion > Acanthosepion esculentum. The sequence continues at coordinate 32,675,725 of OZ038479.1, read as the reverse complement.
TACATGAAATGAGTTGTGGGAGGGTGGCAAATATAAAAAAAATTATATATAGTGGTGGTTGTGATTCTGCAGAGATTTGGGGTAAGAAGTCCCTGCAAACTTGGTAAGTTTTAGGTATTTTGACATCATAGTCTTATTTCCAAAGACACATATGATAAAATATTAGAAAGACACATACTGATAAAATATTAGAAAATTCCCAATAAATTTTGTTTAGCTATTGCTCATTTTCTTATAATCTCATGTATGGACACCTGTATTTACTGAAATCAGCACACTTATACTCGGACAAAAAAATTCCAAATTCTTTTTAAAATACTGTGCTCGTTGAATTGTACTCAGCTTTTCAATTAATGATCAGTAACTACAGTTTTTATTTAATAACAGTGTTACAAAACCAATGCAAATTAATACATAATTTTAAAAGATTTAAAACTTTATAAAAAGAATTAAAATCTTTCAAAAATGAACACAAATGTAAAATTTCATTCTTTGCTAAAAGAATTTCACCACGAAAAAACACTCAAATTTCTTATACTAATTCATGGTTCCCCTTTGATGCAAGAAAACCAAAATTTTAACCCATGCCCTGAGTAAGATAATAAACTATGTCCGACAGCAAGGCCTCTGATCAGGAGGTTTTGAGGAACGTGGAACCACCTCTTAATTGCTGGTTTTCCCAGTTCCACCCTGACCTGGGGTGGTAGCACCTGTTAGGGTCCCAGCTATAGCCAAATAGTTAAGCCCAAAACTGGGGTCAAAACATTACGAAAGTGTAAAAATAGGTTTTAATACCAGAAATACTTTTTGAAAAACTTATCAGCAATACATTATTACCAGTAATACATTTTTGGAAAAAAATGTTACCCGCAATAAAAAAAATTTTGTTGGCATTAAATAACCCAGTAAGGTTGATATGCTGTAAACCAAACCAACCAAAATTTTAACCAAAAAACATAATTTTAACACTAATAGTTAAATATCCTTTATTCTACATCTTGATGGATTTTGATGTTAAAACATTGTTTTTATTGTTTAGGGCATTTTTTCATCATATGTACTCACTTTTTAGTGTTCCACATGCCATGCCTTTTCTGGATATCTTGGTATCAGTTAATTACCCTGTGCATAAATGTTAAAATGACTTAACCAAAAGAGTTCTGAGTTCAATACCTGACCACAACAGAGTCAAGGGAAAAATTGCAGAGTTGAGTTACTAAAGGGAATTAACTGATACTGAGATATCTAAAAAGTAACTCAAAGGCATGGCATGTGCCATTAGAACAATCTACCGCATAGACTAAATAAAGGGTTTGGTTGGAAATTCCAATGTATGTCATGTGAAGAAGGCCAGTAGATTAAACGGCTAAAACGTGAATATAGCAATAAAGATGAGGACAACAATCTGAATAATGTAAGTAGTGTAAATAGCTACAATAGCTCATCTCAGAAATATCTCCTATATCTACAGAAGTAATGTGCTTTCTCAATTTCCCTACCAATCAACCATTTTGGTGTTGATGACCTATAGTGGTTGAAATGCCAGCAAAATAACTCCTCAATCTTTACCTTATTTTTCACTTCAGCTTAGTTTTTTATCAATGTTTTCATGTTCTTCTTAATTTCCACACTTTACTATTCTTAAATAAAGACATTTTTTCACATAATACATAATTATGTCAAGTGGACAATGCCACATGAATTATGGAAATTATTTATTATTCTTGATTTTTTTTTTCCAATTGTTAACTATTAGTTTAATAAATAGAAGGTGTTTTCATGTTCTTCTTAATTTCCACACTTTAATATTCTTAAATAAAGACATTTTTTCACATAATACATAATTATGTCAAGTGGACAATGCCACATGAATTATGGAAATTATTTATTATTCTTGATTTTTTTTTCCAATTGTTAACTATTAGTTTAATAAATAGAAGGTGGTATAAACAAAAGATCTTCTCTTCTACTTGGCTCTGATGAAAATGGTTTGTTTTTATTGCCTGCAGCAGATAATCTCACACTAGTTGGTGCTGGCGGTGAACTTGGTCATGTTGCCAGTGACAGTAGTCCAAGACGAAGTCTAAAAAAAAATTAAAATCAACAGCTATTTTTCAACATCCATATTTGAATTGTTTCTGAATGGACAATGTTCTGATTTTAATCACATACATTTCATAAGATATGATGGTAAAGCAATCGTGTTTCACTACAAAATGTTTGATCTTCACTTGTTGTGGCTGCTGTTGCTGCATTATTGAAATAATAATTACATGCATGTTTCATAATATAGACTGCTTTCATATATTGTTCACTGCCTCTATTAATATATCATTTATGCCTTTTTTCTTCACAGATGTTTTGGCTGTACAAAAACCACAGTATTTATCATGCAGAATTTTATGAAGGAAAAGACATTTCACTTTCCATGAAAACACAAATATATGCTACATGGTTCATATGAAAGTGTTGGATCTACATTATCAAAAGCATGACCTGGCAAGAAATAATGTATTTTGAAATATCTAGTTTATCTTTCTACAAAAACACATTTACTGTTATGTATGAATAAACAGGAAAGATTGGCCATATTCATGTGACATCTGCTAAACTGTTGTAAAGTCAGAAATAATAGGCCAGATGGAAAGACATACTACAAAAAAAACATATTTTTGTGAAGTTTGTGGATCTGCATTTTCACTGAAACAAGATTTGGTCAAACATATGCATACACACAAGAGAGAGAAACCATATTCTTGTGAAATTTGTGGATCCACATTTTTACACAAGTCAAGTATGGTCAAACATATGCGTTCACATAGTGGAGAGAAACCATATTTTTGTGAAATTTGTGGATCTACATTTGCACAGAAGTTTAATTTAGTAATACATACACGTACACACACTGGAGAGAAACCATATTCTTGTAAAGTTTGTGGAACTGCATTTTCACGGAAGTGTCATTTAGTAATACATACGCGTACACACACTGGAGAGAAACCTTATCCATGTGAAATTTGTGGATCTGCATTTACACGCAAATCAAATATGCTCGATCATATGCATACACACAGTGGAGAGGAACCATATTCTTGTGAAGTTTGTGGAACTGCATTTTCACGGAAGTGCCATTTAGTGAGACATATGCGTACACACACTGGAGAGAAATCGTGTTCTTGTGAAGTTTGTGGAACTGCATTTTCACAGAAGTCAGATTTGGTCAGACATATGCGTACACACACTGGAGAGAAACCATTTTCTTGTGAAATTTGTGGATCCTCATTTTCACAGAAATGTCATTTAGTGAGACATATGCATACACACACTGGAGTGAAAGTATATTCTAGTGAAGTTTGAGGATCTGCATTTTCACAGAAGTCAGAATTGATCAGTCGTATGCATGCACAGTGGAGAGAAACTATATTCTTGAGACGTTTGTGGATATGCATTTTCAGTCAAGTCAAATTTAATGAAACTATATTTTTGTGCCGTGTGTGTATTAACCTTTTCATGGAGTTGCTATTTTAAAATTCAGAGAAACATTCTATAGAGAAAACAAATCTACATTGAAAGTAAGACTAAAAACCAGTATGAATTATAGCATCAGGAAATGTTTGTACTTTAATGTTAACAGAAAAACGCTGTATAAAAATAGGTAAATTATCTTTAAAAGGGCTTTTTGGTTATGAAGCAAAAATGCAGAAATTTGTAATGAAGATCTATGTTAAACTCAAGCATGTTATTGATGTTTGAATTATTAACGTAATTATCTTTAAAATGTGTCATAGATATTTGCTGATTTCCTGATATATGATGAAACAAATCTCATAGCATCTACACACGGCAATTAAATCTATCTATCTTTGCTTGCCAATATCTCGCCACCAGTGTGTCCAGATCTCATTCTGTTCTTATCTTTCACAGTCTGTACATATCTATTGCATTTTTTCTATTTATTCATAAAATGTATTTAAACAGCAGTACTTTCTTAATACAAATTTGATAAAAGGCTATAAAAAATTGAATTTTAAAATATTTTTCAGTTAACATTGAAGTCCTTAATTTAAGTCTATAACATTTATCCATCAAGCCAATATTTTTGTTGATCAAAAATTCAATTTATAATTTTCCAGCTAAAATGAATTTAGATTTTATTTTTGAGGAATAATTCAATTTTTAGTTAAATTCTTCTAAAAATATTACATGTTGAATGTAACTCTAGCAATTTCTTTATATTCATATTTTTAAATGTAAATTTTTAAATATTAGAAAATGTTGTGCTGTAAAATATAAAAGGTTGACGCACATAAAGAAAGTAAGAAGTAGTTTATTCCCATGTCTACATGGTGAGAGTGCTCCTCTTGACTAGGAAAAACACTGGTGTTATATTGCACTCCCAGTCCAAGACCCACGCTAACTGTTGTCTAATACCTGCCCAGTATTGTTCATATGCAAATAGCACCACCTACTCTAAATAGAAGGTCTTCTCACAACAGCCGATTGTGGAAGAGAACACAATTCCTGGTGCTTACATTACCACCTACAATGAACTCATAGTCTTTTATTGCAGCCTCAACATGCTTTGTTATCCAGTTGTTGGTAAACTGCATATGCTCCACCTGTAAGTCTCAAAGTAATCATGTGCTCCGACGACTTCACTCCACATAGCCTGCAAATGAGTTCCAGCTTCTATATCCATTCAACCACTGGAAGACCGAACACTAATCTGTCAAACTCGGAGATTCATTTTAAATTGAATTTGGGGTCTGCCATTGTCCGTCAGTTGCAAAAATAGCTCGTGTTCATCTTGTCTTGTATTCACATGTCCACACGTCAAGAGTGCTCTTTCGACTGAGAAAAGCACTGGTCTTATATCGCTCTCCCAGTCCCAGACCCACGCTGACTATTGGCTAATACCTGCTCAGTATTATTCATATGCAAATAGTCAGTGCCACCTACTCTAAGTAGGTCTTCTCTCAACATTGTGGAAGGGGACGCAACTCCTGGTGCTTACAGCTTTACATACAACCAACTCCGAGTCTCTTATCGGGATGACCCAGCTTCTCGTTTACAGTAATGAAGATGTCTGTTAAACTCAAGCATGTTATTGATGTTTGAATTAATAAAATATCTTTGAAATTTTCATAAATATTTGCCAGTTTCGCGGTATATGATGAAGCAAATCTCATAAACTCCATAAACAGTAATTAAAAAAAATCTGTCTATGCTTGCCAATATCTGTCCACCACAGTGTGTTCATATCCCATTCTGATATTATCTTTTGCTGTCTGTACATATCACAGTTTTTTCATATTTATCTATAAAATGTATTTAAGCATTACTGTTTTAATACAAATTTTATTAAAGGTTATAAAACATTGAATTTTAAAATATTTTGCAGTTAACATTAAAGCCCTTAATTTCTATCTATAATGTTTATCCATTTTGCCAATATTTTTGTCGATCAAAAATGAAATTAATAATTTTCCAATTTTTTATTTTTCAAGAATAATTCAGTTTTTGGATAAATTCTTTTAAAAAAATTTTACATGTTGATTGTAACTCTAGCAATTTCTTCATATTCATATTTTTCAATGTAAATTTTTAAATGTAAGAACATAACCAACATTAATAATATAAGATTAATCATAAACTAGGTACCTCCATTAATTTTCTGAAGATGATGAAAAAAGTTCTCAAACTTGACAAAAACAAAGCTTTATTGTGAAAATGTTTATTATTTAGGGGAAATATTATTTCAATAAGGTTTAATGTTTTTAGATTTAACTAAAAATAAGAACTAGATGATATGTCCCTAGACCTACCCCTGTACATGAAATAAAAAGTTCATTTCAGAACTCACTGTCGGTTACCATATTGATTTATGTCATATGTACCAAAGATGCATGTGGGACAAGTAAAAGTAAGTGTTTTGTTTTTTTCTGAAAGGTGGTTGCACCTTTGTTTTTCTGCCTTCTTGAATTGTTATCTCTTTTTTGTCATTGAATCCTTGTGTCTTTTCCTAAACTTTAACCCATTCTTTCCATTATATATATATATATATATATATATATATATATATATATATATATAATGTATTGGTTCACTGAACAGAAGGCCCAAGAATAAAGAAAAAACTTTGGTGTGTAACAATAAAAGAAGAAAGTGTTTATTTACATATACAGAAAAAAAGGATAAAGGGATAAAGACAATTAGGAGTGAAAGAAAGGGAGAAGAGAAAATGTCCTTTAAGAGAAGAGAAAATGTTCATAACAGAAAAAAAAGGCTTGCTCAAAATATTTCTCTGAGCGCCTAAAAAGTTCTTTAAGTGAATAGAATTTTATTAAGGTTTAGAAACACTCACAGTTCTTGTAGAGTAGGAAAATTGTTGGTAGATATAGGAATCTTGCAGTTGAGTGAGTACATAGGTCGACAACAGACGTCCAGTGGGCACGACAGGAGTGGTGAACGGATGCAGCTTTCAATTGGTTTTTAGTAGTGGGCTGACAGTCTGTCTCCCCAGCCTGGCAGGAATTTCTTCTTTGGTTGAATGTGGTTCTGAAGTTGACTGGAGCTCCCTATTGTCGACCTTACAGACAGTGGGCTGAAGTCGCACTGCCAAATTCGGTGTAGATTCTCCAAATTTATGGAGATTCGGGAGGCTCACAAGGATCGGGGACTTTTCCCCTCCAAAATCGTTGTACAAATTTCCTGGCCCCTCTATTGGTCAGGAAACATTCTTATCTCTGATAAGAATCAGTGCTCTGGGAGCTGGTTTTGAAAGTAATGAAAACAGTTTGGAGTGATCAAGCTGTGAGATTTCCCCCAGACTTTATGGCACCATGGAAAGAATAATGGTGGTGGAATTCCTTTTTATATTTTCCAGGTCTCTCGTTAGTCAGAAAATATATTCTTATCTTTAAGAATCAAGGCTTTGGGAGCCGGTTTTGAAAGTAAAAAGAGGTTGGAGTGAGGATAGAAAAAATAGCGAGAATGTGGACTTGTAAAATATTCTCAAATTAAATTCCAACACGACATGAACCGAGTTTAAAAATGCAGACGATAATTTATTAGCACAGAAAAATGAAAGAATTACAAAAATTAAGTGTGAAGTGATGGCCAATATCTTGTATGTAGAAATAAACACTGCAATAAAAATACCTCTTAGTCTTTTACAATAAAAGTTACTATGCTGCATAAGGTCCATAGAAAAGGTAAACAGCATAAAAATAAATGAAAAAAGGGGAAGAAGTAATTCTCTGAATAATTTTCAAAGTATAGGTACAAATACAATGTTCGAAGCAAAGTTCGTGGTAACAGTGAAGAACAGAACAATCACACCAACTGAAGAATTTTTCTTGATGTGGGAGCGACTTTGATGTTCTTTTCAAATTCTTGTCTTTTAAAACTCTTTTGACTGTTGTAACCTTTTATACTTATACTATATACCTGCCAGAAGATGGATTTAACTCTCATATTCTTACTAACATGACGTCTTTCCACATTGTCATATGATGATAAACAAGGCCTCTGATTGGAAGATAGAAAGATTTGAGGTGCATGGAAACAACTCCTAATGGCTGTTGTTTCCATTTTCACCTTCACCCATGATGGTAGCACGTTAAGGTCCCAGCTATATAGTGAATCCCCTGAACAAGAATCAAAACGGTTTTTATAGTGAAAATAGCAGCAATACAGTTTTGTAGGGAAAAAATGCAAAAAACATACTTTGCCCTGAAAGTATAAAAATGTTTTTTTTCTTCTCTTTTGAATTTTCCATATTTTCTAATGAGACTTTTTATTTGAAAATTAACGTATTTATTGAACAAAGTAACTAATAATAACAAAACAAAAGTCATTGAAACAAAGCAAGTTCAGTCGACCAATGATGACAATTCCAGAGCAACATAACTATAAACAATTTTTTTCTATCCTCTGACAGCCGCTATGGTGGAGAATGCATTACCTCGAACCGTCACCAGTGAGACACGCTGTAAGAGCCACTCCATTTCGCGAGGCTCGTTCCTTAATCGAGACGCAATCGCGCTAATCCTCCGAAGGAACGCCATCGAACGAGGGCCAATAACCCCTGAAGTCTCCACTGCCACAGGAGTAAAAAAAAAATCTATCAACAAGAGAAGAATATTTAGCTATTTTTTTTTATCTCTGCGTTTCGGGCGACGAACCCCGGCTCAACTGCGGACCTGATCAAATTACCGGCCGAAAATGTATCCGCACAGGTCGCATCCCAAATCAACGACTTACTCATTTTAAAAGGGAAGATGGTAATGCCATCCGGCCGCTTTCCATCACCACGGTCAAGGCCTACGGATTCGATTTGGGAAGGGAACCCAGCTATATCCGAACCTCTTTTGATGATGTCGTGTGGTGGCACGGAGCAAGCGAAGGACCGGATATTAACCCTCAGAGGTTTAGACAGCAAATGACCAATACTGGTCTCTGCGCACCCGGCTCCACGCAGAATTTCCGGTGGAAAACTAAAAAGAAATAAAAAGAATGATAAACAATTTTCCACCAATCAAACAGCTCCGCGCCATACCCAACAGTTTGTTTCAGCAGACTGACTCTGATCCGAAGGGCACACATAAATAGAGCGATAAATTCACTTCTAAGACAGAAAGCTTTGAAGTACCGTCAGTGAATGTCGCTACGCTTTTCTCACCCGTCAAACCCGATGCCTTCAGCCTTCCTTCACCAACGGAGATATCAAAGGACTCCTACCAACCCATTGACCTCACCTTTCATCTCCTGTGACCAGCACGTCATGAACTTAAGTATTAACAAAAGACACTTATATTCTTTTAATAATCGGATTTCTCTTCTATGAATGAACATTTTGTAACGGACTTTGTGCGTGTAAATCAAGAAACATTGTACTATTCAGTGATGTTGCATTTAAATACAAAGTGTTTTTGATATACCCTTCTCTTTCGTATGTTATTTTGTTTATGTTATGGTGACCTCAATTTGATCGCTTGTTGAACCTTTAGGCCAAACTAGCGGCTGTCCCGAAGGACTGCTACTATTTATCTACCTTCTGATACAAGCAACAATTAACAACGAGAACTCTACCCCCCCCCACCACCACCATAAGTGGTGACCAAGACGTGATTTTAACACAAATATATACACGCACGCACAAAAAAAAAAAAAAAATTGAACTGTCACAAAATTAGAATTTTTATTCAACACAAACCAAAAACATGGCAGATGACGCTGAAGAAACTACAATTAATCAAAACCAACCAATCCAAGCTGTTGCGATAAAACCACCAAACTTCATTGAATCAAACGTAATAGCTTGGTTTGCGATAATGGAGGCGCAATTTAATATTGCAAATATAAGACAGACCAGTCAAAAATTTTTTAACACTTTGGCAGCTCTCCCTGTGGACATAGTAGGAAATATACAGCCAACTATACTGCAATCAAAAGATTACGACGCACTAAGAGAAGCAGTGACGGGCGCTTACGAGAAAACAAAACCAGAGATGCTGGACAAATTAATGTCGTCATCGACTGTAACAGGTCGTCCCTCAGTATACCTGAATGAACTTATGTCATTAGCAAGCCGAATTGGCGTAGGGGACGATATCGTACGTCACAAATTTATTCAAGCCCTACCTCACTCCATTAAACCAGTGGTAGCGGCACAAGTCGATTTAGACACAGATCGCCTTGGAAGAATGGCGGATGACTTACTATTATATTTTAACAAACAAGACACCGCACATATTCGACAGATTTCGGGGAAGCAAAGGGTTGAACAGCAAAATAAAAATGAAACTAAAAGGATACATGGCTGTTCCCACAGTGAAAATAAATTCCCTACCAGTGTTCGCCCTTTTAACAAGGACCAAAAACCTCTAATTTGCCGAGCGCATTTATACTTTGCGGAACGTGCAAAATTTTGTAAGCCGTGGTGCAGATGGCCAAATAAACGGAATGTTCAAATGCAACCCAACTCTCGCCCAAATTCACCAGTTCCTCGTGAGATTTCGGAAAACTAACTAGGCGAGAGGTGTTAGCTTCCACTTCCTCGCCGCTTCTCATTGTAGCCGCACGGTTAGGAGCTCAAAGTTTAAATTTTATTGTGGATACAGGAGCTGCCGTATCTATACTTCCGAAGAGATATTTAAGCGGAGCTGTAACATACCCAACCAATATCTCTTTAGTGTCTGCCAACGGTCAAAAGATTGAATGCTCAGGACAAGCAGTACTGAATCTAACACTACGGAACCTCAGACGAGAATTTACCTGGACATTTATAATAGCCGAAACTGCTCAGCCACTCCTAGGGTACGATTTCCTAAACCATTTCGGGCTAATGGTGGACTGCACAAACAATAAGCTGATTGATAAAATGACTAATAGACAATCCGATGCACATCCATCGTCTATTATCATGAATATAGATTTAGTACCGAATAAAGATGCTAACAAAATGGTACGAGCAATTCTGGAGAAATACCCAAACTTAATTTCTCCTCATCGCGACACGAATGCAACAAAACCAAAGATATTCCATAGAATAGAAACTGGTAGCAACCCTCCTACTTTCTCCAGAGACAGACAATTATCAGCTCAGAGATGTGAAATTGCAAAAGAGGAATTCAAGAAACTCCTAAAGGCAGGAATAATTTCCCCTTCAAACTCTGAATGGAGTTCAGCCTTACATATGGTACCGAAGTCAGACGGCACATATAGACCTGTTGGCGATTACAGACATTTAAATACCATAACAAAAGCCGATCGATATCAAGTCCCAAATATAAATTCCTTGTCTTCGAAGCTTCATAATAAGAAGTTCTTTTCAAAGATAGACCTGTCGTCTGCTTATCATCAGATACCTGTACATCCGGAGGATGTTTGCAAGACAGCCATCTCTACCCCTTTTGGGTTATTTGAATATAACTATATGCCTTTCGGACTACGGAACGCATCATGTACTTTTCAGAGAATGATGGACAATATCTTTCGTGATACTGATTATACCTTTGTATATATCGACGATATCCTTATATTCTCAGAAGATGAAGAAACTCATTCCAAGCATATCGACCTAGTACTACAAAAACTGAGTGAGTACGATTTTAAAATTTGTCTCTCCAAATGCATATTTAGTGCTAATGAATTAGACTTTTTAGGATTTCATATTTCTGCTAGTGGTCTCAAACCCAGTGCTAAAAAGTTGAATGAATTAAGTGAATTTCCTCAACCAAACGATTCCAAATCATTACGCCGATTCATCGGAATGGCAAATTTTTACAGAAAACTTGTGCCAAATTTCAGCGATATCATACTACCTCTCACGGAAAAAATACGTTTAAACCAAAATTCCAAGTCATTAACCCTAACAAAGGAAGAAATTGAATCTTTCGAAAATATGAAAAAGTCTTTATCAAATGTAACTGTTTTGGCTTTCCCCAGCTCGAAAGCTAACAACTATCAACTTGTAACAGACAGTTCGAATTATGCGGTGGGTGCAGCACTTCATCAAATGATTGATAATCAACCCATCCCCATAGGTTTCTTTTCAAAGAAATTATCCCAAACCCAACAAAAATATTCTACTTTTGACAGAGAACTACTAGCTGCCTATCTAGCAGTACTCCATTTTAAACATTTAATAGAAGGCAGAAATGTAATGTTACTGACGGATCACAAACCACTTTGCAGTGCTTTTAAAAGCCAGTCTTCCTTAAAATCAGATAGACAACAGCGTCACCTCTGTTTTATCAGCGAATATGTAAATGACATTTCACATATAAGAGGTTCACAAAATATAGTAGCTGATTGTTTATCACGACCTGTCAACGCGATCACTATTGATATATGTGACTTACAAGAAATAATGAAGCATCAAGCTACTGACAACGAAATTCAGGCATTCAAAGATCAACTGAAACCATACACAATAAATCAAAATGAAACCATATTATGTGACACGACATTACCTTTTCCACGACCTTTTGTGACTGAAAAGCTCAGAAAATCGGTATTTGACAGTCTGCATAATCTATCACATCCAGGAATAACATCTTCAAGAAAAATAATAAAATCCAGATACTATTGGCCGAAGATGGACAAGTCAATAAAAACCTGGTGCACAGAATGCCAACACTGCCAACAAGCAAAAATAATAAAACACACAAAGAGCAAAGTAAATCCATTTGAATTACCTTCCAGTCGTTTTGAAACGGTGCATGTGGATATTGTCGGTCCCTTACTACCAGTAAAGAACCAAACTGACCCTTATTTTTCACCATATCGATATTTATTAACATGCATTGATAGAAATACGAGATGGATAGAAGCATGCCCAATAACAGAAATTACGGCAAAATCAATATCAACGGCTTTTGTCAATCTGTGGATCTCCCGATTCGGGGTTCCTCTTCATGTCGTTACGGACAGAGGAAGCCAATTTGAATCCGAATTATTCTCAGAACTATCAAAAATAATAGGCTTCCACAGATTACGAACAACGGCGTACCATCTGCAAACGAATGGATTAGTTGAGCGAGCACACAGAACTTTAAAAACGGCTATTATAGCCAGGAAAGAATCGTGGTTGTCAGCTCTTCCTATCGTCCTTTTGGGAATGAGGATAACACCTAACGAATCAAACTATTCTTCATTTACTGCAGTAACAGGGAGTCATGCACAAGTCCCCCGATTGTTAATTGACTCTATCAAGAACGAGAATAGTGAAATGACAAACTCGCACGTTAAAATTCTAGCCGACGAGATGCAAAAATTTGACATGGACAAATTATCCAGGGGACACCTGCATACAATACCTAATTCTTACATTCCAAAAGATTTACAAACATGTAAAAGTATCTGGCTAAGAACAGACAGAGTAAGAAAGCCATTGGAAGCTCCATACACAGGTCCATTCCAAGTATTAAGTCGTCATGAAAAATATTTTACTATTAAAAGATCGGATGACGTACATAGTAATGTTTCAATAGATAGACTAAAACCTGCATATATTTCTGAAAATATAAAATCAAAAGATTCCATTGGATCAAGACCGGATTTGGATAACTCCCTATCTTGTTCCGAAGAAACTAATGATAACAAACCAGAAACTAGAACGAAGTCCGGTAGAACGGTTAAATGGAAGAAAGAAAACACATATTTTTATTACTAAAAAAAAAAAAAAAAAAAAAAAAAAAAACAACAACAACAACAACTCCGTTTACTGGGGCGAAAGTTATGTGGTGGCACGGAGCAAGCGAAGGACCGGATATTAACCCTCAGAGGTTTAGACAGCAAATGACCAATACTGGTCTCTGCGCACCCGGCTCCACGCAGAATTTCCGGTGGAAAACTAAAAAGAAATAAAAAGAATGATAAACAATTTTCCACCAATCAAACAGCTCCGCGCCATACCCAACAGTTTGTTTCAGCAGACTGACTCTGATCCGAAGGGCACACATAAATAGAGCGATAAATTCACTTCTAAGACAGAAAGCTTTGAAGTACCGTCAGTGAATGTCGCTACGCTTTTCTCACCCGTCAAACCCGATGCCTTCAGCCTTCCTTCACCAACGGAGATATCAAAGGACTCCTACCAACCCATTGACCTCACCTTTCATCTCCTGTGACCAGCACGTCATGAACTTAAGTATTAACAAAAGACACTTATATTCTTTTAATAATCGGATTTCTCTTCTATGAATGAACATTTTGTAAAGGACTTTGTGCGTGTAAATCAAGAAACATTGTACTATTCAGTGATGTTGCATTTAAATACAAAGTGTTTTTGATATACCCTTCTCTTTCGTATGTTATTTTGTTTATGTTATGGTGACCTCAATTTGATCGCTTGTTGAACCTTTAGGCCAAACTAGCGGCTGTCCCGAAGGACTGCTACTATTTATCTACCTTCTGATACAAGCAACAATTAACAACGAGAACTCTACCCCCCCCCCACCACCATAGTCGTTAATTGCTGCATGTATACAAAATATCTGTAGTTGCAGCCATAAAATTGTATACAAAATATTCAGATTTCTCTATTAAATATCCCATAGAGATTGATATGCCTCAAAATTGGCTGTATGGAAGAGCATGATCATAATTTTACGAAAGGATTCTAAATGGGTATCCCAAACCTCCTTAATTTACACTGTGAAAATGGGTCAATGTATACAAAATATTCAGATTTCTCTATGGGTCGATGTTCAATTGGTGAGATCTTGTCTATTTCTGAGGCCATTTTTTATATTCAATTTTTTGAAAGAAAGAAATTGTTTCAAATATACTAGAATGGTAACATTCAATATTCAACTTTTCAAAAATTCTAATTAAAAAATTGGAGTAATTTCAGTGAAAAATTGAACAACTGACAAATTTCTTGCATATAAAGGGCCGAATAAAATATTAAATAATAATTATTGCATTGTTCTTGGTTCAGATATTCTTACAATCTTGAAAAATTGTTGAGGCAGTCTCAGTAGCATACAGTGAAAGTGGTATCAACAGAAAAACTGTCCTTTTGAAACAACAGTTTTTAGTGTTTTCTATTTGTGTGTAACGGTAAAAATAAAGTTAAACGGCATTCAGATTAACAATTCAGAGCCCTTACAGCACCTGGAATTCCCAAGCAGTCACCTGTCTAGGTACTGCTGGGATTGTATAATTGATAAAATAAAAATGAAAGACAAAACACAATAATATAAAAGAAATAGAAAAAAAATAAAAAAGAAGAATTTCCCGGGATGCTCCCTAACAGGAAGAACTAATGGCGCGTGCACGAATAAATAGGGGCTTCCTGGCGCCAAAGACAAACTAGAAGATTCGTTCTCGTTTTCCTTGAACTTTCAACGAGTAAAACACGTCTTTTTCTCGGGAAGGTATTTACACTCAACAGATCGTTACTGTAATAAAGTTCCTAAATCCATTTCCAGTGACTCTGCCTCCTTCTTCTCTCTCTACCTTCTATTTCAGGAACAACAAGAATTCAATGCGCATTTGGAGTTGTAAAAGAATTACTCAAAGAATAATATCATTTTTTTTTTAACTCCATGGTACTTACCAGGATTGATGTTACTTAAGTTAACTTCGGTGATTGTACAAAACCTGAGATATAATGATTAATTAAAAATTTGATAGGAAGAATGTATTGCAGGTAATTTCCAATGGTATGGGTAATTGTTGCCTTAAAAATCAGAAATCCTGAATTTTATGTGAGACTGAACACTGATTTTACTGTTGGTTAACCCAACAGAAGGCCCAAGAGTCACTCAAGGTGAGATTGTCGTAAAGCGGGGAAATGGAGAAAGTAAGAAATGATGACATGTAGGATATTCGTTAACCTTTGACTAAAAGAGACTCAGATTATTTATGCCAGGGAAGCAACCTCTCGGGAGTTTGATCCTTGAGGTATCAGTTCTGGGGAAGAAACTGTCTGAGTAGAACTTGCTCCGTATAACATATTTTGACACTATAGGAAAGAAACCCTATTTCCAGCACAATTACATACCAACATACATACAGTATTAAAACACACCTATACATTATTTTCTAACCTGTATAGCTAACCACTTGTTTAATAGGGTGGCTAGCCAGTCCCTATTGCAGACGCTTGCTCAGGCACATTTGTATTTATTCAACACCCACAGCGCCAACTACGCTGAGCAGACCTTAGTTAAAATTTCTGGGAAAGAAAGAGCGTGTTATCTAGCATGGTCATCAATTTGAACAAAGCCAGCACACTGAAGCCCTCGGCCATGATGACTTGTGACTTCGCGCTAGCACAACTATCGATGGCGCCCAAGGATTCCGTCTACCCAATTTCAAGGCATGGTTCTCAGACACTTTCCAAATGTGCTGCACGTTGGGATCGACCCCTCCAGTACAATAACATCAGGAAGTCTTCTTCCTGACAAATCAACCATAGTAAGATTCGAACCCGGGTCTCATGGTCAGAATGCAAACATTGTAACCACTCTTGTCCCTTTTCTACCCACTAACTAACAATACAAGTATGCCAAAAACATTCCACAACACAATTGCACACTGTTTGAAAAATCAAAGTGTAGTGACAACTCCGATTTACCACGCCCACAAAATACTTAGTGATAATTGATTAGAAAATAAGTACTGTGTACTACAGGACAATTTACCCATCGCAGTATACACAAAATTTTCTGCCATGACTTTGCCTAACTTGGTTTAGTTAAAAAAAAATCATTGATTCGTCAATTTTTATCCAATCGTGTATTTTAAATATTCCTTTCAATGTTTTCCCGCTCCTTTCTGGAGCCTATCCAAAAAGTATTTAAACCACGGAAATAAAACAATAGAGCAGTAGTAGAACAATTATTCAACAGAACTCAACTACGTACGTTTCGGTTTACCTACATTCTTCTACTCACGCACACACAGACACAAAACTACTATCACACTACACTGTTACTGTCTGTCAAAAGCCAAGTCACAAATCAAATTCTATTATCCTTTTGTACAAGCTTTTCATTCTTGAATTTAAATCTTATTTGTACACTGAACACTTCAACAAGAACATTCTTAAGTACATTATTCCTATCTTGTATCAGACATCAGTACATGGGAAGCAACTTTCTCTTCTTTAATATTAGTTCGTTAAGCACAATTGTTGTACTCGTTGATTTTCAATACATATGTTATTGTTGATTGCAATATTTGATCTCTTGTTCCTCTTTCCTTGTGTTTTTGCAAATTTAAATGTGATGTGCTTCACTAAAAACGCAGCCTTACTAACAACCTCATTAACAATTTCGAAACGAATCTAAACAGCACACCACAAAAAAGTCTTTTTACTCTGTCTTTATCAGTTAGAAATTAATTATCATCACCATGAATAACCTATTTTTCTTTTCTTTCGGGAAATTTTTTTTTATAAAATCCTACAGATTTAGACTTTCAGAGAACAAACGTTCTACAAACTGCATGACTACATGTAGATCCCCCCCCCCCCCGGCCTCGGTATGTGCGGAAACTAATATCAACGATTTCAAACAAATCATCACCAACAACTAATCAGTCAGTCAGTCTTTTTGCTAATGATATAAACCAAACGTCTTTTCTCAACCACAGCTCTTTAATGGGGACCAGATAGTTTTTTAAAGTATTTTCTAAACTACAGCTTTTTTTCTGTGAACCAACTACCCCCAAGTCTTTTTTCTTTTACTCAAAAAAGTGTGTATTTTAGATCATTTTTTACCTTTTCGAATTCATAAGTTATTATTAATTTATTTTATTTAATGATAAAGAAATGAATTAAAAATTACTATTGAATTGTCAGATATAAGGATTCCATGAATATTTATTAATTTTAGAGAATATGCAAAATACAGCGGTAAGTCAAAAAGATTTTTGTTTGAGGATTACATTGAATGGATACTATTGAATTATCTCCCTTGACTTTCACTCTTCAGAAATCAAAACAAAACAATAGCGCTAACAAAAGTACGTCATATAGAAAGTGTCAGCTTATGCATGGCTTCAAGGAAGAGAAATCAAACGAAAGATGGTATGGTGGTTTTTAATCATTGTCTTTGTTTTCCACATAATGTGCAGAGAGAGACAAATTTCAAACTGAATAATATAGAAATTAACGTATATAAAAGGACTAATAATTCCTATGTAATTATTAAAATAAATTATCCATCATAAATATATTGAAAAATTTGAGAAGGTAAATGGATGATAATGATATATAGTCGAATAATACCTGTAAGCTATGGGGCATGATGGGATAAAGATACAAATCCAAGCGATATGGACCACCAAATCGTGATATAATGGATGATTTAAAAATGTCACAATTTTATATGGAATAAAAATTTTAAAATTTGTGGCATAAAACCGCCACAGATTTTTATATTAAAAATGCCACAGGTTCTTGAATTTGTATTAAAATTGAAAAGACCTTTGTGAAGATTGAAAATAAAACTTTTGCTGACATTTAATTTACAGATGTAGGTACTGCCACGGGTTTCCTAAAAGCAGAAAAACGTATTTTGAATAATTTTTACATATTTTTTCTGAAGTTAAATTTCGATTTTATTTGACAGATAATAATAACTTTCATGCTCATCTGTATTAAGAGAAAAATTAATTACGTCATCGTAATTACGTAAAACATGGCGATGTTGGTTAAAAACACAGTTACTGTTTTGTTTTAAAAGTACATTTCTTTGTTATTTTTAAACATATTTAAAGTAAATAATATTTTTTCCAAATCACATTAATTATACTTCAGCTCATATTCCTCAAAGTTTCAGTAAAGTATATTTTATTTTTTGGATGATTTTAATACAGAAAATTACATTACGATGTAACTAAAAAAGATGTCCTTCAAGAATTTAAATCAATTTTATTTTGTAAAACAGGACCTCTTGTTACTGAAAATCTGCAATAAAACTAATATTATTTAAATTGCTTTTATGAATAAGATATATTATAGACACTTAAAAAATGTTTTGATGAATAATGAATTTTTACAAGAATTTGTAAAATTTTAATTATATTAAATTTTAAATCTTTTAAAATTCTGTATTAATTTGTAGTGGAAAGGTGATATAGTTATTAAATAAAATCTGTATTTACTCATCAAAAATGGAAAGGTGATATAGTTATTAAGTAAAATCTGTATTTACTCATCAAAAATGGAAAGCTTACTACAATTCAGCACCCCCACCCTTTACACATGGTAGCCTGTGATGTCACAGGTCAACAAAACATCAGTAGTTCACAACTGTGCATGCTGACTTAAAAAGCATTTGAAAAATTAAAATTTAAGAACTGCAGAACACCATCAGTGCAATAATCAAGAAATTGGTATTTATGTTTCAAAAGAAGTTATTTTTGATTTTATATAACCATGAGTATAAAAATATGATTTTTAATTGTATACAATTTTATGAAACTTAGGAGAATGAATAATTTTATATTTTTTTTACATTATTATAAGTAAGTACCTCCAAAGATATGCTAAAAATGAGTGTACCTGATGAAACATACTCCAAACTTAATAAAAACAGATTGATCATCAAATGTTGTATCCTTAAAGAAGGTTACAAACAGACAAAGGTGGTACTCGAGTGAAGGAACAGCAACACGCGTGTAGATGGAAGAAAGAGAGGTTTATTGTAAAAGAGAATACACTACTGAAAGACAGGAAATCAGTTAGCAAGCTAGTAATTCCCAAAGCCAGTCCCCAGGTATAACCTGTACTCACTATATATAACTAGTGATATAGTCAGTCCCCATAGGTGATAGGGAGTGTGGGAATTCCAATACAACACATTAAGAGGACAGATCAAAGGATTTTTTCATGCCAATCATTTTTTCTTTTCGGCCATTTTAGAACCTTCAAGATTTTTGTTGAAAATTTTGTTTTTCTGATGTCAGTGTGGGACCATAAGTTTGTACTAAAAAATTGAGTATCTATTTGCAGTGACAATGACATTGATTGGGAAATTCTTGCAAAAATCAATTTTGGATGTTAATGAAACTTTCAGTTGTTCAAAAACTTATGAAATTATTTTTAAAGCATTCTTTTTTTTTTTTTTTAGAAAATCTTGAAAAATAATATTTTTTTATGTTTTTGACACCTGCTTAATTCATTTGGATTAATGTTTAGTTATAAGGAGATAAAAATATTTGAAAATATTTTTCATACAACCAGTGAAACAAACACAAGATAGAAAAACCCTCTTATTTAATATATACACACACACATATATGTACTCATGTAATGCCTGATCTTGCATATTGTGCAACCTCAAAATTTTCACTTATTTTATTATGTATCATGTTAGATCCTTTTTTGAGAGACCAAATTACAATAGACTAACCTCTTTTCCTCTATCTCTTTATCCCATCTTCCAGTTAAACAAGTTAAAAAAGTAAAAGAGAATAATAAAAATATCATTAATAATGAATCAGAAGGCATAGACAGTAGTGTCAATCTGCTAAACATCTTATAGATGTAAACAATGGAATGATGCATATTTGCTATGTTTGTATTTTATAATACAATACTAATATCAGAATATTACATGCATTGTTATTGGATACATTTCATTAAAATATCAGTTTTATCAAAATCATATATATTTTTCTCTTCATTCTTGTGAAAAGTCACAGATGTCTGTTTTGTCTTAAAAATTGCTTCGCATATTTTTAAAACATTTCACTGCAACCATTTATGTTTCTTAAAAAAGTTATTAGCCAGAAGATGGATTCAACCTGTGGTTGAGAAAATACATACATTTGCTATATAAGTACATTTTCATACAACCAGTGAAACAAACACAAAACATATGAAATTATTTTTAATAAAATATCAGTTTTATCAAAATCATATATATTTTTCTCTTCATTCTTGTGAAAAGTCACAGATGTCTGTTTTGTATTAATGTTTAGTTATAAAGAGATAAAAATATTTGAAAATATTTTTCATACAACCAGTGAAACAAACACAAGATAGAAAAACCCTCTTATTTAATATATACACACATATATGTACTCATGTAATGCCTGATCTTGCATATTGTGCAACCTTAAAATTTTCACTTATTTTATTAAAAAAGGATATTAATAGCATGAGAAATCATCTTCCTGAAGGTTGCAAGTCATCTTTAGTTGTACATATGCGAATACACACTGGAGAGAAACCATATTCATGTGAAGTTTGCAAAGCATCCTTTTCACGGAAGTCATATTTAAGCAAACATATGAACATACACACAGGCATTGAGAGATTGGAGGTTTTGAGAAGTGAAAAACAGCTTAATTGTAGTTTTCCTGATATCCATCCTGACCTGCTGTGGTAGCCCCTGTTAAGGTCTCAGCTATAGGCAAATATTGAACCACCAAAAAAGACGAAAATGTTTTCTTTTTTTAAAGTAAAATTACCAACAATACATTTTTGTAGGGAAATTAACAGAAATACATTTTATAGAAAAATGACCAACCAGTTAGCAACAATCATTACAACACTGAAAATAAATATACATTTTATAGCAAAATTACTTGACAATATGTTTTATCATCTAAAAAAACATACTTTGCCCTGAAAATTTAAAATTATGTCCAAAACATCTGTAGTTGAAGCCATGAAATTGGGTACAAAATATTTATATTTCAGTATTAACAATACATAAGGGTTTTATATGCCAATAATGAACTCCCAAACAGAAATCAAAATGTTTATAGTGAAGCAAAGAAAATTACCAATTGATTTTGTCATGAAATTATAAGCAATACATTTTATAGCACGTAACTAACACTACATTTTTATAGAAAAATGATAATCATTAAAAAATGCAAAATGACAACCACTAAAAAATGTATAATAATACATTTTTATAGAAAAATTATCTGTAATATATATATATTTTTTAAATTCCTGACAATATTTTATCATCTAAAAAAACATTCTTTGCCCTTAAAGTATAAAATTATGTACAAAATATCTGTAGTTGAAGCCATAAAATTGCATACAAAATATTTAGTTTTCTTTATTAAGTAACCCATACAGATGTTGATATGCCACTAGACAAAAACAACCAACCAACCACTTTATATTAGACTATCTTTGAATCGATTTCTTATAGGTAAGGAAATAAAGACATGGAATAAAACAAAAAGGAACGAA
The DNA here is from genome assembly GCA_964036315.1 of Acanthosepion esculentum. NCBI lineage: Eukaryota > Metazoa > Mollusca > Cephalopoda > Sepiida > Sepiidae > Acanthosepion > Acanthosepion esculentum. The sequence continues at coordinate 32,654,043 of OZ038479.1, read as the reverse complement.
ATAGATTCTGAATATATTAACATCTGAAGAAGACAAAAGAATGTGTGAACTAAAAAAAAAAATTAATAGCAAGAATCATCAAAAAAAAAAAAAATATATATACAGTAATGTGTATAAGCAAATTGTAAATTTGAATTGATACAATTTTTATCAAGTTACTGATGTGTTATGTAATCGATTTCTTATACCTAAGGAAATAAAGACAAGGAATAAAACAAAATTGTACAAAATAGACTCTAAACATATAAACATCCAAAGGATACAAAATAATGCATTGTCTAAAAAAGGATATTAATAGCAAGAATCAGAATATATATATATATATATATCTTTAAATCGATTTCTTATAGGTAAGGAAATAAAGACAGGGAATAAAACAAAAATGGACCAAGTAGATTCTAAATATATGAACATCTGAGGAAGTCAAAAGAATGCATGAACTAAAAAAGGATATTAATAGCAAGAATCGTCAAATATATATATATATATATATATATATATATATATATATATATATATAAAATATGGATAAAACAACTAAAAAGTTGCAAATTAAAAGAAAATTTGAGTGTTTTTTTTAAGTATTTATATGTTTTTTTTATATGTTTTTATAATTTGCAACTTTTTAGTTGTTTTATCCATATTATATATATATCAAGAAAGTATACGTGGCTTCTCATTATGCTATATATATATATATATATACACACACACACACACAGTAATATGTATAACCAAATTGTAAGTTTGTATTGATACAATTTTATCCCATTACTGATGTATTATGTATTTTCTGAAATAATTTTATTTTTTCATTTTCCACACAGGTTGCTCTTGAACAGATATACTATATGAAAGGAAATGATCAGTTTGAACATTTGAATTCACATTTGAAGATAAGTTTCACAGAAAATGTTATTTGAGAACATGTTTTAGAAATTCTAATGAAATGAGAAGGCTGTCATTAATCATATGTTGTGTTATGCAAACACACTGGAGAGAAACCATATTCTTGTGAAATATGTGAATCTTTCTCAGATGAGCAACATTTCATGAGGCAAAGGTAAAAAAAACACTTAAGAGAAATCATCTTCCTGAAGGTTGCAAATCATCTTTTTGTTGAATATTTCCTGAAACATGAGTACACATTTGGGTAAGAAATCACATTACTGCACAGAATGTGGATCTTCCTTTTCACAAAAGATTGTTCTAATTAACCATATGCGAACTCATACAGGTGAGAAACCATATTCTTGTGAAATATGTGGCTCTACCTTTTCCCAGAAGCCTCATTTGGTGAAACATATTCGAACACATACTGGAGAGAAACCATATTCATGTGAAATATGTGGAGTATCATTTTCATGTAAGTCATACTTGGTAGGGCATACACGTACACACACTGGAGAAAAACCATATTCATGTGAAATATGTAGTTCTTCCTTTTCAGCAAGGTCATCTTTAGCTAGACATCTGAGAAGACATACTGGAGAGAAACAATATTCTTGTGAAATATGTGCATCTAACTTTTCAGGAAAGTCATCTTTAGTTTTACATATGCGAACACATTTTGGAGAGAAACCATTTTCTTGTGAAGTTTGCAAAGCATCCTTTGCACGGAAGTCATATTTAGAAATTCATATGAGCAGACACACAGGGGAAAAGTCACATTGTTGCACAGTGTGTGGGTTGTCTTTTTCAATGAAGTCATCTTTAGTTATACATATGCGAATACACACTGGAGAGAAACCATATTCATGTGAAGTTTGCAAAGCATCCTTTTCACGGAAGTCATATTTAAGCAAACATATGAACATACACACAGGCAAGAAGCCACATTGTTGTACAGTGTGTGGTTCTTCTTTTTCAGTAAAGTCCTCATTAGTTGTACACATGCGAATGCACACTGGAGAGAAACCATTTTCTTGTGAAATATGTGGAGCTTCCTTTTCACAGAAGCCACAGTTGGTGAAACATGTTCGCATACATACTGGGGAGAAGCCATATATATGTGAAATATGTGGAGCATCATTTTCATGTAAGACACACTTGGTAGGACATACACATGTTCACACTGGAGAGAAACCATATTCATGTGAAGTGTGTGGTTCTTCCTTTTCAGCAAGGTCATCTTTAGTTGTACATATGAGAAATCACACTGGAGAGAAACCATATTTTTGTGAAATATGTGGATCTTACTTTTCAGAAAGGTCATCTTTAGTTGTACATAAGCGAATGCACACTGGAGAGAAACCATTTTCTTGTGAAAAATGTGCAGCTTCCTTTTCACAGAAGTCCCATTTGATAACACATATGAGAATACACACTGGAGAGAAACCATATTCTTGCAAAATATGTGGATCATCATTTTCACAGAGATCACATTTGGTGAGACATAAGAAAACTCATGTTAAAGATTAATATTGTTGCAAAATAATACTTCTTTTCAGAGAAGTCAGCTTTATTAAAGCATACAAACTGATACTAGCAAGAAACAATATTCTTGTGAAAAATGTGAAGTCACATTTGATGCAATATAGGAAAACATTAAAATACTGATTTGGTAGATTATTCTTTTCAGTATCTGTATGAAAACAGGATAAAATATTATTGATTAACCAATTTTAAAGAAGTAAAGAAACATCTGGCCCAACGAGAACCAGAACATCTCCATGAGCTTTGGGATTACTGCAAAGAATAATGGGAAAAAATTACCAATGAGAAAATCTGGACTGTTTTCAAAATTTCAAATGCTATTTTATAAATGATTTGTGATATTTCCCTTGTTAGGATGGCCAGAGGTTATCCCTTGGAGTAAAGACACATCCAAAACATTGCAAGATGAGAGATATTTATTTCCCAGAATGCAATAGATGGGGACTTTGACATACCATTTTTGTTGACATGTGTGTATCTACTCTTCTAAGTACTAGGGTACTATAGGTACTTTTCATGGATTTGAACTCAGAAACCTAGAATGCCATTATTGAAACCACTAATATGCTATATTTTCTTTATATATTATCTACAACTTCTCGACTTCAGTTATTAAATATTTATATAAAGTCCACTTTTCCTGTTTTTCATTTATATATTTTGGTCCCGTCACCAAATCTATTATGGACTTTTCTGTGTTGAGTGGTTTTATGATGTATTGAGGTGGGCATTACTGGGCTAGTTGCAGATGTATTTGCACTTGTCACTTCCCTTGATACTCCAGGATCTGGATCTTGACATGGAGGGGGTCTGATCTTCTTCAGTTATGTACTTATTCAGTTCAGTGACATTTACTAGTACTGTATCATGTTTGCTATTTTAGTTTCAACACTGTTACCCTTTTTTTCTGATGGAGGTTTAGACTAAACACTACTGAAAATATTTTCTTTTTGTCTCTGCACTACTGGTACTGCAGGGATTACACAATTGATCACTGACTTTCGGGTACTGGCAAATGTCTTTGTTTTAAGCTTCACCCAATCTCAGAGTCCCTCAGAAAGTATTTTACAGATTCCTGATAATTATGCCTGGATTGAATGGCTGAAAAATACTTCGCCTACAGTTGCATTGTGGTGTTTGCATATTTCCCCATTTTCCCTTTTTTTTCATGTATTTCCACACTTCTTCCATTTCAATATCATCATGGGAGCTCTCCACCAATTAGCATATTGACATGGGCTTTGATGTGGTTTCTAGTACTATAAACAATACACACTGTCCAGCAATATGCTCAATTGAATTATCTCCCTTACCTTCTGGCTTAAAAGAGTGAATCTGCTATCATATATGTTGAAGCAGCATGTTCTTCTCAGAACCAATATGACAGCAATTTAAATAACCATCTTATTGTTCTGGAACAGGGATTTGGTACTTGTAGGGTAATTGGACATGGTTAAATCTAATTGGCAGAAATGAACAGGGAAAAAATAATACTGAATAGGCAATATATACAAGGTCTGATCAAAAAGAATTGTGTCTGCTGCTATAAAAAAAAACTACAACACATAATTCAGCATTTAATCTAGTCTCCTTTTAAGGCCACACACTCTATCCAGTGTCTTTGATTTTTAAAGCAGTAAGATGACTTAAGGTTCAAAATATAGGTGGTTGTCAAAGCTTGGGAATGTGTTACTTGGCAACCACACTCTACACACTTTCCTTCCAAGTGCTGCTATAAACAACAGAAGTGAGTGAGAATATAATACACAACAGAGTTCAAAGTCATTCTATGCCAAGTGGCTTCACTCTGCATAACTTAGCTCCATTGCCATAGCAACAGTCAAAATACTTTTGATCAAGCTTTTCGTATATATAAGACAAAAAGTAGGCAAAGCAACAGGCATAGGGTAAAAAGTTCGCAAAGTAAGAATGGTGTTAACACTCAAAAGGGATACAGAGTAGTAATTGTATCATTCTGACTTCAAGACAAGAACAAACAAAAGTATGGCTGATAAATCAAAGTATTGACCTGTCTAATTGTCTATGGTTGTGTGTTTTGTTTTGTTTTACAGCATATCAACTTAATATCAATTTAATACCAACAAAATTTTTATTGCTGGTAATATGTTTTTCTTCAAAGATCTATTTCTGGGAGTATTTTTCCTTGAAGAAATCTATAGCTGGTCACATTTTTTTCAAAGAATGTATAGCTGTTTGTATTGCTGGTATTTTTTTTAAGTATTGTTGATAATAATTTTTCTTTAAAAAATTATTGCTGGTAATAATTTTTGCTTTATTATTTTTTATTATTACAAAGTATTTCTGGTATTAAAACCTATTTTTACACAAGTTTAGGTGTTAACTATTTGCCCATAACTTGGACACTAACAGGTGCTACCACCCCGGTCAGGGTTGAGCTGGGAACACCAGCAATTAAGAGGTGGTTCCACACTCCTCAAAACCTCCTGATCAAAGGCCTTGCTGTTGGACGTAGTTTATCGTCTTACCCAGGATGCGGTTGTAGTTTATCATTACACGCATGGCGTATTGTCTATGAAGAAATCCCAGCATGCATCTAAATGTCTATAACTTTGGGGAAGGGATGTCTTAGCAGTCATTAGACTAAAACTGACAATGTATAAAGATGGCATGTGAAGGCTTCTGATCAGTCTCCTCTAAGTCAATGCCAGAAACATAAAACTGAAATTTTTAGCAGACCCCAAATAAGTGCCAATGTTTATCAATACTCTGTTATAAAACGGCACAAATACCAACAGATAAGACAACTTTGCCAACCATATCTTTTGCTCAGAAAAATGTGTGAACTCTTGGCTGCGTGGATTAATATGGTCATAATTTTATGCAAGGATTCTAAATACGTACACCAGACCTTAATTTAGACTGAGAAAATGGATCCAAATAATGAAATTTTCACCCCAAGTTCAAGTTGGTATGAAAACGAAATTTAACCTTTTCTCTTTATAAAGATATAATTCTTTCCTGTGTGAGGATTCATTTTTATTCCTTGTCCCTTTAGATTATGTTCCCATTCCAATGATAGGTGCTTCTTTTCTGCGTTTTCAAAGCTGACAATTTCATAGTGGTATTTTTCAGACTTGTTACACTCAGATTTGTATTGCCCTACACATATGAAAGTAGTCCCATCTTAAAGAAAATGAGTTGGTTTCATATCACTGAACCTATCCAACCCGAAGCACACATTAATGAAAATGAAAGTCTACATCATCCATATTCTTGTGCAACAGATAAGACATCTATCCCAAATCTTAATTTTTTTTGCTCAGGACAATATGTGATAATTTGGCAGACATGGAATAACATGATCTTCATTTTGTGAAAGGATTCTAAATAGGTATTCTAAACCTCCTTAATTTACACTGCAAGAATCGGTCGATGTTCACTTGGTGAGATCTTGTTTGTTTCTGGCACCATTTTTTATATTCAAGTTTTTCAAAGAGAGAAATTGTTGTGTATATATCAACATGGCAACCTTCAAATCTCAACTTTTCAAACATTTTAATAAATAAATTGCAATATTTCCACTGAAAGTGCTGACAACCTGGATGAAAAGCTGACTGACTTACAGCAACATGGTATTCCCAAGCAGTCACCCATCTAGGTGTTCCATGAAATTTCTCAGTATAAGCAAAATTGTTGCCTTTAATATCAGCATTTGAAATTCTGGATTTTATGTGTATAACTGAACACTGATTTTCTTCTTTTTTTTTATTGTTTACTGTTAGGTTACCCAATACAAAGCCCAAGAGTCACTGAAGGTAGAGTGTTAATGTGTGAGATTGTTGTAAGGCAGGTGAAAGGAGGAAGTGAGAAATGATGACATGTAGGATAGATATTAGTTAACCCTGAACTTAAAGAGACTAAGATTATAGTTGTCAGGGAAGCAATCGCTCAAGAGTTTGTTCCACAAAATAACAGTTCTGGGGAAGAAGCTGTTTGAGTAGAACTTGCTCCATATCAAAGTAACATGAAGGGAATGAGAATGGGTTGCCACTACAGGAAAGCAATGGTATTTCACACACAATTGCATTTCGGTCATTATACGGTCTGGCATTCTTCAGGTGATATACATTGTAATTTTTGAGCAAAATATTTATGCCCAGTAGATAAAAACACTGTTTGAGTAACCCAAAAAGTTGTGAGTTCAATACTTGCCCACAGCAGTGGAAACAAAAATTTGGAAAGTTACTAACTGAAACAGAAATATCCAAAAAAGGCATGGCATGTGGAATTAGAACAATCTACCCCAGTGGACTAAATAAACGGTTTGGTTCAAAATTGAAATGTATAACACCTGAAGAAGGCCAGAGCCTACAATTGACGAAATATTGTAAATATGACGATAAAGATGAGCACAATAGTCTGAACAATGTAAATAGTATAAATGAAAGATTTAGTATCAGATGTTACTAACATAGTATTAACTCTGTTTATCAAGAATGAAATTGGTACATATCTTTATTGGTATTAACAATTTAAGCACTTTTTAATTTTACTCAGAAAAATTTACTTACTAGTTTTAACATTTTTTTGAAACTCACAAGAGCATGCTTCTCAGATCACTACAATCTTAACTTGTTCAAGTCTAGGGTCAATCCCACATATCCCCATAAACTGTGCCTCTTATACTATAGCCTTCTACTTCGAGTGGCTCTTGTGTCTTGTACATGGTGAACATTATTGCAAAAAATATAAAAGGGTTTTGACCATAGTAAAACAACAGTTCTCATCTGATTCTATGTGAGACTGAACACTGATATTTTATTGTTTTTTTTTTAACTATAGGTTCAACCGTTACAAGGCTCAAGGGTCACTCAAGGTAGCAGATTATTGAATGAGATTGTTGTAAGCAAGAGGGAAGTGAGAAGGTAGGATATATATCGATTGAGCTTGGACTTACATAGACCAAGATTGTTATTGTCAGGAAAGCATCCTCTCAGGAGTTTGTTCCACAAAGTAACTATTCTGGGAAAGAATTTGTCTGAATGGAACTAGCTCCCTATCAGACGAACACAAAGGGAACATTGCATGGTGGGTCCAAACTATAAAGGTCTGACGTGTTAGAATTAAGAATTGTAGATCGTGGGAAAGCCACACAGTAGAAAGAGCATAAAATATGTATTTTGTAAATTTAGCTTAGTCTGAGACAACATCACTGCTCTCTGAGGTAATGTAGTTGCTGTTGACTACAAGATGTAAAGAAAAATGCAATTGCGTTTCTTTATATTCCTATATTTCCATTTTTAAATAAATTATTAATTTATTTTATTTAATGGAAAAGAAATGAAATCAAAAATACTATTGTAAGTTATAAGGATTCAATGAACATTTATTTATGAGAATACGTAAAATACGACAGTAGGTTAAAAAGACTTGAGAATTCCATTGAATGGATTTTGCCGAATTATCTCCCTTGACTTTCGCTCTTTAGAAATCAAATCAAATCAAATGAAACAATAGCTGTAAAAAAGTACATCGCCCATAGAAAGTTAATCCTTTTTCTCTAACTTTACATTGCCTCAAGGAAGAGAAATCAGACGGTATGGATTTTTTTTATCATTGTCTTTGTTTTTCCACATAATGTACAGAGACAGACACACAAATTATTTTCTGAACGAATAATATAAAAGTTGTGCAAATCGGCAGGTACACGACACACACACACACAAAAAGTAATCTTAACTTTCGACCTGAACATTACTAATTTTTCATTTATTTTTATTTTTTCTTATTTGAAATGATGATCGAGGGAAAGTATGAATAACTGGTATTTCATATTACGCAGTTGTCCATCGAAATTTAGTTAAAATGTATATCGATTTCTAAAGTTTAGGAAGGCCTGGAACGTATTGTTGAGATTTTCGGCCAAGCCTGGAAGCTATCTAACGATGCAAATGATAAAAGAAATCAAAGCGATGCATGGGCCACCAAATCGTGATATAATGCATGTCACGATGTATGTGGACTCTTATAATTTATAATCAACATTACTTTGTGACATTTACATATAAAGTTTTATATGTAAATGTCACTCACTGGTTCTTGAATTTTTGAAAACGCCTTTATGTTGATTTTTTTGACTAAAAATAGTTTCCAGACCTTAACACCAATAAAAGAGGCTAAATTTCCTCTGCTAATTGGCCCAACCCCTGATGCTTGAAAAACAAGATTTTTAACCAAAATTTCGAACGTGCTAGAAAGTATTAAAAAATTTAATAAAATAATAGAAAAATACTTTGGTCTTTCCTCTTATTAATAAATAATTGTAACAAACATTTTGACGATAAAACTTTGTTTTTATTAAGTTTGGGGGCATTTTTTTCATCATGATTTCTTTTAATTCGGATGAGCTTGAGGATATTTAAACTTTTTTAAAACAAAACCAAAATTTACCTTCAAAGAAGATATTTTTAAATTATTTAAAACGCGTTTTTATTTATTTATTTTTTAGGAAATCAGTGGTGGTTGCAACTATAGGTACCTCCACAAAAATTAAAGTAAACAAAAGAACAAGAACGGCCTTAAATTTGATGAAAAAATTTTTTTATCTGCTAAGTATACATATCATTATTAAGGAGAAATACCAAGGTATTTTTTATTGTTTTTTTTTAATTTTTTACTCATTCTTAGCATGTCCGAAATTTTAGTTAAAAATCTTTTCTTTTTTTGTCAGCGAAATTACTAAAAAAAAAAAAAAAAAAACTCGATATCAGCCATTTAAAAAAATTTTTAAAACTAAGTTAAAATCCTACTTTAAAATTCGTCCAAAAATCAATTATACGTTTTTAAAAATTTATTTGACGAAAATTAGCAAATTTAAAGATTATTTAATATATTTTTAAAAACAACTTTTGCTTACTTTCATCGAAGAAAAATGTTGTTTAAAATAAAAAGGTGATGATCTTAACTTCGTTGACTTGACAGGTGTTGAGTGATGACCTATCATCACATATCGACAGCTAACGTGAGATTCGAGTTATCATACGGAAGGACATAATTGACGTAACGTTTTTTTTTGTTTTTTTTACGTGAACCAGATTATGTAATCGTAATTATTAAAATAAAAAAAACTAACTTTCAGCATTCCAATTTCTTTTGTTTTTTTATTACTGTAGCTTACACCATAAGTTTGCTGATACTATCTGTAGAAATTATAAATACTATAAATAAATTAAAATACAAGTGCTGCACCTAAAGTCAATACAGATCTGCAATGATAAAACATTTCTATGCCAAGTAAACAAACATATCAAAAGTTATTTTTTTCTGGGGATAAAATATGAAAAAATAGTTCAAATTGCTATTCCTGAACACTGGAAACCAGGATTTTTTTTATATGTGTTTTTATTTTTTTTTTTGAATCAGCGATAAGGAAAACAGTGTTGAAATTAAGCCAAAATTGACTTTGACATTGCTAGGTCAAAGACCAGCCAGCTGACAATACCAAGCTGTCATCACCTTGTAAAAAATCCTATTTTTATTTTTTAATCTATTTGAACAATGGCTTGATGTATTTTTGTTTTTTAGCACCTTTTGTGCAGGGTGATGACAAATGTTGTCAACACTTAAGGAATGATTATGAGTGCAGGCACAAAGGACCGAGAACTGAGAAATGCTCAACATGTGTTTCGCATGAAGAATTTGCAATAATGAAATTGACGTTCAGCGGAGAACGCTTACACTCAAGCAACGCAACGTTTTATTGCTTGCGACCTTCCTTACTTTTTAATTAACGATTTTTATGAAGACAAAATTACATTTCTTAATTACTGCGGATCTTCTGATTAGTCAAAATGATACAATTTACAAAGCGCTAAAAAAAGATCTCTCATAAGGATACTTAGGAAACCTGATGCGGCTTTTAACTAATTTTATAATATTTTAACAACTTAAATGTAAAAATCTATTATAATTAAAGAAATAACAAATAATTGTATTAAAAATTCATTTTTCATTGAAAAAATTTTTTGCTTTCAGAAAATATTCTCCATATTCATAAAAACAATTAAAAGCAAATAAAAGCATTTGAAATTAAATAATATCTTTGTTTTATTGAGTTTTGTAGGTTACAATTAATAGCTGATTTTCAGGTACGTGGGCTCCAATTAAAAAGTTTGGTGTCTTTTACAAAATTTTATCATTTAAATGTTCATGTTATTATTAAGAGAAAAAACCAAAGTATTTTTTTAATTATTTTAAAAAATTTTTCCTTCTTTTTAGAACATTCTAAATTTTGATTAAGAAAAACTTTGTTTCTCTTTGTATCACCGGAACTGGTAAGATAGCATATAAATTTTTAGCACATTTTTTTTTAAATTTTGTATGACACACATTAATTTTGAAAATCTTGCAAAAATAAAAATAATTGTCGTCGGATGTTAATGAAACTTTCAGAAACTATTCACAAATGATAGAAATTATTATAAGTATGTTTTCTTTTTTGAAAGTCATGGAAAAAATATTTTTTTTAATATGACATTTTTCCATGAATGAAATATCAAAATTAATAATAAAATGAATGGAAATACAAATAACACAGTAAAATGTAATAAATGTACATAAAATTATAGTATTTTATGTACACTTCTGATAAAATTTCATAAGAAAGGTACTTATAAATTAGTTAGATACCTTTCTTATGGAATTTAATCTCACTCTCAACAGTCTTATTTTTATTTCTTTATAATATATTTTCCATAAAGCATCGTAAATGTCAAGGTGAAAGCTAAGTACAAAAAAAAATTAGAGCACTGAAAGTTTTCCTTAAAAATAATGAGGTAAATAATTTGTTCACTTAAATCAAAAGAATTTCACTCCTTTCCTTCCTTTGAGAGGTTTGGGGTAGTAAGCACCGGCGCTGTCAATTATTATAGTTGATGATTGACAATATAACTTCGGTAGAAAAAAGTACAAAAAGCAAAACAAATGCTGCTTTTGGGGCTCAAACCTTGTTGCACTATCCTACATAGTACACACCGCATCAGCCATGCAGATACACAGTGTATATTATTAGTTGATGATTGACAAAGTAATGTCAGTTTAAAAATGAGGAATTTTTTTATTTCATTTCAGTAAAAATTATCCATTTCGATGATAGCTAACTAGTAAATTGGAGTATTATCCAACTCGATTTTGTCAACATGAAGTTTACTCTTTCTTAAATGCTTACTTTTTGCTTAGACATAATGAAAATAATGTTTATTCTATACACATTAGCTTGGGATGTCACAGGTCAACTAAACAGCAGTAGTTCACAACTATACTTGTTGACTTAAAATGTATTTCAAAAATTAAAAAAATCAGAATTACTGAACATTAACAATACAATAATGAAGAAATTTGTAATTATGTTTAAAAATGAATTATCTTTGATTTTATATAACCACAAGTTAAAAAAATATAATTTTTTATTCTACCCAATTATCTAAATTTTAGGATAAATAATTTTATTTTATTAATTTTTTTTTTTTGCAATATTATAAGTACCTAAGATTTGTTAAAAAAAAAAAGTGAGCATCCATGATGAAAAAATACCCAAAAATTAATAAAAACAGTTTTGTCAGAATCAAGGGATTTTTTTCATGTAAAAGCTTTTTTTGTTTTCCTTCTTTTTAGAATCTTCAAAATTTGGATAAAAATCTTTTTCTGGGGTCAATATAGAACCATAAATTTTTATATATATATATTTTGTATATCTCTTTCTTGCATATTTTGCTATATATATATATATATATATATATATATATATATATATATATGTGAACCTAGAAGTCAAAACTTAGAGGTGGCAGGCTGTTTCATGCTAGATGCAATCGTCAGGCCATCTTCTATGTTCACTTTTATATTTACATATGCTCTCTGATATTGAGCAATTTATCCCATAAATACAGCACATCTTAAAACTATATTTCTTTGTGTATATATATATTTATATATATATATATAAAATGTGTATGTGTGTTTTTGTATATTTTGCTATATATATCTGTTTTTTGTAATTTTGCTATACATACATATGTGTTTTTGTATATTTTATATATATATGGTTCTTTGTATATTTTGCTATATATATATATATATATGTTTGTATATTTTGCCAATATATATATATATATATATATATTTCACAGATACAGGTCATATGAAATTTTTTTTCTTTATTATTTTGAAAGTTACATATGTCTGTCAGTTCTTATTTTAAAAATTGGTTTAGCATATTTTTAAATCTCATTTCACCACTGATGCTTCTTATAAAATCTATCTGCCAAAAGATGGATTCTACTCTTGTCTTTACTTTCATGTTATTAATAACATGACATCTTACCATTTTGTCACATGATGATAAACTACAGCTGACAGCAAGGTCTCTCATTGGAAGATTGGAGGATTTAATTATTGTTATTCCTTATTCTCTTGGGAAGGTAGAAGCTGTTAAGATACAGCTATAGACAAATATACAACCCCTAAAGAAAAAAAACTTTTTTTATAGCTAAATCACTATCAATACAACACTAAAAAATACATAAAAAACATTTTTTTAGCAAAATTACCTGGAATACATTATTGTTTTTAAATTACTGACAGTATGTTTTATTATCTAAAAAAACATTCTTTGCCCTGAAAGTATAAAAATACATACAAAATATCTATAGTTGAAGTCTTAAAATTGCATGCAAAATATTTAGCTTTCTTTATTAAATAACCCATAGAGGTTAATATGCTACTAAACAAAAACAACCAACCAATCACTTTATAATAGACTGTCTTTGAATCGATTTCTTATAGGTAAGGAAATAAAGACATGGAATAAATCAAAAAGGTACAAAATAAATTCTGAATATATAAACATCTGAAGAAGACAAAGGAATGTGTGAACTAAAAATGGAAATTAATAGCAAAAATCATTAAAATATATATATATATATATATATATATATATATATATATATACATACATACATACATACATACATACATATATATATATATATATATATATATATATATACAGTAATGTGTATAAGCAAATTGTAAATTTGAATTGATACAATTTTTATCAAGTTACTGATGTGTTATGTAATCGATTTCTTATAGCTAAGGAAATAAAGACAAGGAATAAAACAAAAATGTACAAAATAGACTCTAAACATATAAACATCCAAAGGATACAAAATAATGCATTATCTAAAAAAGGATATTAATAGCAAGAATCAGAAAAAAAAAATAATATATATATATATATATATATATATATATATATATATATAGTCATGTGTATCGCCAAAATGAATGTTTGTATTGATACAATTTTATCCCATTACTGATATATTATGTATTTTCTAAAATAACTTTTTTTTCATTTTGCCTACAGGTTACTCTTGGACAAATATACTATATGAAAGGAATTGATTAATTTGAACATTTGAATTCACATTTGAAGATAACTTATAATGTTATTTGAGAACACATTGTAGAAATTCTTATGAAATGAAAAGGTTGTTGTTTTTAAAAATCACAAATGGTGGTACGCAAACACACTGGAGAGAAACCATATTATTGTGAAATATGTGGGTCATTTTCAGATGAGCAATATTTGATGAGGCAACAGTGAAAACACTTGAATGAAATCATTTTCTTGAAGGTTGCAATCAACTTTTTCATGAATATAATATTTCCTGAAGCATGAATACTCACTCAGGAAAGAAGTCACATTGCTGCACAGTGTGTGGATCTTCCTTTTCACAAAAGAATGTTCTAATTCGCCATATGCGAATTCACACAGGGGAGAAACCGTATTCTTGTGAAATATGTGGCAATTCCTTTACCCAGAAGCCACATTTGGTGAAACACAATCGAATACATACTGGGGAGAAGCCATATTCATGTGAAATATGTGGAGCATCATTTTCATGTAAGACACATTTGGTAGGACATAGACGTGTACACACTGGAGAGAAACCATATTCATGTGAAGTGTGTGCTTCTTCCTTTTCAACAAGGTCATCTTTAGTTGTACATATGAGAATACACACTGGAGAGAAACCATATTCTTGTGAAATATGTGGATCTTACTTTTCAGAAAGGAAATCTTTAGTTGTACACATGCGAATGCACACTGGAGAGAAACCATTTTCTTGTGAAATATGTGGAGCTTCCTTTTCACAGAAGCCACAGTTGGTGAAACATGTTCGCATACATACTGGGGAGAAGCCATATATATGTGAAATATGTGGAGCATCATTTTCATGTAAGGCACACTTGGTAGGACATACACGTGTACACACTGGAGAGAAACCATATTCATGTGAAGTGTGTGATTCTTCCTTTTCAGCAAGGTCATCCTTAGTTGTACATATGAGAAATCACACTGGTGAGAAACCATATTCTTGTGAAATATGTGGATCTTTTTTTTCAGGAAAGTCATATTTAGTTGTACATAAGCGAATGCACACTGGAGAGAAACCATTTTCTTGTGAAAAATGTGCAGCTTCCTTTTCACAGAAGTCCCATTTGATAACACATATGAGAATACACACTGGAGAGAAACCATATTCTTGCAAAATATGTGGATCATCATTTTCACAGAGGTCACATTTGGTGAGACATAAGAAAACTCATGTTAAAGATTAATATTGTTGCAAAATAATACTTCTTTTCAGAGAAGTCAGCTTTATTAAAGCATACAAACTGATACTAGCAAGAAACAATATTCTTGTGAAAAATGTGAAGTCACATTTGATGCAATATAGGAAAACATTAAAATACTGACTTGGTAGATTATTCTTTTCAGTATCAGTATGAAAACAGGATAAAATATTGATTAACCAATTTTAAAGAAATAAAGAAACATCTGGCCCAACGAGAATCAGAAAATCTTCATGAGCTTTGGGATTACTGCAAAGAATAATGGGAAAAAATTACCAATGAGAAAATCTGGACTGTTTTCAAAATTTCAAATGCTATTTTATAAATGATTTGTGATATTTCCCTTGTTAGGATGGCCAGAGGTTATCCCTTGGAGTAAAGACACATCCAAAGCATTGCAAGATGGGAGATATTTATTTCCCAGAATGCAATAGATGGGGACTTTTACATACCGCTTTTGTTGATATGTGTGTATCTACTCTTGTAAGTACTAGGGTACTATCAGTACTTTTCATGGATTTGAACTCAGAAAGCTAGAATGCCATTATTGAAACCACTAATATGCTATATTTTCTTTATATATTATCTAAAACTTCTTGACTTCAGTTATTAAATATTGATATAAACTCCACTTTTCCTGTTTTTTATTTATATATTTTGGTCCAGTCACCAAGTCTATCATGGACTTTTCTGTGACTGACTGGTTTTGTCGTGCATTGAGGTGGGCATCACTGGGCTAGTTGCAAATGTATTTGCATTTGTCATTTTCCTTGGTACTTGGCAATATGTTCAAGTGAATTATCTCCCTTACCTTCTGGCTTAAAAGAGTGAATCTGCTATCATATATATTGAAGCAGCATGTTCTCAGAACCAATATGACAGCAATTTAAATACCCATCTTCTTGTTCTGGAACAGGAATTTGATGCTTGTAGGGTAATTGGACATGATTAAATCTTATTGGCAGAAATGAACAGGGAAAAAATAATACTGAGTAGGCAATATATACGAGGTCTGATCAAAAAGAATTGTCTGCTGCTATAAAAAAAACTACAACACATAATAATTCAGCATTTAATCTAGTCTCCTTTTAAGGCCACACACTCTATCCAGTGTCTTTGATTTTTAAAACAGTAATATGACATAAGGTTCAAAATATAGGTGGTTGTCAACGCTTGGGAATGTGTTACTTGGCAACCACACTTTACACACTTTCCTTCCAAGTACTGCTATAAACAACAGAAGTGAGTGAGAATATAATACACAACAGAGTTCAAAGTCATTCTATGCCAAGTGGCTTCACTCTGCATAACTTAGCTCCATTGCCATAGCAACAGTCAAAATACTTTTGATCAAGCTTTTCGTATATATAAGACAAAAAGTAGGCAAAGCAACAGGCATAGGGTAAAAAGTTTGCAAAGTAAGAATGGTGTTAACACTCAAAAGGGATACAGAGTAGTAATTGTATCATTCTGACTTCAAGACAAGAACAAACAAAAGTATGGCTGATAAATCAAAGTATTGACCTGTCTAATTGTCTATGGTTGTGTGTTTTGTTTTGTTTTACAGTATATCAACTTAATACCAACAAAATTTTTATTGCTGGTAATATGTTTTCCTTCAAAAATCTATTTCTGGGAATATTTTTCCTTGAAGAAATCTATAGCTGGTCACATTTTTTTTCAAAGAATGTATAGCTGTTTGTATTGCACATATCATTTTTAAAGTATTGCTGATAATAATTTTTATTTAAAAATCAGAGGCCTTGCTGTTGGACGTAGTTTATCGTCTTACCCAGGATGCGGTTGTAGTTTATCATCATACACATGGCGTATTGTCTATGAAGAAATCCCAGCATGCATCTAAATGATTTGTCTATAATTTTGGGGAAGCCATTAGACTAAAACTGACAATGTATAAAGATGGCATGTGAAGGCTTGTGATCAGTCTCCTCTAAGTCAATGCCAGAAACATTTTTTCTTATTTGAAATGATGATCGAGGGAAAGTATGAATAACTGGTATTTTATATTACGCAATTGTCCATCGAAATTTAGTTAAAATGTTTATCGATTTCTAAAGTTTAGGAAGGCCTGGAACGTATTGAGATTTTCGGCCAAGCCTGGAAGCTATCTAAAGATGCAAATGATAAAAAAAAGAAATCAAAGCGATGCATGGGCCACCAAATCGTGATATAATGCATATATAATCAACATTACTTTGTGACATTTACATATAAAGTTTATATGTAAATGTCACTGGTTCTTGAATTTTTGAAAACGCCTTTATGTCGATTTTTTTTACTAAAAAAAAAGTTTCCAGACCTTATGTTGCTACCACCACTGAATTCCTAAAAAAAATAAAAACGCGTTTTAAATAATTTAAAAATGTCTTCTTTGAAGGTAAATTTTGGTTTTGTTTTAAAAAAGTTTATCCTCAAGCTCATCCGAATTAAAAGAAAGAAACCATGATGAAAAATGTCCCCAAACTTAATAAAAACAAAGTTTTATCGTCAAAATATTTGTTATAATTATTAAGTGGAAACATAAAACTGAAATTTTTAGCAGACCCCAAATAAGTGACAATGTTTATCAATACTCTGTTATACCATCTTGCAAATCATTTTTCTTCTAGAGAATTCTAATCAAGAGGCATAACTTGGTTCCCATCTAGAAAACGAATTAGGTCCCTTGTTATGACCTTTGTCTTAACGGTATCCATCAGAGAATTTTGAACTGAACCCTTTATGTAATCTATAGGAATAGATTGTTCTCATTTTACTGTCCTTGTCTAGGGATATCTTGTTCTTAGTTATTACTGCTCAGTTATTGTGTAAAAGAATTGTGCCATAATGAATGTTGCCTGCCTTAGCTATAATGGATGGTGAAAAAAGCAGAATTGCAGGTAGAAAAGTGGCTATAAACTATTTTGTCTACCATGGATGGGAAATTACGGTGAAACATTGATATGGTGAAGCCTTTCATTGGGGAGGGAGAAGAATAATTTTATATTTACAACATTCTAAAAACTAATACAATTAGAACTAATGCAATACAATATTTATCTTTTACCAATTTATAAAGAAATAAATATGAAAAAAAATTTTATTCGTAAATTTATAAACATTTATTATGTTATTAAAATATGAACCAACTATGAGGAAATCCTTATTATTTACCATTTTATAAAATTTGTTGTGGACCATGCGGTGTGTGAATGGAAGAAGAGAAGATGAGTTATCTCTAGGTTAAGGCTTCCGCTGGCCGGTCCAGCTACATAAGAATGTTGGACTTTAATGGAGTCCAAAGAAACAAACAAGACCGATATACATGTATGCGAACAAATATATATTAATAACAAATAGATTAATATTCGAATTACAAATACATAGAAGAAAATGTTACAGTGTCTGTATGGAATGTTGTGTGTGTGTTGTTTTTAGTTGAATGTCCGTACGGGTGAATTTTGTTTTAGCGTGTTCTCAGAATATGGGAAACGCTGGTTGTGTATAAGAGTTCACATATTGGAAATTTTAAGAGAAAGTTTTATACCTCGCCTCACGCGCGAGGTTGCGGCCGAAGTCGAGATAGTTGCTCGCACGTGCGCGTAAGCAGAGAAAAGAGAGAAAGAGGCGAAAGGTCAGCCAGTATTTATACTCCCGGGAGAGAGAGAGACCCCTGTTGACGGGTTAAGGAAATGATGAGGAGCTAACTGCGACAATACCCCCCCCACACACACACCTCTAGATTAAAAGTTGTAGGAAACGAACTTTTAAAATGTAAAAAGTTTTGAAGATTATTCTTGTGTGCTGAAAAGAAAATGTATCCGTGGTTGCGATGCGTGCTTCGACGAATGTGTTTGTGTTGTCGGGGTTGTATATTTCTCTAGTGAGTCAGAGAAACGTCGGTAGTGTTCAGCGTTTATCCACGTTGAATTGAATTTGTCGTCCCGTCAACCTGTTTGCTGTCCTCGTCGTACTTTTGGTTGAAAAATGAGGTTGTTTTGGGGATGCGAGTATAAAATTTGCGCCCATGATTTAAGCAGCGTTGTGTGAAGTTGGGTTGCTGGTCAGCAACGATGGTCGGCCAAGTGAATGATGAGAAGTGGAAGCGCGTTGCCATGTTGAGCTGATGTAGAATATCTACCGAGTGTCGAATGAAAGTTGGGAAAATTTGCTGTTATTGACGGTAGAATATCGTTCTCGCAAAATTCTTAAGTCATTCGAATTGCATCGTTGCAGGGTGAGAAAGGACAGTGAGTCGCCTTTGCTTGAGAATGAGGTTCACACTTTTTCTATTTCAGTTCAGAAGAAAGTTTTAAAAAATGGTGTTGTGTTCTCTGTTGGTAAGCCGGGTGAAATTGAGGTCAAGCGTGGCCGAGAGAAAGAAAAGGTCAAGCAATATAGACCAGTAGGAAGAAAGAGTTGTAAAGGCTTGCTTGTAGTAGTAATTGTTATTACCACGTGGTGTGAGAAAAATTCCTTTTTGCGTGTAGGAGAAAGTTGTTTTGTAGACATGTTGTCTGAATTAAAAGTTCTTCTGTTAATAGTTCTGCGTGCGTAGAATAGAAAAGTTTCCAATATTGGTGCTGTATGTTTCTCTCATTTGAAAGGTTTGTATCAGAATTTGTTCGCACATATATATCGTCCCGTGTGCGTGTTCATAATCACGTCGGAAGGTCACCATTTGCTGTGGACCATGCGGTGGGTGAATGTGAGAAGAGAAGATGAGTTATCTCTAGGTTAAGGCTTCCGCTGGCCGGTCCAGCTACATAAGAATGTTGGACTTTAATGGAGTCCAAAGAAACAAACAAGACCGATATATATGTATGCGAACAAATATATATTAATAACAAATAGATTAATACACGAATTACAAATACATAGAAGACATGAATAAAATGTTACAGTCTGTAAGGAAAGTTGTGTGTGTGTTGAGTTGAATGTCCGTACGAGGTGAATTTTAGCGTGTTCCCAGAATATGGGAAACGCTGGTTGTGTATAAGAGTTCACATATTGGAAATTTTAAGAGAAAGTTTTATACCTCGCCTCACGCGCGAGGTTGCGGCCCGCGGCCGAAGTCGAGATAGTTGCTCGCACGTGCGCGTAAGCAGAGAAAAGAGAGATAGAGGCGAAAGGTCAGCCAGTATTTATACTGCCGGGGGAGAGAGAGACCCCTGTTGACGGGTTAAGGAAATGAGGAGGAGCTAACTGCGACAAGTTTGAATCAATTAGCAGTTAGCCAATGTTTTACTAGCCATTCCAATAAACTATAATAAATAGTGTTTATTATTTTTGTTGTCAATTCTCAAGAACAAGCAAAATGTATAAATTCACTTTCATATGTTTAGTTTTTTTTTAAATTCAAATAATTGCCTTGTAAAAAGGTGAACATTGCTGAAATAGTTAAAATAATTGAGTTGTCCCCATTTTTTTTTTAGAAGTACAGTATTAAACAATGGAAACGAACAAAGGCAGTTGCCAAAAATCTAATTAATATAAAATAAATAAAATAACATCATCTGTTGAATTATTTTAAAATTATTATCAAGAGAAATAATTGCATGATGGTGTTTAAGGACAAAAGTGTTTAATGTTTCATGCCAATACCTTATTTTAGTGAGATATTCATGACGTTTCGGCCATTGTACGGTCTGACATTCTTCAGGTGATATACATTGTAATTTTGGAGCAAAACATTTATGCCCAGTAGATAAAAACACTAGTTGAGTAATCCAAAAAGTGACTTGACCCAAAGAGTTGTGAGTTCAATACTTGGCCACAGCAGAAACAAAAATTTGGAGAGTTTAGTTACTAAAGGGAATTAACTGAAACAGAAATATCCAAAAAAAGGCATGGCATGTGGAATTAGAACAATCTACCCCTGTGAACTAAATAAACGGTTTGGTTCAAAATTGAAATGTATAACACCTGAAGAAGACCAGAGCCTACAATTGACGAAATATTGTAAATATGACGATAAAGATGAGCACAATAGTCTGAACAATGTAAATAGTATAAATGAAAGATTTAGTATCAGATGTTACTAACATAGTATTAACTCTGTTTATCAAGAATGAAATTGGTACATATCTTTATTGGTATTAACAATTTAAGCACTTTTTAATTTTACTCAGAAAAATTTACTTACTAGTTTTAACATTTTTTTTTTGAAACTCACAAGAGCATGCTTCTCAGATCACTACAATCTTAACTTGTTCAAGTCTAGGGTCAACCCCACATATCCCCATAAACTGTGCCTCTTATACTATAGCCTTCTACTTCGAGTGGCTCTTGTGTCTTGTACATGGTGAACATTATTGCAAAAAATATAAAAGGGTTTTGACCGTAGTAAAACAACAGTTCTCATCTGATTCTATGTGAGACTGAACACTGATATTTTATTGTTTTTTTTTTAACTATAGGTTCAACCGTTACAAGGCTCAAGGGTCACTCAAGGTAGCAGATTATTGAATGAGATTGTTGTAAGCAAGAGGGAAGTGAGAAGGTAGGATATATATCGATTGAGCTTGGACTTAAATAGACCAAGATTGTTATTGTCAGGAAAGCATCCTCTCAGGAGTTTGTTCCACAAAGTAACTATTCTGGGAAAGAATTTGTCTGAATGGAACTAGCTCCCTATCAGACGAACACAAAGGGAACATTGCATGGTGGGTCCAAACTATAAAGGTCTGACGTGTTAGAATTAAGAATTGTAGATCGTGGGAAAGCCACACAGTAGAAAGAGCATAAAATATGTATTTTGTAAATTTAGCTTAGTCTGAGACAACATCACTGTTCTCTGAGATAATGTAGTTGACGACAAAATGTAAAGAAAAATGCAACTGCGTTTCTTTATATTCCTCTATTTCCAGTTTTAAATAAATTATTAATTTATTTTATTTAATGGAAAAGAAATGAAATAAAAATACTATTGTAAATTATAAGGATTACATGAATCCTTATAATTATATTTATGAGAATACGTAAAATATCGGCAGTAGGTTAAAAAGACTTGAGAATTCCATTGAATGGATTTTGCCGAATTATCTCCCTTGATTTTCGCTCTTTAGAAATCAAATCAAATCAAAACAAATGAAACAATAGCTGTAAAGTACATCACCCATAGAAAGTTAGTTAATCCTTTTTCTCTAACTTTACAATTACATTGCCTCAAAGAAGAGAAATCAGACGGTATGGATTTTTTTTATCATTGTCTTTGTTTTTCCACATAATGTACAGAGACAGACACACAAATTATTTTCCGAACGAATAATATAGAATTTGTGCAAATCGGCAGGTACACACACACAAAAAGTATTCTTTTAAGTTTTAACTTTCGACCTGAACATTACTAATTTTTCATTTATTTTTATTTTTTATTTGAAATCGTGATCGAGGGAAAGTATGAATAACTGTTATTTTATATTACGCAATTGTCCATCGAAATTTAGTTAAAATGTTTATCGATTTCTAAAGTTTAGGAAGGCCTGGAATGTATTGTTGAGATTTTCGGCCAAGCCTGGAAGCTGTCTAAAAATGCAAATGATAAAAGAAATCAAAGCGATGCATGGGCCACCAAATCGTGATAATACATGTCACGATTTATGTGGACTATAATCAACATTTAGGTACCTCCACGAGATCGCTAAAAAAAGAGCATAGCATGATGAAAAAGACGCCAAATTTTACGAAAACAAAATTTTATCGTCTTATGTTTATGTTGTTATGAAGAGAAAAGACCAAAGTTTTTTTTAATTATTTTTTAAAATTTTTCCTTCTTTTTAGAACATTCTAAATTTTGATTAAAAAAAACATTGTTTCTCTTTGTATCAGCGGAACTAGAACTTTTTTAGCAAAAAAAGTGGCATATCCTGATGAAAAAAGGTCCCAAACTTAATAAAAACAACATTTTATCACGAAAAACTTTATTATTAATAAGAGTAGAGACCAAAGTATTTTTTAATTATTTTTTGAAATTTTTTATTCCTTTTTACAACGTTTGAATTTGTGGTTGAAAATCTTTTTTTTAAGGTTAAAGATCACCTAATATTTTATTTTTGTATTAGCTTTTTTTCACTTAAAAATCACAAATTTGGAAATTCTTGCAAAAATCAAATAATTGTCGCAATTTAGTGAAACTTTCAGAACTTATTCCGAAATGAATGAGTTTATTTTAGAAATGTTTGTCTTTTAGAAAGTCATGGTAAAAATATTTTTTTTTTTATGTCTGATACCCACTTAATTTTATGAAAACTTTAAAACTAGAATAGCTACCCCTATTTTTATTTTTTAATTAAATTAAGAAGACTTTTAGGAATATAAATCATTAATTTCATGTAAAATTTTGATACGCAAGTACCCCAATTTCAGCTCTGAATTTAAAATACAAAAACTAAGACATTATTTTATGAAAACAGCTTTTAATGGATTTTATCAATAATATATATTAAGGATTTTTTTTATCTGCTGTCAAAATTTTTTTAGGTTGAAAAATAAATTTTTACGAGAATTGTTTACTTTTTTTCATTTCTAAATTTAAAAAAATGATAATATTGATAAATATTTCATAAATAAATTAGAACAGTTACCCCTCGTTTTTTTTGCTCATTAAAAAGATCTATTTGTATAGATCATAAATTTGAAAGCTTATTACAATCTGTAATATGCGTCATATTTTAAAATAATTTTTTATGATTTCAAAAAATGTATTAAAATCATCTCCGACAAAACTATGGATGCACATTTAAAAAATAAAAATCATGTTAGAGTTATTCCCCTTATTGAGTGAAATTATCTTATCGTTCTGGACGCACTTGTCAAATTCTCATTATTGTTGCACTGTCAAAAACTTTTATTCTAATTTTGTTTTTTTACATATAATCAAATTCTTTTTCAGTGAGAGACATACTGCAAACATTAATTATTCTTTTTTTTTTAATTCAAATTTAGGGACAAATATTTCATAACTAAAAAAATAGCTGTGCTGAGATAAAACTTAATTAAAAAAACAAAAAAACAAATGAACATAAAATTTTATGTGTAGATAACAATATTATTACAAAATTTTTGTCTTATAAAATTTGAACTATAAATGTATTTTTTCGTAATTTAAATGTTATTTTTATTCAAGAATTCTCCCTCAAACATAAGGTAAAAAAAAATTGGAAGTATATATATAATAAACTGGTTCACTTAAAGCTAGAACAATTTATATAACTTTTGCCCTACCGTCCGATAAATTCCCCTGATGTAAATTGTTGACAGATTGACGTACATCAGTTAACACCCCTCATTCAGGCCCCAAAACCAAGCACCACAGTCGGAAATGTCTTTTTAAAAAAATTTCTGATGAAAAAGTAAGTAATGTTTCTTTCAAATTACATTAAGTATACTTAAGTATACTATTTTCCTAAAATAACTTTTGAAAAATTATAATTGAATTTTACAAGATTTTTAAATGGGAAACTTTACTTTTGTTTATAAAACTGTCAATAATGATTGATTTTACCATTTTCTGATGACCCCCAAAAAATACTTATAAACAAGATTTTTATCTAAAATTTCGGACATGCTAGAAAGGATTAAAAAAATATTTAAAAATACTCAAAAATACTTTGGTCTTTCCTCTAAATAATGACATAAACATCTAGACAATACAAAATTATTTTAATCAACTTTGGGGCTTTTTTTTTTTATCAAGGTGCGTTTTTTTAGCCAAAGTGGACACCCTTACTTTTAGCTATTTTTATGAATATGGACAATATTTTCTGAAAGCAAAACATTTTTTCAATGAAAAATGAATTTTTAATACAATTATTTGTTATTTCTATAATTATAATAGATTTTTACATTTAAGTTGTTAAAATATTATAAAATTAGTTAAAAGTCACATCGGGTTTTCCTAAGTGTCCTTATGAGATAGATCTTTTTTTTAGCGCTTTGAAAATTGTATCGTTTTGACTAATCAGAAGATCCGCAGTAATTAAGAAATGTAATTTTGTCTTCATAAAAATCGTTAAAATGGATGTAATTAAAAAGTATGGAAGGTCACAAGCAATAAAACATTGTGTGGCTTGAGTGTAAGCGTTCTCAGTGGAACATTGATTTCATTATTGCATAATATGCTGATGGAAGGAAAAATAGATTGTCTCTAAGAATTAAAAGAGAACAGTTTTGTTTTGGAGGTGTTAAAATTAAACAACCATTTCTTGCTCCAGTTAACTTGATTGTAGATTATTCTTGAGGTTAGCTGACCTGGTGGACACCTCTTTGTATCACTGGAACTAGTAAAATAGCATATAAATTTTTAGCACATTTTTTTTTTTTTGTATGACACACATTAATTTTGAAAATCTTGCAAAAATAAAAATAATTGTCGTCGGATGTTAATGAAACTTTCAGAAACTATTCACAAATGATAGAAATTATTATAAGTATGTTTTCTTTTTTTAAAGTCATAGAAAAAAATATTTTTTTAATATGACATTTTTCCATGAATGAAATATCAAAATTAATAATAAAATGAATGGAAATACAAATAACACAGTAAAATGTAATAAATGTACATAAAATTATAGTATTTTATGTACACTTCTGATAAAATTTCATAAGAAAGGTACTTATAAATTAGTTAGATACCTTTCTTATGAAATTTAATCTCACTCTCAACAGTCTTATTTTTATTTCTTTATAATATATTTTCCATAAAGCATCGTAAATGTAAAGGTGAAAGCTAAGTACAAAAAACAAATTAGAGCACTGAAAGTTTTCCTTAAAAATAATGAGGTAAATAATTTGTTCACTTAAATGTAAAGAATTTCACTCCTTTCCTTCCTTTGAGAGGTTTGGGGTAGTAAGCACCGGCCCTGTCAATTATTATAGTTGATGATTGACAATATAACTTTGTTAGAAAAAAGTACAAAAAGCAAAACAAATGCTGCTTAAACTGGTCCTTTCGGGGTTCAAACCATGTTGCACTATCCTACATAGTACACACACCACATCAGCCATGCAGATACACAGCGTATATTATTAGTTGATGATTAACAAAGTCACGTCAGTTTAAAAACAAATTTTTAAAAATGGTGGTTGGCCATAAAACAGTGTTGAAAAAAAATGAAGCAGAGGCCAAAACATTTCTTTTTTTTTTTTGACATCTGTTAACACCCCCCGCAAAAAATATACAATTATTTGATTTTATGAAATTTTGAGAAATTAATTTTTGTATGAATTAATGTTTATATTAATTATTAGTACAAGTCCTTGCAAAATGAAATCCATTGATGTTTTTTTTTTTTATTTTATTTTATTTTTTATTTTCGCAAAACACAACCATACATATCAAAAATCTGCTCTGAATCATAAAATAAAGAAATAGGATCTTCAAAATTTGCATGAGTATATATGGTACCTTAAAAATATTTATCGAAAAAGCACAGGGAAGCTACATTATGATTGTAGAAAAGTAACTGAACTGAGGTGCCAGGTCAGAATCATTAACATTGCAGATTCTTCTTTCTATTTTTATCTCTAAATACATAGCAGAAGCACCAACCAGATGTGATCACAACATTCAATGTCTGGATTAATGGGAGACATATAAATGTGTAAGATAGACAATTTTTCTAGCAAGAATCTAACACAACACAGTGAATTTTCCTAACAGCATGCCTATCAATTCATTCAATATATAAGCTTTCCACTTTATATCAGCAGAAAATGTTACTCCAAGAAGGCACAAGGCAGAGAACAGTTTTGTTTTGGAGGTGTTAATATTAACCAACCATTGCTTGCTCCAGTTAACTTGATTGTAGATTATTCTTGAGGTTAGCTGACCTGGTGGACACCTGCAATAATGCAGAAAGAGTGACCATTCAACACCTCTTTCAATTTGCAGTTTTGATAAGAAAGATTGAATCAACTGGAAAATACATCTAGATATACTATAACCTTTCAACTTCTATAGAAGACCAGCCTGCCAAATTCTGTCAAATTCCTTTCAGATAGCCAAATCAACAGCCTGAGCTTTACCGTTCTTATCTAAAGCTTGATAGACTCTTTCAACAAAACTGTTAATTCATCAGCAATTGACCTTGAGTAGTGAAAGATATATTGTTTACCTGAAAGAAGTCATTAACGAGATAAGTTATTCGACTAATTCAGAGTTGATTAGAGCCTCTTGTACCATTCAACTGGAACTACAGAAGATGATTTTCCACAAGCAGGAAAGCAAGAACCATCAAGGAATTTATTGTAGAGTTTAGAAGGAATGAGAATCAATTCCAGAGTACATTCCTTAAGGACAATTTTAGAGATACCATCAAGTCTTCCTCACAAAACAATAGCTAAAACTGGTAAAGAGTTATTGAATTTATAATCTTAATTGATTGCATTCACTTCAAGTTCTTCCTTAATTGGCATATAACTGATGCCCTTATTTTTATTTCATAAGTAAAATTATAAGAAACCAATAGTTTCAGAATACATTTTTTATATGCTTTTATGAAACTTAGTAGAATGATCAAAGGTGAAAACTAAGAATATTTCCCTTTTGTACATCCATACAACAAATATACTATAAGATTTGGTAAGAGGAAAAAAAAAACATCAAATGCTTTTAAAAAAAAATTCACACTTGAAAATGGAATTATTCTATGCCTTTTTCAAACATGTCTTTATTTATTAAAAGAAATTCTTCTGATGAATATGATAAATTTCAAATCACACTGTAATATTGCAAGTAATATTTTTATAAAATATTAAGCATAGATTTTATTTCCTGTCAATTCTGAAAGAAAGTAATGTGTTTCCTTATGCAAGAATGAGTTCTCAAAAGTAATTATTTTTTCAGTTTTATTGAATTATTTTTTATAAGATTCACACTGAATTTTCAGCATGTTCACACTGTATATTGCAATAATTTTCTTTTCTTATATGGGGTTTTTCATTAAGATGGATCAAAGTCAGCAGTAAATAAATCAGTGTTATTGGTGAAAATTTATGTATTTCTCTATTGGATCATGTTATTTAAATCATGACAATTATGTGTGAAAAATAATATCACCCAAATGTCTGTCAAAGCATCGGCGACACACCTCCACTGATTGGTCAAAATTTTTGACAACATCCCTGCATAGTTGCTCCTTGATCTCACCAATATGCCTTATTATCTCATCTCATCCTTCAGCTGTTGACTTGTTGTTGGCTTAGACCTTACTTTTGAGATGACCCCAAAGGAAGACATGTAAAGGCGTCAAGTAGCATGATCATGGTGGCCAATTGACTTTGCTATTTCGAGAGATGATTTATAAAAGAATTTGAGAAACACCTCCAAATTCAAAACTACACATTATCAAAAAGTGATGGTGAAAGAGATCCACAAAATAATATTTCTCAAATCTTATGAAATAGCCTATTCATTAATAAGTAGTAAAAATTTAATTTATCTCAGATAATTCCTTGATTTTTGGCAAATGTTTTAAAGTAATTTTTTTATTTCATTTCAGTAAAAATTATCCATTTCGATGATAGCTAACTAGTAAATTGGAGTATTATCCAACTCGATTTTGTCAACATGAAGTTTACTCTTTCTTAAATGCTTACTTTTTGCTTAGACATAATGAAAATAATTTTTATTTTATACACCTTATCTTGTGATGTCACAAGTCAACTAAAGAGCAGTAGTTCACAACTATACTTGTTGACTTAAAATGCATTTGAAAAATTAAAAAAATCAGAATTACTGAACACTAACAATGCAATAATGAAGAAATTTGTAATTATGTTTAAAAATGAATTATCTTTGATTTTATATAACCACAAGTTAAAAAAATATAATTTTTTATTCTACACAATATATCTAAATTTTAGAATGAATTTTTTTTTTTTTTTTTTGCAATATTATAAGTACCTAAGATTTGTTAAAAAAAGTGAGCATACCTGATGAAAATATTCAAAATACCCAAAACTTAATGAAAATAGTTAGAATCAATATTTTGCTATATATATATATATATATATATATATATATATATAAATATATTGTGTATATTTCGGCAGCAATTTTTCATTAATGCATGTTTCATTAAATAATATAGACAGGTTTTGTCCATTCATTTTAAGTAAGTTCCTTTCATATTGTCTGATAAGCTTAATCACATTATTGTTGAAAGACGAGAGGAAAACACCATATTGATACATGTTTAAATCCAATCTAAGCTTTCGGCTTACGTAAGCCATTATCAAAGATGACAATTTCAATAAATCAAGCAACACACAGACGAAACCACAATAATATTGAATAAGCTCAAAGTAACAACAAACTTGTATTTACAAGACAAGGAAGGGAAAATTGCGTCGCAACTCGTGACGTCACACATGACCACGTGAGAGTGAAAAACGAGAAGTATTAAGTATGGGAAGCCATTGGTATAAACGAGCTGCAACGCGATTTTCGCTTCTTGGTGTCGTAAATACGAGTTTGCCATGTTTTTGTATATTTTGCTGTATATATCTGTTCTTTGTAATTTTGCTATACATACATATGTGTTTTTGTATATTTTATATATATGGTTCTTTGTATATTTTGCTGTATATATAATATATGTATATGTGTGTTTTTTGTATATTTTGCTATATATATATATATATATATGGTTTTTTGTATATTTTGCCAATATATATATATATATATATATATATTATTTGTTTCACAGGTACAGGTCATATGAAATTATTTTTCTTTATTATTTTGAAAGTTACATATGTCTGTCAGTTCTTATTTTAAAAATTGGTTTAGCATATTTTTAAATCTCATTTCACCACTGATGCTTCTTATAAAATCTATCTGCCAAAAGATGGATTCTACTCTTGTCTTTACTTTCATGTTATTAATAACATGACATCTTACCATTTTGTCACATGATGATAAACTACAGCTGACAGCAAGGCCTCTCATTGGAAGATTGGAGGATTTAATTATTGTTATTCCTTATTCTCTTGGGAAGGTAGAAACTGTTAAGATACAGCTATAGACAAATATACAACCCCTAAACAAAAAAAAACTTTTTTTTAAAGTAAAATTACCAACAATACATTTTTGTGATGAAAGTAGCAGGAATATATTTTATAGGAAAATGACCAACCATACATTTTTGATAGCTAAATCACTATCAATACAACACTAAAAAATACATAAGAAACATTTTTTTAGCAAAATTACCTGTAATACATTATTGTTTTTAAATTACTGACAATATGTTTTAATATCTAAAAAAACATTCTTTGCCTTGAAAGTATAAAAATACATACAAAATATCTATAGTTGAAGTCTTAAAATTGCATGCAAAATATTTAGCTTTCTTTATTAAATAACCCATAGAGGTTAATATGCTACTAGACAAAAACAACCAACCAATCACTTTATATTAGTCTATCTTTGAATCGATTTCTTATAGGTAAGGAAATAAGGACATGGAATAAAACAAAAAGGAACGAAATAATTTCTAAATATATAAACATCTGAAGAAGACAAAAGAATGTGTGAACTAAAAAAGGAAATTAATAGCAAAAATCATCAAAAAAAAAAAAAAATATATATACAGTAATGTGTATAAGCAAATTGTAAATACAATTTTTATCAAGTTACTGATGTGTTATGTAATCGATTTCTTATAGCTAAGGAAATAAAGACAAGGAATAAAAGAAAAATATACAAAATAGACTCTAAACATATAAACATCCAAAGGATACAAAATAATGCATTGTCTAAAAAGGATATTAATAGCAAGAATCAGAAAATATATATATATATATATATATATATATATATATATATATATAGTCATGTGTATCGCCAAATTGTATGTTTGTATTGATACAATTTTATCCCATTACTGATATATTATTTATTTTCTTAAATAACTTTTTTTTTCATTTTCCCTACAGGTTACACTTGGACAAATATACTATATGAAAGGAATTAATTACTTTGAATTCATATTTGAAGATAACTTTTATGGAAACTGTTATTTGAAAACACATTGTAGAAATTCCTACGGAATGAAATGGTTGTTGTTTTTAAAAATCACAAATGGTGGTATGCAAACACACACTGGAGAGAAACCATATTATTGTGAAATATGTGGGTCATTTTCAGATGAGCAACATTTGATGAGGCAAAAGTGAAAACACTTGAAGGAAATCATTTTCTTGAAGGTTGCAATCAACTTTTTCATGAATATATTTCCTGAAGCATGAATACTCACTCAGGAAAGAAGTCACATTGCTGCACAGTGTGTGGATCTTCCTTTTCACAAAAGAATGTTCTAATTTGCCATATGCGAACTCACACAGGAGAGAAACCATATTCTTGTGAAATATGTGGCACTTCCTTTTCCCAGAAGCCACATTTGGTGAAACATAATCGAGTACATACTGGAGAGAAGCCGTATTCATGTGAAATATGTGGAGCATCATTTTCATGTAATTCACATTTGGTAGGACATACACGTACACACACTGGAGAGAAACCATATTCATGTGAAATATGTGGTTCTTCCTTTTCAGCAAAATCATCTTTAGTTGTACATATGAGAATACACACTGGAGAGAAACCGTATTCTTGCGAAATATGTGGATCTTCCTTTTCAGGAAAATCATCTTTAGTTTTACATATGCGAACACACACTGGAGAGAAACCTTTTTCTTGTGAAGTTTGCAAAGCCTCCTTTGCAGGGATGTCATATTTAGTAAATCATATGCGCAGACACACAGGTGAAAAGTCACATTGTTGCACAGTGTGTGGATCTTCTTTTTCAATGAAGTCCTCTTTAGTTGTACATATGCGATTGCACACTGGAGAGAAGCCATTTTTTTGTGAAATATGTGGCACATCCTTTTCACAGAAGCCACATTTGGTGAAGCATAGGCGAATACATACTGGGGAGAAGCCATATTCATGTGAAATATGTGGAGCATCATTTTCATGTAAGTCACACTTGGTAGGACATACACGTGTACACACTGGAGAGAGACCATTTTCTTGTGAAATATGTGGGGCTTCCTTTTCACAGAAGTCACATTTAGTGAAACATATTCAAATACATACTGGACAGAAGCCATATTCATGCAAAATATGTGGAACATCATTTTCACAGATGGCACATTTGGTGAGACATAAGAAAACTCATGGTAGAGATTAATATTGTTGCAAAATATTAAGATTCATCTTTTCTGAGAAGTAAACTTTATTAAAGCCTGCAAACCCATAGTAGTGAGGAAGAATATTCTTGTGAAAAATGCGAAGCCACGTTTGATGCGATATAGAAAAATATATTAAATAAACAATTTAAATTAATATATTGAAAACACTTTAATATATTGAATTCAATATATATCTTAACTTACAGATATGAACATGCTGGAGAGTATACTGTATTATTTAGATTTTTTCTTTCAGTATAGGTAAGAAAACAGGATAAAGTATTCTGCATAATATGTGGAGCATCATTTTCATCTAAGTCACACTTGGTAGAACCTACACGTACACACACTGGAGAGAAACTATTTTCTTGTGAAATATGTGGAGCTTCCTTTTCACGGAAGCCACATTTGGTGAAACATATTCTAATACATACTGGCGAGAAGCCATATTCATGTGAAATATGTGGATCATCATTTTCACAGGAGTCACAGTTGGTGACACATAAGAAAACTCATGCTAGTGATTAATATTCTTGTGAAATATTAAGAATCATCTTTTCAGAGAAGTCAGCTTTATTAAAGCATGCAAATCCAGACTCGTGAGAAACAATATTCTTGTGAAATATCTAAAGCTTGTTTTTCGCCAAATTCATGTTTGATGTGATTTAGCAAAACTCATTAAAAAATTCTCTAATATTAGGTTGGTGCAAAAATAATGTCGTTTTCTCACATGAAGTTGCATGTCAAAAAACGACATTATTTTTGCACCAACCTAATATATTGGCTTCAATATACATCTTATTTTCAACTACAAAAATGAAGACACTGGAAAGCAGACATGGATCAGGTAGATTCTTCTTTTCAGTGTAGGTATGAAAACAGGATAAAATATTCTGCATACCTATCCAAATATTAGTTAATTCCAGATCGGCACAAATTGTTTGCAGAAAGTGCAGAATATGCCCAGGCTAGGAAATAATTCCTCATAACTGCATTAGAAAGTGAAATACTTCATTTTTGTTGTTTTTAAATCATTTTAAAATGGAAACTGAAGAAACAAGTGCTCCAACAAAAACCACAAAATCTCCAACAGTTTTCGGATTACTGCAAAGAATAATGGGAAGAAATTACCAATGAAAAAATCTGAATCTTGTTCAAAATTTCAAATGATTTGTGATATTTCCCCTATTAGTTTGGCCAGAGATTATCTCTAGGGGTACATCAGTGAAGACACATCCAACACATTGCAAGATGAGAGATATTTATTTCCCAGTATGCAACATACCACTTTTGTTGATGTGTGTGTATCTACTCCTGTAAGTACTAGGGTACTACAGGTATTTTTCATAGATTCAAACTAATAAACTTAGGATGCCATTATTGAACTGATGAAAATGCAATATTTTATTTATATATCTAAAAGTTCTCAACTTCAGTTATTAAATGTTTATATAAAATCTCATTTTTCTTCTTTTTTTTTTTATTTATATTTTTGGCCCAATCACCAAATCTATTTTGGGCTGTTCTGTGCCTGACTGGTTTTGCTGTTTATTGAGTGGGCATCACTGGGCTATTTGTTGCAGCTGTAGTTGCCATTATCACTTCCCTTGATACTCCAGCATCTGGATCTTGACTTGGAGGGGGTCTGATCTTCTTCAGTTATGAAATTATTCAATTCGGTGATGTTTTGCTTGTATTGTATCTTACTTGGTATTTTAGTTTCAACACTTAACCTTTTTTTTTTTTTTTTTTCTTACATTCAGTTGTTGAAGGTTTGGGCTAAACACTACTGCAAATTTTTCTTTTTGCCTCTGCAGTACTGGTTCTCTAGTGTTTATGCACTTGATCACTGACCTTCTTCTGGTTTCATGGGAGCTCCCCACCACTTAGCAGGTTATCATGGCCTTTGATGTGGATTCTAGTGCTACAAACAATACACATTGTCCAGCAACATGCCTGAGTAAATTATCTTCCTTACTTTCTGGCTTAATAAAGAGAGGGAATCTGCTATCGTATTTGTTCAAGCTGCATGTTCTACTAAGAAACAATATTGCTGCAATTTAAGTACCCATTTTCCTGTTCTGGAACAGGGGTTTAATGTCAGGGTGAAGTGTAATTGGCAGAAAGAGAATTGATAAAGTTTCCAAAAGAAAGGAAAGAAAAGAGAAAAAAAATAATACTAAGCAGGCAATATATACATGGTCTAATAAATATTGTGACTGCTACTATAAAAAGAAAACTACAGCACATAACAATTCAGCATTTAATCTCCTTCAAAGTCATCTCCTTTTAATGCCACTCACTCTATCCAGTGTCTTTTCCATTGTTGCATTCTCTTTGATGTCTTGAAAGCTTGTTTCGTTCAAGTGAGATTTGATTTTTGAACAGGAAAATGTCATAAGTTTCAAAATCTGGGGAATATGGGTGTTGTTGGACCTTGGAAATATTGTGCTCTACACACTTTCTTTCCAATCACTGCTCTAAACAACAGACGTGAGTGATAACATTAT
Organism: Acanthosepion esculentum; assembly: GCA_964036315.1. Lineage (NCBI taxonomy): Eukaryota > Metazoa > Mollusca > Cephalopoda > Sepiida > Sepiidae > Acanthosepion > Acanthosepion esculentum. The sequence continues at coordinate 32,619,214 of OZ038479.1, read as the reverse complement.
AATGTGCAACAGATTTCAAAGTCAATCACTCATCCATATTCTTGTGAAATTTGTGAAACAGATAAGACATCTATCCCAATCATAACTTTTGCTCAGGACCATGTATGATAACTTGCATCCATGAAATAACATGATTCTTATTTTATGAAAAGATTTGAAATAAGTACCTCAAACCTCCTTAATTTACACTGTGAAAATGGGTTGGTGAGATTTTGTTTATTTCTGTGGCTATTTTGATATTCAAGTTTTTGAAAGAGAAATTGTATATATGCCAACATCGTAAAATTAAAACCAACTTTTTGAAAATTTTAATTAAAAAATTTTAATATTTCCAGTGAAAAAGGTTAACAGCATGGATTAACAGCTGACTGATTTCTTGCAGATACGGCCTGGTCAAATGGTAAAGAATAAATATCCCATTGTTCTTGGTTCAGGTATTTTTACAATCTTATAAGTAAACATTGTTGAGGGAGTCTCAGTAGTATAAAGTGAAATTGGTGTCAACAGAAAAACATTCCTTTCAAGCAATGTTTTTTTAGTGTTTCCTATTTGGAGGCAACAGTAAAATTAAAATTCAGCAATTTCTTTCCTTTCTTTTTTTTTTTAATCAGTATCACCCCATGCAAGATAGTAAAGCCACTAAGACACAAGGGTTTACAGGGTGTGGAAGAATTAGTAACAGAAGCATTAAAAATGAGTGAGAAGAGTAATCAGATGGACAGTAGATAGCGATTGACATTGTAAATCTTTGCAGAATAAAGTTGGCTGGAAAAGAGTTCCGCAACTGAGATGTGCAAGAAAAGAAACTTAGTATAGAATTCATGGCTTCATCTAGACAGCTCAACTCTAAATTGATAAGATCTTGAAGCTAGTCTAGTACTGAGCATAAATTCAAAAAGTCTACTTACCATAGTGAAAAGCTCACCCACCCACTTACCATGAAAGTATTTATAGAACAGGCAACCTTCTGGTGATGGGGAAAGTGACTTAAGCTGAGCCACCAGATCAAGACAAATAATGTTGCAAATTCTTTGGATTTTATCAAGGAGCATATGTGGCAGCAATATTCTAAGTATGGATGAATGGCAGAGTTATAGATTTATGAGATAGATTCTGGAGAGAAAAATTGTCTTGCATGAGATAGTGAACCAGTATTGTTAGCAGCTGACCTCACAGTCATTTTAAAATGCCTTACAAAAACAAATTATTAAAAAAAATTAAATTTTATATTCAATATATTCATTGTTCTGAAGATCAATATCAGAGGAAAATATTAAATTAACTTTGTGGTAAAATTTTTAATAACATTTTATGAATTTAAAAAAAAAAAATTTTTTTTTGTAATGAAGATAAAATTCTGTTAAGTTTAAGGAAAAATATAAAATAGACAAAACATATTTACTTCAGTGTCTGAAATAATAAATGCAAATTAATCCAAGATTAAAAGATCAATATTTCTTTTTGAAATGATTAAATTGTTTACAGTGGTTACAGCAACAAACTTTCATTATCTCATATTAAGCATAAATCATTCACCCCCAATCGGACAGGGCGTATGCATACTTACTCTATTCTTACAATCATCTGATTTTGGGCCCAACAGTACATGAAACAGAAAATTTGATCAAATTTTGAACAGGTGTTACATGGTTGCTAATTGAGCTACCAAATTAAATGTAATATAATTTTTTTTCTGTTTTGTCAAGCTCTCTATATTAAAAGTTTTTAGTTATAGTGAAAATAAAATTTTACTTCGGTATCCCTATTCTGAAGAAGAATTTTTCTTTATTCCAGTTAAAATATCTTTAAGATGTTTTTGTAGTAAACAAAACCAAATATATTCAACATATTCAAAGATGGCTACACGAAAATACACCTCCCTCTCCAATATGCAACCTGTAAATAATTTTGTTGTGACATTGCAAAGGAGAAAACTGAAAAAGTTTTAATATGTAAAATTTTGGTGGCTGAATTCTCTTCAATTTTAGAAGTTGCAGAGAGAGAGAGAGACAAAAATGTTTGCTAAAGTTTAGACAACAAAAGTGAGGGAAAGTAATCAACAGAACAAGAAATAAAAGTTTGCAATTATCAAACTTGAAACTTCCTTAGCTCTTATTTAACTGCAACTTCAACATTGTTTTGGGAAATTTAGCTGCAACTGATGACTTTCTGCAAAATATTAAGTGCAGAATCTACCACGACTCAAAAGTGTATACAGTAATTGTGGTGTCAAAGGAATAAGTGTTTTTTTTTTGTGTGTGTGTGGGGGGGGGGTGACACATTGTATCTTGGCAGACATGAAGGTTAAACTTTGCCAATAAAATTAGATATGAATTTACTTCTAATTATTGATACTATACTATACATGTTACTTGGTTGTAAAGAACGGGTTTGATGTTGGTCACCAGTTTGTGGTATGAAGAGTTATGATTTGTTGCAAATGAGGTTGAGAACATTCAAAGTCAGTACATACATCTGTTATGAGCAACAGAGATCTCAAATAAAAGAGAAAATTATATTTATGTGTTTCCAGCTCAAAAAGGAAATAAAATAATAATGTACTTGGCTGTTGTGTGTATGATGTCCATGTCGATTGTTTGAAATTCACTCGGCAGTATGCTTGGGAGGGTTGAGAATTTTTTTCGTTACACCATCTCAGCATAGAAAGAGAGCAAGTGGGTTTTTGTGCCTGCCTTATGTGGTCCTGAAACAGTACCACCTAACAGATATCTTGGTGGTCAAGGTGGAGGCAATCCCCACAATAATATTGTCAATATATGTAAATTATGAACCAACCTATATTATATCAACAAGAATTTCTACAAACAAAACTTTTGACTTTTTATGGATAGCCCTCTTACCAATTGTTTAGCACACTGATACCAAGCTGATTTCAATACAGCCTTCCCGAAAAACATTATGCCTTAGATTTCCACTGATTCAAAAGTGTATACAGTAATTGTGGTGTCAAGGGAATAACTGCCCTCTTTGACACGTATTTTTGCAGGCATGAATGTTAAACTTTGCCAACAAAAATTAGATATGAATTTACTTCTAATTATTAATACTGTAGTATATGACCCACTTGGTTGTAAAGAACGGGTTTGATGTTGGTCACCAGTTTGTAGCATGAGATGTTATGATTTGTCGCGAACCATGTAGAGTAAAATTCAATGTCAGGTCATTGAAGATTTTCAAAAGAAATTAATTTCAATACATTGAGGAAGTAATATATATATATATATATATATATATATATGTATGTTATGAACAAAGAAAAAATTATATTTATGTGTATACAGCTCAAAAAAGGAAAGTGGTCAGAAAACATTCATGAACTTAGCTGTTGTGTGGATAATATCCATGTAAGTTGTTTGAAACTATCTAAGCAGTATGCCAAGTAGGGGAGAAATCACCCATAATAAAAGCAAATTCTTTGTTGTTACACCAACTCATCACACAAAGAGAGCAAGTGGGTTTATGGGCCTTCCTTATGTAGTCCTGAAACAGTCCCACCTAGCAGGCATCTTGACAGACAAGATGTAGGTAAACTCTACAATAATATTCTCAATATATATAAAATATGCTACAACCTATATTATTTCAAATTCAACAATAATTATTACAAACCTAAAATTGGATTCCCTATGGATAGCCTTCTTACCAATTATTAATATACTGATGCCAGGCCAATTTCAATACATCCTTCCAAAAAACTCATTATGCCTAAGATTTTGAATGATATTTTTAGAGTGTGAGATTTTTATTGCTTTTTGTTTTGTTTGGGAGATAATGATTTAGTGATACAAGTCTTATGAATTAACCTACAGCTGGGAGGGGCGCAGTGGTGAATTCATAACTTTCCCAGGGGTATTGTGCATGTAAGGGAACATAACAATCCCAACTGGAATTGGAATGTGGCATTCAGCTTAACAATTCTGAATCATACATTACACCACACACACACTTCCAAACTTACAGCACCTGATATTCCCAAGCAGTCACCCATCTGAATACTGACCAGGATTGGTGTTTCTTAACTACGGTAATTGTATGATACCTAAGGTATAATGATAAGCTATAACATTCACAGGAAGATTGTGTTCCATGAATTTTCCACGTATAAGGAAAATTATTGCCTTCAATATCAGTATTTGAAATTCTGGATTTTATGTGAGACTGAACACTGATTTTCTTTGTTTTTATTGTTAGTTCAATACAAGGCCTAAGAGCCACTTAAGGTAGATGGTTACTGGGTATTATTGTAAAGCAGGGGAAAGGAAGAAGTAGAAATGATGACATTTAGGGTAGATATTAGTTTACCTTGGACTTAAAGATACCCAGATTATAGTTGCCAGGGAAGCAAATTCTTGGGAGGTTGTTCCAGAAAGTAACAGCTCTGGGGAAGAAGCTGTTTGAGTAGAACTTCTTCTGTATCAATGAAACATGATGGGAATGCGAATGGGTTGCCACTATAGGAAAGAAATGCTATTTCCAACATATATATGCCATATTAAAACACCCAACTTTATTTTCTACTAGTAACTAAAAAGATTACATGACACAACACACCATTAAATCAAAGCCTCTTGGTTAGAATTTATCATAACATTATGAAATATTTAAACAGAGAAAGCTGATAACCTATTTTTCATGAGCCTACTTCCAGGAAAAAATTCTTATAAAAACCCACAGATTTTGACTGTCAGAGAGTCAATATGTGATGGTCTTCAAACTGCATGGCTACATGACGTAGCGTATAGCTTTTTGTTTTTCCACGGCACGTACTTAAAGTAACATGTTGGCGATTTCCCAACAAATCATCACCAACAACAACTAATCAGTCACTCAATTTTCTCAACCACAGCTCTTTAATGTGGACCAAATATTTTTAAGAAAATTTTTTTTATAAACAACAGCCTTTTTCTGTGAATCAACTACCCAAAGACTTTAACTTGTTGCTGGAGTGCTGCTTGTGTTTAGGTAGAAGCCACGTGTCTCCTGGAATATCTTTTCAGTAACAATTTGCAGACTTGAATATGTCCAAGTAATAAATGAATAACACAAAACAGTATATATGATAAACGACAATGTAATTAACAAAAGTATACATGTGTGTCTGCAGTTTGTGTAATTGAATTTGACCCAGTGGGGGGGGGGCATTTTTTTATCATGTGCGACTACACCTTACAGCCTAAGAGAAAAATAGAAAAGAGAGATTGACAGGGAATATAATCATATATTAATAGGCTTAAGGAACGCCCTCTAGCGACGGTTTTTTAGTAAACTCAAGTGGGGTAACCCACAAATTCAACTAAAGAGTATTTTTAATCATTCTTTCTTTACGCTTTTGAATTCATAAATTGTTACTAATTCATTGTATTTAATGAGAAAGAAATGAAATCAAAAATACTATCGCAAGATATAAGGATTCCATATAAATATTTATGAATATACGTAAAATACGACAGTAAGTCAAAAACAAAAAGTGTCAAGGATTTCATTTAACGGATTTTGCCGAATTATCTCCCTTGACTTTCGCTCTTTAGAAATAAAAAAAAAACAAAAAAAAAACAATAGCCGTTAAGTACGTCATCCATAGAAAGTGTCAACGTTTTCTCTGATGTTGCATTGAATTAAGGAAGAGAAATCAGACGAAAGAAGATGACATGGCGTTTTTTAATCATTGTCTTTAGGTTTGTTTGGGTTTTTTTTTTCACATGATGTGAAGAGAAAGACAAAAGAATTATTTTCAAAACGAATAATATAGAAATTGTGCAAATTGAAATAATAATAACAAATCGACCTGCAGTGTAAAAAAAAACAATGAATGAAGCATTCCTTAAGGTAATTTTTATTTTGTCTTATTTGCAATCGTAGCCATGGGAACGTAAAGGACTGATATTTTTATTCCGTAATAATTGTCCATTTTATTTAAAAATTCTATCGCTCTCTAAATTCCGGGAAGGTCTTGTGAAAGTTGATATTTTCGGTGTTACTTTTTTTTTCTTTTTTGTTTTGCACCTCGTCTCAACCCCAAAGTGCGTGGAATCTTAGGCGGGAAGATGGAGTAAAGATGCAAATGAAAAATCAAAACTTCATCACCACCAAATCGTTAATGAATGATTTGATACGTCAGAATTCATATATAGAATCAAAATTTTAGCATTTGTAGCCTAAAATTTCTACTTTTTATTTTATCCTGTTAAAAAAAAAGTCACTACTCCTTGAATTTGTAATTAAACTGAAAACAGCTTTATTATGTACTTCCATGACATTGCTAAAAAAGAGCATAGCATGATGAAAAAGACGCCAAACTTGACGAAAACTAAATTTTATCGTCTAAATTAGGTATGTCCAATATTTCGCTAAAAAGTGGTATACCTTGACGACAAAAGGTCCCCAAATTGATAAAACAATTTTTAACGTTTAAATATTTATGTTGTTATTAAAGAGGAAAGACCAAAGTATTTTCTGAATATTTTTTCAGATTTTTTAATCCTTCCTATAAATGTTAAAAATTTTATTAAAAATCTTGTTTTTTTTTTCCGAGTCAAAAAATTTCGTAAAATCGAACTTATCGACATTTCTGTCGGAAAGATCATAGTTTGTTAGTTAAAAAATCATGAAAAATCAATTACACCTTTTTCTTTTGTTATCTTAGGAAATTTAGAATGATTAAAGTATACTTAATGTAATTTGAAAGAAACATTACTTACATTTTTAGCAGAAAATTTTTTAAGAGAGATATTTCCCACCAGGGTGGTCTATTTTGACAGGCGTTGATTGATGTACGTCAATATATTTACAACTTACGGTACTGAATTTAATTGTACGGTACCGCCAAAGTGATATAATTCGTTCTAATTTTAAGTGAATCTGGTTAGTAGATTTTTTTTAAAAAAATTCACTTTCAAATTTTTTTTTTTTTTTTTTTACCTTACGTTTGAGGAAGAATTCTGCACTGAAAATAACATTTAAATTATGAAAGAAAATCAAATTTTACAAGTAGAAATAAAACAGTAAAAAAAATACATTTTTTTAAATTGAGGTTTATTATTTCAGTCATGAAATATTTTTCTGAGAATATAAAAATTACATGAAACACCATTAATTGAAACGGGTTAACTTAATGAAATGAGATTTTATTTCTTTTTTATTAAGGCAGATTTTTTTCTATTTATTAATAATTATATGGCAGTAATATGAGTTTTATTTTATTTATTAATAAAATTAACATGCTAATAGCAGCTATGTTGGTTTTGTTTTGACTCGACAAGTATTTTTTAGTTTGAGTAGTAGCGAGCTAACTCCAGAAAATTTAAACTCCAAAAATCGTTTTAATTGATAATTTGTCGTGTGGATAATAATTCCAAAGTAATGTACAATGAATTTATGCATTCGATTTCAAACTTGAAAATTTGGGTGGACTTCCAAGGGCGTTTTTTTTTTTTGTAATTGTAAATAGTCGATATTTTCTTTTATCCCACTATTCGATTATATTTGAATAGAAAAAGAAAAAAATTGAAAATAATACGACGATATTCAGAAAACTTGACAAGCGTTGTTTTCTTGTTACTGAACGAATCAAAGCCATTTCTGAAGTAAAAAAAAAAAACTTGCTTCTATCAAAGGAAACTACTCATGTGACATTATTTCAACAATGTGCATCCGTACTTTCATTGTAGACGATTTTAAATACAATTTTGGAATATTAAAAATTATTTTTAAAATAATTATGGTTGTCAGATTTTAATAAGCTTTCAAATTTATGATCTTTAAATAGTAGAGAACATAATATATCATTTCCATAAGGTGGCAGAAAGAACTTAATGTATAAATATATAACAACCTTTTGTCATATTGTGTATTTAAAATTGAAAAAAAAAAGAAAATTAATGTAAAAATTTATTGTTCATCAAAAAAATTTTTTTCTTTCAGATAATAATTACCTTCGTATATATTATTCAGAAAAGCCATTAAAAACTTTCTTAATTAAATATTGTCTTAGTTTTATTGGGTTTTGTATTTTTACAATTGAGGTAAAAGTTTGGACAATTTCGGACATTTTTTTAACAAAAAAATCGATGATTTAGATTTTTCAGAGTTTTGTGCATTTAATTAAAAAAAAAATTGAGGTTGCAAATAAATTTTTTTTTGTGTTTTCATAAAATTAAGTTCGAGGGGGGTAACAGATATAAAAAAAAAATATTTATACCATGACTTTCAAAGAGACAAACATTTCTAAAATAAGTTCATTCATTTCTGAATAAGTTCTGAAGTTTTCATTAAAATCCAACAAGTAGTTAATTTTTACAAGAATTTCGAAATTAATGTGTCTTTCAACTGACAAAAAAACAACTAAAAAAAACGGTAAAAAGGTCAAAATTGGACATACCTAGTCTAAATGTTCAATTGTTCATGTTTAGTTATTATTAAGAGGAATGATCAAAGTATTTTGGGGTTATTTTTTACATTTTTTAATCGATCCGAGCACGTCCAGAATCTTCGTTAAAAAAAATCTTGTTTTTTTTTATGTTAGGAAAGACCAAAGTTTCTTTTTAATTATTTTAAAAATTTTTTCCTTCTTTTCAGAAAATTCTAAATTTTGATTATAAAAACCTTCTTTCTCTTTATATCACCGGAACTAGTAAAATAACAATTTTTAGCACGTTTTTTTTTTTGTATGACACACATTAATTTGGAAAATCTTGCAAAAATAAAAATAATTGTCTGATGTTAATGAAACTTTCAGAAACTATTTACAGATGATCGAAATTTTCAAATTATTATGTTTTTTTGTTTTTTTTATTAAAGTCATGGCAGAAATATTTTTTATATTTATTACCCCCCCCCCATTTTATGAAAACTCTAGAAATTCGATCGAGTCCACTTTAGTGATTACAATAGTTAAAAGCACAAGGCTTTGAGGAATGCAAATCATATTTCTTTTTGTTTTTAATTGGGCCCCCCAAACTGAAAATCAGCTCTGAATTGTAACATAAAAACTCAATAAAATAAAGATATTTAATTTCGAATGCTTTTATTTGCTTTTATGAATATGGACAATGTTTTCTGAAAGCAAAAAAATTTTTCGATGAAAAATGAATTTTTAATACAATTATTACTTATTTCTTTAATTATAATAGATTTTTATATTTAAGTAGTTAAAATATTATAAAATTAGTTAAAAGTTGCATAGGCTTTTGTAAGTGTCCTTATGGGATAGATATTTTTTTAGCGTGTTTTAAATTGTATCATTTTGACTAATCAGAAGATCCACAGTAATTAAGAAATGTAATTTTGTGTTTATAATCGGGCTGTAATTATAAAGTATGGAAGACCAACCAGAATACAATTAAGTTGCGTTATTTGAGTTAAGCATTGTTCTCCGCTGTTAAGGCCGTTACTTTTGTGAAACATGTGTGAAGAAGTTTATTTGATTTTTCAATTTCAACTGAGAAGGGTACCTACAAGTATCAGTATCATCTTATGAAATTTATATGATCTTATTTTTATATTAATCTCAGTTATGACATTTTTCCATAAATGAAATATCAAAATTAATAATAAAATGAATGGAAATACAAATAACACAGTAAAATGCAGTAAATGTACATAAATGTACTTTATGTACAGTTCTGATAAAATTTCATAAGAAAGGTACCTATAAATTAAATACCTTTCTTATGAAATTTAATCTTATTTTAATTTCTTTATGATATATTTTCCATAAAGCATCGTAAATGTAAAGGTGAAAGCTAAGTACAAAAAAAGCTGTAAGTTTTGCTTAAAAATAACAAGGTAAATAATTTGTTCACTTAAATATAAATAACTTCACTTCTCTCCTTCCATAGAAGGAATTATCCTCACATAATTCGTCAATATGTCATTCATCACCTGTCAAGTGACGCAAAAGTTTATGACTGGCTTTGTTTTGTTTTCAAATTACATCTTTTCAGTGCAGAAGCTAAGCTAAGTTAAGCTTGGTTCAAAATATTTTAAATAAACATTATAATTTTTAATTTTCTTAAAATAAGTTTTGAAAAAAATGATAATTGATTTTTAAAAGAATTTCAAACTGAGATTTTCATTTTTTTTATAAAATGGAAAAAAATGTTTGCCATGATCGATTATCTGACAATTTTGCTGACTCGAAAAAAAGATTTTTAACAAAAATTTCGGACATGATTAAAAAATGTAAAAAATACCCCCAAAATACTTTGATCTTTCCTTTTAATAATACCATAAACATTTAGATGATAAAATTTTGTTTTCAGCAAGTTTGGCATCTTTTTCATCATGCTTTGCTCTTTTTTTAGCAATCTCGTGGGGGTACCTAAACTAATTTAAAAAGATTAAAAAGCTTTCATTTTAGCTTTAATTTATTGAAATAAATGGTTAAATTTACTTTAGGTAGTCTCATACTCATCTGTAAAAAAATAAATTAATTTCCGTATTTAATTAAAAAGTTTTCAGGCCTTAAAACACTAGCACATTCATTCATTACTTGCCATAGAGTAGTTAGGTAATTTGACTAAATGAACTTTTATAAATGAAAAAGCATTCATGGAGATTTCACATTAGCTAAAATTGAAAGCAAAAGGATTAAATTTACTATATCCAGTTAGCAAAATACTGTGGTGCATTTCAAACAGAAATTATATTGATTAGAATCGATTTTTTTTTTTTCTAAAATAGTTGATTAGCGCCCTTTTTTTTTTAGTGTCTTTCATCGCAATATAATTCTCTGTATTAAAAAAACTTCCAAAAATGAAATATACTTTTCTGAAACTTTATTTGAGGATTATTAGCTTATTTTAAGTATAATTAATCTGATTTGAAAAAATTACTTTAAGTTTAAAATAACATAGAAATATATTTTTAAAACTGTAGCTGTCATTAACTGACGTTGCCATGTTTTTTGTAATTGACGACTCGATGATAGGTTGTGTCATAATGATTTTTGTTCTACAGAGACTTTATCTGTAAAAAAACAATGTAAGAAAATGACAGGTGAGCCCTTTTTTTATATAATTTGTAAGTACTCAGTAATCTTAAAAATGTTTGAAAATATTCTTTGTAACCTAATTTTAGGAATGTGTGCTTTAAATTTGCTATCGTCATCATTACATAATATATTATGTTTAAAAAAATTTAAATTCTTGGTGCAAAATGCTTTGTATTAAGCTTTTCAATTTTTTTATTAGTAAATATAGTTTTCACTTAATAGCAATATATGATATGATATGATATAAATATGATATCACCCAATAAGATTAAACTAATATCGAATTTTAAAAGATTTTTAAAAAATTATTATAATAAATTGTTATAATTAAAACTTAAAAAAAAATACAATTCTTTTGAAAAGTCATTATTCTTCAAAAATTTTTTTCTTAAGACTAATAAATGTTATTTATAAAAACAATTAAAAGCTGTTCTAATTAAATAATACCAGTTTTATTGCATTTTTCATTTTACGATTTAGAGCAGATTTTTGGAAAATGAGTAGCAGTTTGAAAAAAATTATTGATTTACATTCTCTAAGGATTCCTGCTTTTCACTAATAAAAAATTTTTGGGTGAATATTTAATTTCTTGAAACTTCATGGAATTATGTAATTGTGAGGACTAACATGTAAAAATAAAAAAAATAATCATTGCTCTCTTTTTCTGATAATGTCATGTATGGTTGACCATAATTTAAAAAATGGGCATGTTATGTAATATTTTAGATATATAAAAAAATTAAACAGTATTTAAAAAATCTTGGTGCAAAATGATTTGTATTAAGCATTTCAATTTTTGATATATACTTTTCACTTAATAAAATTATCACCTAACGAGATTAAATGAATGTAGAATTTGAAAAGATTTTTTAAATGTTACAAATTATTAAAATTATGAAAAAAAATTCTTGTAAAAATTCATTATTCATTGAAAATCAGGTGTAGTGAAGGGAAAAGGGAGATAACTACCCCATATGGGATGAGGTTGAAATAGTAGAGAAAATCACTGAAAAATATGAAAACTTAAGGAATCAGCATATATGCCAGGCCAAAAAAATCTCATAGGCTGGCCAAGCATAGAAATTAATATAATATGGGAACCAGTAATATGGAGTGCTAGAGAAAAGCAATAACAACAACAAAATGTATGTTTGATAAGATTCAGGATGAATTTTCTGTATGTTCAATTTTGATATGACATAATTTTTTTTTTTTTTTTACCTAAATAAAATCTTTGGGGATTTTTTCTTATAAAATTGAAAGAATTCGAGAAACAGCTCCAAATTAAAAATTACACATTATTGAAAAAAGATGGTGGAACGCACAACTAAAAATAATATTTTCACAAATCTTTCTTATGAAATAACCTACTAATTAATAAGTACTAGAAATTTAATTTATATCAGATAATTCCTAATTAATTTTTGACAAATATTTTAAAATGAGGGGCTACTTATTACATTTCAGTAACAAAAAAGTATTCATTTTGATGGTACCTGAGAAGTAAATTGGAGTATGATCCATCTGGATTTTGTAAACAATGTTTACTTTTTCTTTTTGTTTAAACATAATGAAGATAATGTTTATGTACCCACGGTGGCCTGTGACGTCCCAGGTTAACTAATAGCAGTAGTTCACAACTGTACTTGCTGACTTAATATGCATTTGAAAAATTAAAAAATATGGAACACTAGCACTACAATAATGAAGAAATTGGTATTTATGTTTAGAAGTAAATTGTTTTTTTTATTTTATATAACCATGAGTTTAAAAATATGATTTTTATTCTCTACAGTTTTATGAAACTTAGGAGAATTTACAATATTATAAGTATGAACCTCCAAAGATTTGCTAAGAAATGAACATGCATAATAGAAGAAATGCCCCAAACTTAATAAAAACAGATTTATCATAAAAATCTTTGTTCATTACTATGAGAAAATCAAAGTACTTTTTTTGTTTTCCTCATTTTTAGAATCTTCAAAAATTTGGTTAAAAATCTTCTTTCTATGGAGTCAATGTGGGACCATGAATCTTTTTGCAGTGAAAATTACATTGATTTGGAAATTCTTGCGAAACCAATTGTTGGATGTTAATGAAATTTTCAGGTTTTGTTTGAAAAGTAATTAGATTATTTTAAAAATTTTATTTTTTAGAAAATCTTGTTAAAAAATATATATTTTTTTTACATTTTTGACTGCCACTTATTTAACTTATGACATTTCATGAAATTCTTTTTTGTAGCACTTAATGTTTAAATTAGTTATAATTAGTTGAAAATGTTTTTTATACAAAAACTTATTCAATATATATATATGTGTGTGTGTAAAAATATGGAATACTTGTAAAGTTTTGCAATGTTTAGCCCATCAGGGTCCAGAGAAAAATATTTCTCTAATGACTGATGTAATTATTAATGCAATATATATGTATGTATATGTTTTTTTTTTAATATATTATTTGTTTCACTGGCACAGGTCATATCAAAAAGCATTTTATCTTATTCTTAAGAAAAATGACATGTTATGTTCTTAAAATTTTTCTTAGCATATTTTTAAATTACATTTCACTGAAACCTTTGATGATTCTTTAAAAAATTATCTGCCAGAAAATGGATTCAACTTTTCTTTCCTCTCATGTTATTACCAACTTGAGATTTTACCACTTTGTCATATGATGATAAACTACCCCTGACAGCAAAGCCTCTCATTGAGAGATTGGAGATTTTGAGGAGTGAAACGCCTCTTAATTGTAGTTATTGTGATATCCATACAATTAAGGTCTCAGCTATAGGCAAATATTGAAACCTCAAACAAAAATGAAAATGTTTTAAGTAAAATTACCAATAATGCATTTTTGTAGTGAAATTAGCAGGAATACATTTTATAAAAATATGACCAACCATACATTTTTATAGCTAAATAACAATCAATATAACTCTAAAAATATATAAAATTTCATTTTTGTAGCAAAATTATCTGTAATACATTATTTTTTTTAAATTACTGATAATACGTTTTATCATCTAAAAAACGTTCTTTGCCCAGAAAGTATAAAATTATGTACAAAATATCTGTAGGTGAAGCCATAAAATTGTGTACAAAATATTTATATTTCAGTATTAACAATACATAAAGATTTTATATGCCAATAATGAACCTCCCATACAAATAACAAATTATTATTTTATTACAGTGAAGCAATACATTTTGTAAAAGAAAATTACCAACAGTTGATTTTGAAATGAAATTACAAGCAATACATTTTATAACACATAATCATCAATACAGATTTCTAGCAAAATGACAATCAATACAGCACTAAGAAATGTATAAAAATATTTTTTTAAGGACTCATTACCTGTAATACATTTTTTATTACAGACAATACGTTTTATCATCTAAAAAGCATACTTTGCCCTGAAAGTATAAAATTATGGATAAAATATCTAGTTTTAGCCATAAAATTGCATATTAAATGTTTATACTTTGGTATTAAATTACCCGTAGTGGTTGATATGCCACAAGACAAAAACATCCAATAAACCACTTTATAATAGATTATTTTGTAATATTTTCTTACAACTAAGGAAATAAAGACAATGGACAAAACAAGAATGGACAAAGCAAATTCTAAACATATAAACATCCAAGGAAGACAAAAGAATGCATTGTCTAAAAAAGGATATTAATAGCAAGACTCATCACATACATACATACATACATATATATATATATATATATATATATATATATATATATATATATATATATAGTAATGTGTATAAACAAATTGTAACTTTGAAATTTATACAATTTCTGTCCCGTTACTGATGTATTATATAATTTCTCAGATAACAATTTTTTTTCATTTTCCCCACAGGTTGCTCTTGAACTATATGAAAGAAAATGATTAATTTGAACATTTCAATTCATATTTTAAAATAACTTTCAGGGAAAATGTTATTTGAGAACACCTTATAGAAATTCTCATGTAATTTTTAAAAAAATCACTTCTTGTTGTATGCAAACACACTGGAGAGAAACCATATTCTTGTGAAATATGTGGATCTTTTTCAGATGAACAACATTTGATGAGGCAAAAGTGAAAACATATGAGAGAAATCATTTTCTTGAAGGTTGCAAATCAACTTTCACACGGATATAATATTTCTTTAAATATGAGTACATACTCGGGTAAAAAGTTACATTGCTGCACAGTGTGTGGATCTTCCTTTTCACAAAAGAATGTTCTAATTTGCCATATGCGAACTCACACAGGTGAGAAACCATATTCTTGTGAAATATGTGGCACTTCCTTTTCCCAGAAGCCACATTTGGTGAAACATATTCGAACACATACAGGAGAGAAGCCATATTCATGTGAAATATGTGGAGCATCATTTTCATGTAAGTCACACTTGATAGGACATACACGTACACACACTGGAGAGAAACCATATTCATGTGAAGTTTGTCCTTCTTCCTTTTCAGCAAGGTCATCTTTAGTTGCACATATGAGAAGTCACACTGGAGAGAAACCATATTCTTGTGAAATATGTGGATCTTATTTTTCAGGAAAGTCATCTTTAGTTGTACATATGAGAATACACACTGGAGAGAAACCATTTTCTTGTGAGGTTTGCAAAGCATCTTTTGCACGAAAGTCATATTTAGGAAATCATATGAGCAGACACACAGGTGAAAAGTCACATTGTTGCACAGTGTGTGGGTCTTCTTTTTCAATGAAGTCTTATTTACTTTTACACATGCAAATACACACTGGAGAGAAACCATATTCTTGTGAAATTTGCAAAGCATCCTTTGCACTGAAGTCATATTTAGGCAAACATATGACCATACACACTGGTAAGAAGCCACATTGTTGCACAGTGTGTGGTTCTTCATTTTCAGGAAAGTCCTCTTTAGTTGTACATATGCGAACACACACAGGAGAGAAACCATTTTCTTGTGAAATATGTGGAGCTTCCTTTTCACAGAAGTCTCAACTGATAGCACATATGCGAATACACACTGGAGAAAAGCCATATTTTTGCAAAATATGTGGATCATCATTTTCACAGAGGTCACATTTGATGACACATAAGAAAACTCATGCTAGAAATTAACAATATTGTTGCAAAGTATTAAGATTCATCTTTTCAGAGAAGTCAGCTTTATTAAAGCATACAAACCCATGCTGACGAAAAACAATATTCTTGTGAAATATATAAAGCTTGTTTTTCACCAAAGTCACATTTGATTTGATATAGGAAAAACATTAAAAAAACACTTTAATATATTGACTTCAATATACATCTTATTTTCAACTACATATATGAAGACACTGGAAAGCAGACATGGATCAGGTAGATTCTTCTTTTCAGTGTAGGTATGAAAACAAGATAAAATATTCTGCATACCTATCCAAATATTAGTTAATTCCAGATGGGCACAAATTGTTTGCAGAAAGTGCAGAATATTCCCAGGTTAGGAAATAATTCCTAATAACTGCATTAGAAAGTAAAATAATTCTTTTTTCATTGTTCTTTTTTTAAGATGGAAACTGAAGAAACAAGTGCTCTAAAAAAACCACAAGAATTTTGGGATTACTGCAAAGAATAATAGGAAAAAATTACCAATGAGAAAATCTTGACACCATTCAAAATTTCATATTCTGTTTTATAAATGATTTTTGATATTTCCCTTGTTTGGATGCCCAGAGAATATCCCTTGGGGTACATCAGCAAAGACACGCCCAATACATTGCAAGAAGGAAGGTATTTATTTCCCAGAATGCAATAGGTGGGGACTTTTACATACCACTTTTGTTGACATGTGTGTATCTACTCCTCCGAGTACTATAAGTACTTTTCATGGATTTGAACTCGGAAGCATAGGATGCTATTATTGAAACCACTAATATGCTATATTTTCTTTATATATTATCTACAACTTTTTGACTTCAGTTATTAAATATTTATATAAACTCCACTTTTTCTGTTTTTTATTTATATATTTTGGTCCAGTCACCAAGTCTATCATGGACTTTTCTGTGACTGACTGGTCTTGTTGTGTATTGAGGTGGGCATCACTGGGCTAGTTGCAGACATATTTGCACTTGTCACTTCCGTTGATACTCCAGGATCTGGATCTTGACATGGAGATCTTCTTCAGTTATGTACTTATTCAGTTCAGTGACGTTTACTTGTACTGTATCTTGTTTGCTATTTTAGTTTCAACATTGTTACTCCCTTTTTTGTTTTCTTACAATCACCTGATGGAAGTTTTGAGATAAACACTACTACAATTCCCCCCCCCTCTTCAGTACTGGTTCTCAGGTGTTTATGCAATTGATAACTGACCTTCTGCTACCAGCCTATTCCTTTGTTTTGACCTTCTCCCAATCTCAGTCCCTTAGGAACTGTTTCACAGGTTTCGGGTAATTTGTTCTGGATTGAACAGTCAAAAATAGCTCACCTATAGTTGCATGTAGCATTTTCATATTTCTTCAGTCCCCTTTTTGAATGCATTTCCTCACTTCTTCCATTTCAATATCATCATGGGATCTCTCCACAACTTAGCATGTTGTCATGGCCTTTGGTATAGATTTTAGTGCTAGGAACAATACACACTGTCCAGCAATATTCTCAAGTGAATTATCTCCCTTACTTTCTGGCTTAATTAATTGAGTGAATCCGCTATTATATTTGTTCAAGCAACATGTTCTACTCAGAACCAATATGGCTCTAGTTTAAGTATCCATCTTCCTGTTCACCAAATCTATCATTCACTGTTCTGTAACTGACTGGTTTTGTTGTGTATTGGAGTGGGCATCACTGGGCTAGTTGCAGATGTATTTGCACTCGTCACTTCCCTTGATACTCCAGGATCTGGATCTTGACATGGAGGGAGTCTGATCTTCTTCAGTTATGTACTTATTCAGTTCAGTGACGTTTATTTGTACTGCATCATGTTTGCTATTTTAGTTTCAACACTGTTACCCTTTTTTTCTTATATTTAGCTGAGGGAGGTTTGGGCTAAACACTACTGCAAATTTTTCTTTTTGCCTCTGCACTACTGGTACTGCAGTTATTACACAATTGATCACTGACCTTGTGGTATCAGCATATGCCTTTGTTTTGACCTTCTCCCAATCTCAGTCCCTTAGTTATAAACTATTTCACAGAGTTTTGGTAAGTCTGTCTGTATTAAATTGCCAAAAAATTGCATGTGGTATTTGCATATTTGCCCAATCACCATTTTCAATGTATTTCCACAATTCCATTTCAATATCATCATGGGATCTCTCCACAACTTAGCATGTTGTCATGGGCTCTGGTGTGGATTCTATTGCTACAAACAATGCACACTGGGTGAGTGAATTATCTTCCTTACTTTCTGACTTAATCAATTGAGTGAATCTGCTATCATATCTGTTCAAGCCGCATGTTCTACTCAGAACCAATATGGCTCTAGTTTAAGTATCCACCTTCCTGTTCTGGAACATGGATTTGATGGCTGTAGTGTAATTGGCAGAAATCCTCAACAAAGAGAATTGATAAAGTTTATGTTATGTTCCCAGGGGGTGAAATGTGGTTATATAAAGAAAGATGAAACAAAAAGATAAACTATTAACTTTATTAATTGAAATATAGTTCTGATGGTGAGTGGAGCCACTGGATACATAATGAGATGATGTGGGCCTCAGAGATCTGTCTAGCTGACCTTGGTGTCATGGCCGAACTCCCTGTACCCAGACTGTCCTGTCCTTCTGATGGGAAGTGACAAAAACCCTTATTTTTCATCCCTCCAGTCAAAAGGTGATAACTTTTCTTAAACATTTTCATTAGGACCAACAGTGCCCTAACAGTTTTCAATAAACAATAACAAGAGAAAGAATGAAATAGGGCAAAAATAATATGAACCTGGCAATATATGCATGGTCAGATCAAAAAGTATTGTGACTGCTGCTCTAAAAAAAAAACTACAATGTATAACAATTCAGCATTTAATCTCCTTCAAAGTAGTCTCCTTTTAAAGACACACTTTCTACCCAGTGTCTTTTCCGTTGATTGAAGAATTCCTGGAGCCTCTCTTTTTAGGATAGCAAGCAACTATTTCATTGTATTCCCTAGGATTTCCTTAAAGTTTTGAAATCTTATTCCTTTCAAGTGGGATTTGATTTTTGAAGAGGAAAATGTCATGAGGTTTAAGATCTGGGGAATATGGGGTTTGTTGGACCTTGCGAATGTGCTCGGTAACCACATTCTACACACTTTCCACACTTCTTCCATTTCAATATCATCATGAGAGCTCTACATCACTTAGCATGTAATCATAGCCTTTGGTGTAGAATCTAGTGCTATAAACAATACAAACTATCCAGAAACATGCCCAAGTGAATGATTTTCCTTACTTTCTGCCTTAATTAAGAGAGGGAATATGCAATCATGTCTGTTCAAGTAGCATGTTATACTCAGAACCAATTTGGCAGCAGTTTAAGTACCCATCTTCCTGTTCTGGAACAGGTATCTGATGGTTGTAGGGTAATTGGCTGTGGTTAAAATAATTGGCAGAAATGCCCAACAAAAGGTATTGATAAAGTTTCCAATAAACAATAACAAAAAGGAAAGAACAGAGCAAAAATAATACTAAGTAGGCAATATATATGAGGTCTGATCAAAAAGTATTTTGACTGCTGCTATAAAAGGAAAACAATAATGCATAACAATTCAGCATTTAATCTCCTTCAAAGTAGTCTCCTTTTAAAGCCACACTATCTAGTGTCTTTGATTTTTGAAGCTGTAAGATGTCACAAGATTCAAATATGGGGGGGGCAGTCAGACTTTGGGAATGTGTTACTTGGCAACCACACTCTACACACTTTCCTTCCAAGCACTGCTATAAACAACAGAAGTGAGTGAGAATATAATACACAACAGAGTTCAAAGTCATTCTATGCCAAGTGGCTTCACTCTGTGTAACTTATCATAGCAATAGTCCTGATACTTTTTGATCAAGCCTTTTGTATATGCAAAACAAAAAGTGGCAACAGTAATAAAGCAAAAAGTTCACAAAGTAAGAATGCTGTTAACAGGCAAAAGGGATACAGACCATTCCGACTTACAAGTGTACTGACTATATCAGTAGATATCAGTAGATATATATATAGTAAACACAGGATATACCTGATGACTTGCTTCGGGAATTAGTTGGAGATTTGTCTCCAACTGTGCTGGTAAAACTCTCTGCATTTGGGCAGAGAGGAACCCAGATGAGGCTATGCCGAAGGGTAGAGTCTCATCTGAGGTGGTAGACAGCTACCCAACCCCGTTTTTATGGAGCCTACTGGAATTTTTGCCCGAGCCTATGGGCTCGGTTTAACGCTGCATTAAAAACGGCCTTGTGCCACATCCTGCCTCACAGGGAGGCAAGGTAAATAATCTTGCTTCAGAAATTAGTTGGAGATTGGTCTCCAGCTGTGCTGGTCAAACTCTCTGCCTCTGGGCAGAGAGGATCCCCAGACGAGGCTATATCGAAGAGCAGAGTCTCTTCTCGGGAAACAGCTACCTGACCCCATTTTATATGGGGAATTTTTGGCTGAGCCTACAGGCTCGGATACCCCACATTAAATTCGGCCTTGTGCCACATCTGACCACATGGGGAAGTTGGTAGATATGCTTGCTTCGGGAATTACTAGCTTGCTAACCGATTTCCTGTCTTTCAGTAGTGTATTATCTTTTAAATTAAACCTGTCTTTCTTTCTTTCATCAAGGCGCATGTTGCTGTTCATTTCACTCGAGTACCACCTTTGTCTGTTTGTAACCTCTTTAAGGATACAACATATTCATTGAGGCAACAGTATCCAAATGCTCCTTAATCTACACTGA
Organism: Acanthosepion esculentum; assembly: GCA_964036315.1. Classification (NCBI taxonomy): domain Eukaryota; kingdom Metazoa; phylum Mollusca; class Cephalopoda; order Sepiida; family Sepiidae; genus Acanthosepion; species Acanthosepion esculentum. The sequence goes on along the minus strand of OZ038479.1, from coordinate 32,598,311 downwards.
GAATATGGGTCGAAACAATGAAATTTCCCCCAAGTTCAACTTAAGAGATTATTTTTTTTTTCTGAGGTTATTTTGATAAAATTAGTATGTAAGCAATATTTAACCTTTTCTCTTTCTAAAGATATAATTCTTTCTCATTTGAGGATTCATTTTTATTTCACGTCTCTTTAAATTATGACCCTATTCCAATGGCAGGTGCTTTTCTGCATTTTCAAAGCCGACAATTTCATAGAGATGTCTTTTCAAGCTTCTTGCACTCAGAGGTGTATCGCCCTAAACATGACAAATTAGTCGCATCTTAAAGGAAATCAGTTGGTTTCATATCACTGCAACCATCCATCCTGAAACACAAGGATGAAATTGAAAGTCTATTTATATTAGGGACCTCTACTAATTCACTGAAAAAACAGCATACCATGATGAAAAAATGGTACCAAACTTAATAAAAACAAAATTTTATCATGAAAATGTTTATTATTACGAGGAAACATCAAAGTATTTTTTTGTGTTGTGAGAGGGAGAAGAAAAAGTCAAACAACTATGCCCTGACCCCAAAAAGAAGAGGTGTTGAACAAATTTCATGGGAAAATTAGCTCAATGGAAGGTGTTGCAATGGAATGTCCCACACTCCCTATTGCATATATGGACTGACTATATCAGTAGATATATATGGTAAGCACAGGATATACCTGGCAGGCTTGCTTCAGGAATTACTAGCTTGCTAACCGATTCCCTGTCTTTCAGTCTCTTTTTCTTTCATCAAGGCACATGTTGCTGTTCCTTTCACTCAAGTACCACTGTCTGTTTGCAACCTTCTTTACGGATACAACAGTATTTTTTTTATCTTATTAAATTTTTTATCATTTCTAGCACATTCATAATTTTGGTTAGAAATCTTGTTTTTTTTATTATATCAGTGGTTGGCCTAATATTTGCTGTTGGTGTTTTAGCACCTTTATTTTTGGTAAAAAAAAAAACAGAACAGATTTGGAAACCTTGCAAAAATCAAATAATTGTTGGATTTTAATGGAACTTTCGGGGTTTATTCACAAATAAATGAAATTATTTTTAGAAAATCTTGGTAAAAATATATTTTTTTTTTACATGCGTTAGATTTAGTTTCATGAAATCTTCAGAAATCTTAATTGCATAATTTATTTTATTAGTTAAAAGCAGCAATCCTTGGAGATATAGTTTAGAGATTATAGCAGAAATCATGGACCTAGTTATATGTATTATAATAAGTTTTGCTCCTCACAAAACAATAACTAAAATTGGTTTGTCCTGGGTAAGACATTAAACGACATCCCCATCCTGGGTAAGACATAAAACTACGTCCAGCAGCAAGGCCTCTGATCAGGAGGTTTTGAGGAGCGTAGAACCACCTCTTAATTGCTGGTGTTCCCAGGTCCACCCTGACCTGTGGTGGTAGCACCTGTTAGGGTCCCATCTATGGGCAAATAGTTAACTATGACCAGCAATACTTTTTTTGAAAAAATTATAGCCAGCAATACAATTTTGAAGAAAATATATTACCAGAAACAGATTTTTGACAAAACAATATTACCAGCAATAAAAAATATTGTCGGCATCAAATAACCCATTGAGGTTGATATGCCGTTAAACAAAATAAACCAAACCAATCTAAACCAAAGAATACATTTTCTATTCATACAAATCTATCCTAAAAATGTTGTCGGCATTAAATAACCCATTGAGGTCGATATGCCGTTAAGCAAAATAAACCAAACTAAAATTGGTACAGAGTTTTTGAATTTATAATCTTAATTCATTGTATTCACTTTGAGTTCTTCATTAATTAGCATTCAAGTGATGCTTTTTTTTATTTGTCAGTAATAGTTTAAGAATACAATTTTTTACATGCTTTTATAAAACTTCATAGAATGTTCAAAGATGAAAAATAAGAATGATTTCCCTTTTGTACATCCATACAAGAAACAATATAGCAGTTGATAAAAGAATAAACAAAATTCTTTAAAAAAAAAAATTTACACTTAAAAATGGGATTATTTTTTGCATTTCTCAAACATGTCTTTATTTAATAAAAGAAATTCTAGCAAACTAAAATAAATTTGATATCATTTTTTTCATTTTGTCAAGCTATCTATGACTAATAAAAGTTTTTAGTTATAATGAAGATAAAATTTTACTTTGGTATTCCTTTTCTAAAGAAGAATTTTCCTTTATTCCAGTTAAAATATTAAATAGATGTTTTTGTAGTAAACAGAACCAAATATATTCAGCATATTTAAAGATGGCTACTCAAAAATACACTTCCTTCTCCAACACACAACCTGTAAATAACTTTGTTGTGGCATATCAAAAGAGAAAACTGAAAAAGATTTAATATATAGAAATTTACTGGCTGAATTCTCTTCCATTTTAGAAGTTGCAGAGAGAGAGAGAGAGAGAGAGAGAGAGAGAGACAAAAATGTTTGCTAAAGTGTAAACAGTAAAAGTGAAGGGAGGTAATCAAATGACAAGAAATAAGTGTTTGCAATTACCAGACTCCTTAAACCTCTTTAACTAGAATTTCACCATCAGCTGATGACTCTCTGAAGAATGCAGAATCTATTGTGACTCAAAAGTGTATACAGTAATTGTAGTGTCAAGGGAATAATAGCCCTTTTGACACATTGTATTTTGGCAGGCATGAAGGTTAAACTTTGCCAATAAAATTAGATATGAATTTACTTCTAATTGTTGATACTATTGTGCACATTCTACTTGGTTGTAAAGAACAGGTTTGATGTTGGTCACCAGTTTGTGGTATGAAGTGTTATGATTTGTTGCAGATGAGGTTGAGAACATTCAAAGTCTTTAACATCTGTTATGAGCAATATAAATCTTAAATAAAAGAAAAAAAAATATTTATGTGTTTCTAGCTCAAAAAAGGAAAGAAAACATTGATGTATTTGGCTGTTGTATGTATGATATACATGTAGAATGTTTGAAATTCACTAGGCAGTATACTGGGGATGGAAATTTTGTCACGACACCATCTCAGCATAGAAAGAGAGCAAGTGGGTTTATGTGCCTTCCTGATGTAGTCCTGAAACAGTGCCACCTAGTAGGCATCTTGGCAGACAAGGTGGAGGTAATCTCTACAATAATATTGTTAATATATATAAATTATGCTCCAACCTATATTATTTCAAATTCAACAATAATTATTACAAACATAAAATTGGATTCCCTATGGATAGCCCTCTTACCAATTGTTAATATACTGATGCCAGGCCAATTTCAATACATCCTTCCAAAAAACTCATTATACCTAAGATTTTGACTGATTTCAACCCTTTTCAATTTACAGTGTAACCCGGATATAAGAGAGTTGTCGGGACCAGAGAAGAAGTCTCTTATATCCGGGTTTGGTCTATTATACATTAACACAGGCTCTAATTTGGGACCAGAGAAAATCTCTCTTATATCCGGGTTTCTCTTATATCCGGGTCTAATTTATGTACATTAACACAGGCTCTAATTTGGGACCAGAGAAAATCTCACTTATATCCGGGTTACACTGTATTTACAGCCAGAAAATGTTTTTAGATTGTAAGAATTTTATTCTTTTTGTTTTGTTTGAGATAATAATGATTTAGTGATATGACTTACTAATTAACCCATGGCTTGGGGGAGAATATGTGGATTTATAACTTTCCCAAAGGTAAGTTAATTTAATGAACACAACTGGAATAGGAATGCAACATTCAGATTAACTTTTCAGAGCCGTTATACTCTATACCACACACACAATCAAACACCTGGAATTCCCTAGCAGTCACCCATCTAGGTGCTGACCAGGTTCAATGTTGCTTAACCTCAGTGACTATACGATATCTAAAAGATAATGATTAGGAAAAATTTTCATGCAATACAAGTTGGAAGGTTCACTCTAGGTAGAGGGTGATAGCTGTAAAGCAGAGGAAAGGAGTAAGAAATGATGACATGTTGGATAGATATTGGTAACCCCTGGACTTAAAGCTCTTGGGAATTGGTTCTACAAAGTAACAGTTCTGGGGAAGAAGCAGTCTGAGTCGAACTTTCTCCCTAAAATTGAATTAAAAAAAAATTAATAATTCCAGTATATCTTTAACTGAAAAAGGAAAAAACGAAAAGAAAATATTTAGTGAAATATGTAAAAATAAAAATTTTGAAAATGCAACGATGATGGTCGGTCAGTCAGAAAGTTTGATACGCTATCAGGAGAAACAACTCAAGCACACGTGACATTATTTCAGGATCGTGTTTCCGTAGTTTTGTTGGGAGTGTTTTTAATACATTTTCTTATATATTAAAAACTTATTGTAAAAATACAGTTTCACAGATTGTAATAAGCTTTCAAATTTAAGATCTGTAAAAAGTGGATCTTTTCATAAGAGCATTTCCTGATACACACGGATTCAAATTTAATTTTAAAATATTTAACAACTTTATCACATTTTGCGTTTAAAATTTTAAAAAATAAAGAAAACAATTCTTGTAAAAATTAATTTTTTATTGAAAAAATACTTTGGCTTCAGATAAAAATGTCTTTCATATATATTATTCAGAAAAGCCATTAAAAGCTTTTTTTTAATTAAATAATGTCTTAGTTTTATTAGGTTTTGTATTTTACAATTCAGAGTTAAAGTTTGGGTAGAACAGTTAATCGATTTACAAAAAAATCGATGATTTATATTCTGCATTTAATAAAAATAAAAAAAGAATTATAGTTTGGGATTTTTAAGTTTTCATAAAATTAAGGTAGATAACGAAAAAAAAATTATGAATTTCTAAAAAAAAAACATTTCTAAAATGATTTCATTCATTTTTTAATAAGTTCTAAAAGTTTCATTAAAATTCAACAATTATTTGATTTTTGCAATAATTTCCAAACTAATGTGTTTTTCAACTGAAAAAAAAACTAATGCTAAATATTATGCAATCTTTGACCTAAAAAAAAATTTCGAACATGCTAGAAAAGAATTAAATTTTTTTTAAAAATAATAAAAAAATACTTTGGTCTTTCCTCTTATTAATAAAACTTTTTCATGATAAAACTTTGTTTTTATTAAGTTTGGGGCCTTTTTTCATGATGCTATGCTGTTTTTTTGGCGAATTATTGAACATACCTACAAAATATATGATAAGTAAATATAGTTTTAATAACAATATTCCCTAAAAATTATTTAGTTGAACTTTAAAAGATGTAAAATCTTTATAAATTATTCAATTTTAAATTGTAAAAAATGAAAACAAATCTTGTAAAAATTCATTTTTCATAGAAAAATTTTAATTTTTTTATATTATTTTTAATTTCTCCAGAAAGCATCAACAAACGTTAGGTGAAAGTTAAAGTAGTTAAAAAATTTCAAAAAGAAAATATTAGACTGCTAAAAGTTTTTCATAATTTAAAAATTACGAGGTTCATTTAAAACTAGAAAACATTATGTCACTTCTGTCCCTCCGTACCTGTCAATACGGGATGAAACAATCACTCGTCACCATTGTTAACACATGTTTTCTCTTATTTTAAACTACATTTTCTTGCGAAGAAAGTGAGTAATGTTTCTTTCAAAATATATTAAATAAACTTTAAATTTTCTTCAAATAAATTTTGAGAAGTATAATTGATTTTTGCAATATTTTTAAAGAGAATTTGACTTCTGTTTACAAAATCCTAAAAAATGGCTGCCATCAATTTTTTTTTTTTTTTTAGTAATTTCGCTGACTCAAAAAAAACAAGATTTTTAACTAAGATTTCGGACGTGCTAAAAACGATTAAAAATTTTCAAAAAATAATAAAATATACTTTAGTCCTTCCTCTAAATAATAACATAAACATTTAGACAATAAATTTTTTTATCATGTTTTAGGCCATTAAAGCAATTATCTTGTTTTTTAGCATTACATGAAGGTACCTCAGTAAATTTAATCCTTTAGCTTTTAATTAAAGCTAAAATTAAACCTTAGATATCACAATTTTAGTGAAGATTCAAAGACTGACTATTATTATCTTTGAAATAAAACCGAAATTTAACATCAGAAAAGACATTTTAAAATTATTTAAATTACGTTTTTCTGAGTTTTAAGAAATTGTGATAGTTATAGTTTAGGTACCTCCACTGAATTTTTGATACCTAAGGTTTAAAATCAATTTTAAAAAAATGAAAAAGCATTCTTGAAGATTTCATTTTCTTTAATTGAAAGCTAAATTTAATATTTACACTAAGTAAAAAATTCTGGTGTATTTCAAATAGAAATTATATAGATCAGAATCTCAACATGTTGATCGATTTCAGAAAATCTTCTTACAAGCAAACATTTTCTTGATTTTTTTAAAAAGAAATTTGTAAACAAAACAAAATTATCAGTTTTAAAAATTTTCAAAAAATATATATTTGTGACATGTTATTTCAGTAAAATTAGCAAACTTAATCTGGTTTAAAATAAGTAATGTTTATTTTAAACCAGATTAAATTTGCTAATTGTAGCATAAAACAGTAATATACAAGTATTTCTTAATGACGTGTCTTGTTTTTCTTATGTCTTTATTGATAAGTTCCAAGGCATTGCTAGCTAGTATGGATGAGCAGAATTGACACAAATTTATGAAATCTAATTTTTTTTTTGTTTTTAACTACCTAGTAATTTTTACAGATTAACATGCTTTCAGCAATTATGTAACATTTTATTGACTTCTAGTCACGTTTGAAGATTCTTTATGAAATTTGGGTTTCATCTCTTGGTTCTCAACTTAAACAAAAAATTACTAAATTGAAAAGCTGAATAACGAAAGTGAAAGAATTGCAGAGTGCCAGATAACTCTTAAATCATGTGACTTTTTAAAGGATAATATCATTTATGGCTTCCCATATTTACAAATTGGGAACGTTTATACACTAAAAGAATTTTTTTTGTAAATATTGGGTACAAACGACTTATGAGCTTTTTAATTTTTGATTTGTAAATGTAGCTTTCACTTAATAATATTACCTAACCGTCTTGAAGTAATGCAGAATTTTAAACAATTTTTTTGATATTATAAATTAATTAAAATAAAAATAAAAACAACTCTTGTAAGAATTATCCATAGAAAAAAATTTTCTTCTTAAGACAATAGTATCCTTAATAAATCTTATTTATAAAAGTAATTTTCTTTTCTAATTAAATAATGTCATAGTTTTATTACATTTTTTTCTTTTACAATTCAGAGCAGATTTTTGATGATTTACATTCTCCAAGGAGTCCTGCTTTTAACTAATAAAAAATCCCCACCCTAAAAATTGAATTTCTTTAAAACATTTTAACTTATTATGACTAAAATTTTACAATTCTTGTAAAAATTCATTATTCATTGAAAAAGATTTTCTCTTAAGACTATAATATCTGTAATATATCTTATTCATAAAAACAAATGCTTTTCTAATTAAATAATATCTTAGGTTTTAATGCATATTTTCAATAACTAGGGGTCCTGTTTTACAAAAAATAATTGATGATTTAAATTCTCCAAGGACTTGTGCCTACAACTGATATAAACTTTTAAAAAAGAGCACTAATCAGCTATTTTCAAAAAACTTTTTAAATCAATTCCAACCAATATAATTTCTGTTTGAAATACACCAATGTATTTTGCTTACTGGAAACAGTAAATTTAATCCTTTAGCTTTGAGTTAAAGCTAAAATCAAAACTTCAAGGAAGCTTTTTTTATTTATAAAAATCCAAGGTATTGAAAATTAGTGGAGGTACCTATATAAATTAATTTAAAAAAATGAAAAACCCTTCATATTAGCTTTAATTGAACACTAAAGGATTTAATTTACTATAAATAGTATCACAGTATTAAAAGAAAATTTAATTTCCGTATTTAATTAAAGCTTTCAGTATATTTTTTGTGATATGATAAATCAGGCCTCTGATTGGTAGATTGAAGATTTTGAGGCATTTGGAAACACCTCTTAATGGCTGTCCATTCTCCCCCCCCCCCCGACCTTTGGTTGTAGCACCTGTTAAAGTACCAGCTATAGGCAAATATTGAGCCACCTAAAGAATAATCAAAATGTGTTTTTATAGTGAAAATACCAGCAATACAGTTTTATAGAAAAAATTACCAAAACCTACTTGGCCCTGAAAGTATAAAATTCTGTATAAAATATCTATAGTTTTAGGCATAAAATTGCATACAAAATATTTATATTTCATTATTAAATAATGAATAGAGGGTTGATATGCCACTAGACAAAAACAGCCATCCAACCACTCTATAAAAATCTTTTTTACAGCTAAGGGAATGAAGATGAGGAATACAACAAAAATGTACAAAATAAATTCTAAATATATAAACATCCAAGGAAGACTATATATATATATATATATATACATATATATAATATATGTTTTTTAGCAAAATTACCTGGAATACATTATTGTTTTTAAATTACTGACAGTATGTTTTTGCCCTGAAAGTATAAAAATACATACAAAATATCTATAGTTGAAGTCTTAAAATTGCATGCAAAATGTTTAGCTTTCTTTATTAAATAACCCATAGAGGTTAATATGCTACTAGACAAAAACAACCAACCAATCACTTTATATTAGTCTATCTTTGAATCGATTTCTTATAGGTAAGGAAATAAGGACATGGAATAAAACAAAAAGGAACGAAATTATTTCTAAATATATAAACATCTGAAGAAGACAAAAGAATGTGTGAACTAAAAAAGGAAATTAATAGCAAAAATCATCAAATATATATATATATATATATATATATATATATATATATATATATATATATATATATATATATAACCAAATTGTAAGTTTGAATTGATAGTTTTTATCCAGTCACTGATGTATTACGTAATTTCTCAGATAACATTTTTCTTTTTCCCCACAGGTTGCTCTTCAATGGATACACTATTTGAATGGAAATGATTAATTTGAATTCACATTTTAAAATAACTTTCAGGAAAATGTCATTTAACAACACTTTATAGAAATTCTCATGAATTTTTTTTTAAATCACATATTGTGGTATGCAAACACATCAGGCAGAAATCATATTCCTATGAAATATGTGGATCTTTATCAGATGAGGCAAAAGTGAAAACACTTCAGAGAAATCATTTTCTTGAAGGTTGCAAATGAACTGTTACATGGATATAATATATTTTGAAACATGAGTACACAATCGGGTAAGAAGTCACATTGCTGCACAGTGTGTGGATCTCCCTTTTCACAAAAGAATGCTCTAATTTGCCATATGCGAACTCACACAGGAGAGAAACCATATTCTTGTGAGATATGTGGCACTTCCTTTTTCCAGAAGTCAAATTTGGTGAAACATATTCATGTGAAATATGTGGAGCATCATTTTCATATAATTCACATTTGGTAGGACATGCACGTACACACACTGGAGAGAAACCATATTCATGCAAAGTATGTAGTTCTTCCTTCTCGGTGAAGTCATCTTTCGTTGTACATATGAGAATACATACTGGAGAAAAACCATATTCTTGTGAAATGTGTCAATCTTGCTTTTCAAGAAAGATATCCTTTCGTTGTACATAAGCGAGCACACACTGGCAAGAAACCATTTTCTTGTAAAGTTTGCAAAGCATCTTTTACACGGATGTCGGGTTTAGGAAATCATATGAGCAGACACACAGGAGAAAAGTTACAGTGTTGCACAGTGTGTGGATCATCTTTTTCAATAAAGTCCTCTTTGGTTGTACACATGCGAATGCACACAGGTGAAAAACCATATTCCTGTGAAATATGTGGCACTTCCTTTACACTGAAGTAAAATTTGATGAAACATATTCGACTACATACTGGAGAGAAGCCATATTCATGTGAAATATGTGGAGCATCATTTTCATCTAAGTCACACTTGGTAGGACATAGACGCATACACACACTGGAGAGAAACCATTTTCTTGTGAAATATGTGGAGCTTCCTTTTCACAGAAGCCACATTTGGTGAAATATATTCGAATACATACTGGAGAGAAGCCATATTCATGTGAAATGTGTGGATCATCATTTTCACAGAGGCCACATTTGGTGAGACATAAGAAAACTCATGCTAGAGATTAATATTCTTTTGAAATATTAAGATTCTTTTCAGGGAAGTCAGCTTTATTAAAGCATGCAAACCCATACTCGTGAGAAACAATATTCTTGTGAAATATCTGAAGCTTGTTTTTCGCCAAATTCATGTTTGATGTGATATAGCAAAACTCATTAAAATAACTCTCTAATATTAGGTTGGTGCAAAAATAATGTCGTTTTCTCACATGAAGTTGCACGTCAAAAAACAACATTATTTTTGCACCAACCTAATATATTGGCTTCAATATACATCTTATTTTCAACTACAAAAATGAAGACACTGGAAAGCAGACATGAATCGGGTAGATTCTTCTTTTCAGTAGAGGTATGAAAACAGGATAAAATATTCTGCATACCTATCCAAATATTAGTTAATTCCAGATGGGCACAAATTGTTTGCAGAAATACATTGCAAGATGGGAGATTCCTATTTTCCAGAATGCAATAGTTAAGTTCTTTGACATACCATTTTTGTTGATATGTGTGTATCTACTCTTCTAAGTACTAGGGTACTATAGGTACTTTCCATGGATTTGAACTCAGGAACCTAGGATGCCATTATTGAAACCACTAATAATGCTATATTTTCTTTATATATTATCTAAAACTTCTCTACTTCAGTTATAAAATATTTATATAAACTCCACTTTTCCAGTTTTTTATTTATATATTTTGGTCCAGTTACCAAATCTATCATTCTGTGACTGACTGATTTTGTTGTGTATTGAGGCGGGCATTACTGGGCTAGTTGCAGATGTATTTACACTTGTCACTTCCCTTGATACTCCAGGATCTGGATCTTGACATGGAGGGAGTCTGATCTTCTTCAGTTATGTACTTATTCAGTTCAGTGACGTTTACTTGTACTGTATCTTGTTTGCTATTTTAGTTTCAACATTGTTACTCCCTTTTTTGTTTTCTTAAAAATCACCTGATGGAAGTTTTGAGATAAACACTACTGCAATTCCCCACCTCTTCAGTACTGGTTCTCAGGTGTTTATGCAATTGATGACTGACCTTCTGCTACCAGCATATGCCTTTGTTTTGACTTCCTCCCAATCTTAGTTATAAATTATTTTCACAGATTTTTGATAAGTCCGACTGGATTGAATCGCCAAAAATACCTCACCTACAATGGTGTTTGCATATTTCCCCAGTCACCATTTCCAATGTATTTCCACACTTCTATTTCAATATCACCATGGGATCTCCCCACTTCTTCCATTTCAATATCATCATGGGATCTCTCCACAACTTAGCATGTTGTCATGGCCTCTGGTGTGGATTCTATTGCTACAAACAATGCACACTGTCTGAGTGAATTATCTTCCTTACTTTCTGACTTAATTGAGTGAATCTGCTCTCATATCTGTTCAAGCAGCATGTTCTACTCAGAACCAATATGGCTGCAGTTTAAATAACTCTCTTCCTTTTTCTGGAACAGGGATTTGATGGCTGTAGTGTAACTGGTACAAATGCTCAATAAAGAATTGATAAAGTTTCCAATAAACAATAACAAAAGAATGAAAAAAATTGTCATTATACATCAAATGATTTGTCTATAAATTTGGGGAGCTGTCTTTAGCAGTCATTCCTATAGACCAGGGGTTCTCAACCTTGCTTGCCCCATGCACCCCTTTCACCATTTTTCAGAATGCCATTCACCCACTCCTTTTCAAGGTGACAGGCTAGATAAGCCATATTCTCTAATTGCTCTCCTCACCACCTAAACTTCCTGTAGTCACAATTCACCCCGTTTGAGTACCCCTGCTATAGACTGAAACTGATAATGATGGTGTATAGATGGTGACTGAAGGCTTGTGATTAGTCGCTAAGTCAAATATAAATCTGAAATTCTTGGCAGACCCAAATGAGTGCCAATGTCTATAAAACAGCAATAAAACCAACAGGTAAGACATCTATGTCAAACTTAACTTTTGCTTTTGCGATAACTTGGCTGCATGGAATAGCATAGTTATAATTTTATGAAAGGATTGTAAATTTGTATCCTAGATCTAGACTGAGAAAATGGTCCAAATGATGACATTTCCCTCAAGTTTAATTGGTGCAATTTTATTTCTGAAGTTATTTTGATAAGATTAAAATGTAAACAAAATTTAACCTTTTCTCTTTATAAAGGTATGATTCTTTCTCATATGAGGATTCATCTTTTTATTCCACATATATTTAAATTACATCCTTATGTTTCGATAATAGAGCTTTTCTGCATTTTCGAAGCTGACAATTTCATCGTGGTGTTTTTCAAACTCTGTTGTTTTCATAACATTGTACTCATCCAACCTGAAACACATGAATACAAAAGAATTTCTACATTATCCTTATTCTTGTAAAATTTGTGAAAGAGATAAGACACCTATGTTAATCAAAGCCTTTGGTAAGGACAATGTGTGATTACTTGGCTGCATGAAATAGCATGGTCCTTATTTCATGAAAAGATTTTAAATAGGTATCCCAAACCTCCTTAATTTACACTGTGTAAATGGGTCAAATTCCAGTTAGTGGGAATTAGTTTATTTCCAAGACCATTTTGATATTCAAGTTTTTCAAAGAGAGAAATTGTTGTATTGTACCAGAATGGCAGCATTCAGTCCTTAGCTGTTCAAAAATTTTAAAATACAGAATATTTCCAGTAAAAATGTTAATACCATGGATGACTGATTTCTTGCATATAAGGCCTGATAAAATGGTAAGTAATAAATATCGCATTGTTCTTGGTTCAGATATTTTTACAATCTTGTTCGGAAACATTGCTGGGAGAGTCTCTGTAGTATACAGTGAAATTGGTGTCAACGGAAAAACTGTCCCTTTCAAGCAATGTGTTTTAGTGTTTCAACATACTTTTTTTTTTTAATTGGTATTCCCCCCCCCCCCCCATGCAAGGCAGTAAAGCCACTAAGATACAAGGAGTTACAGGATGTGGAAGAATTTGGAACAAGCATTAATAATGAGTTAGAGGAGAATTTTGCAGATTAAATTTGGCTGGAAAGCATGGAGTCAAAAGGGAGTTCCACAAGTGAGAGGTGCAAGAAAAGAAACTGTTAGCATAGAAGTTATGTCTACATCTAGCCAGCTCAAACATTTGACTGAAGGTGCGCCCATCAATCCAGGGTCGCTGCTGCAACAGCTAGGTCGAGGGAGTTCGAAACAGAGCTGCAGCGGGCAACTTCTGCTGCCAGATGCTCCGAGGGCCCACAGACAAGGGCAAACAGACTTTCAAAGGCTGCTACAAACATGGCCGCTGTGCGCTTATCTCAAACTCCCCAAGCTCGCCACATACACCTCGACGGCGACATTCGGCGCCTTGTGGCTGCCCGTGGCATTACTTGTCTCAGTAGCTCTTTTTGGTCTTTCTTGGCTTTCAATTACGACCCCTGCATTAACTTAACTACGCATGACAACATCAATGTAGGGTCCATGACCTGTATTTGCCAATTCTGCAACGCCCGCAAATGGGCCAGGGAGCCTGCCAGTCTGTGTTGCTCCTCCGGAAAAGTTCGACTGCCACCTCTGCATGAACCCCCTACCCCGTTGAGGGGACTAATAGCCGGCTCCCATCCCGACTCCAACCACTTCCTTAAAAAGTACAGGGGCAGGTATACCACCGCATTGGGTCTCTGTTGCCTGTGGAGACCTCTACGCCTAAATTCTTTCAACTGTACTTTATTGCAGACTACAACCTACAGGCTGAAACCCGGATTGGTATTTTGCCGCTGTCGGGAAGAGTTCCTCGCGGGGACGTCATACTACTACTTCAGGCCATACTTCACGAGGTTAACAGCTACATTCGCAGTTTCAAATATGCTTTGGAAAATGCTCCCTTCCCTTCCTTCAGCATTGTAATTGACACCGACAAACGTCCTCATGATGAACATGAATGCCGCTACAATGCTCCTGCGTGCAACAAAGTGGCCGCTATTGTACATGGGGAGCAAGACCGCACTCGTGATATTGTCTTCAAATCAAGAGGCGGTACTCTTTGCAGGATTTCAGTACCCTTTACATTTTCCTTATGGTGACGATGGCTACCACTTCGGCATTCCCCTTCATACTCCGGGTGGCCAACCTACAACGTCTTCCAAAGCCTTATCGTGCAAGGCCTTCTACTCATACCATTTCATGGTTAGGGATAGAGACTTCAACCTACTTCATAGATGCAGGGAGCTTTTCCACCAGTTTGCAGTTGACATGGCCGCTAAGATGGAATCGGAGAGGCTTTGTTTTATACGAAATCATCAAAAACAGCTGCGCTCAAACTCCTACATACACTTACGCAACAGCCTTCGAAATGAAGTCAATCCCCGCGACCTAGGGAAGCTGTGCATTCTGCCCTCTACCTACATTCGGGGTCGGCGTTACATGCATGAACGCACGCAGGACGCTATGACATATGTTAGGCAATATGGGCAGCCAGACTTATTTATAACGTTTACCTGCAACCCCAAATGGGTTGAGATAACGCGTGAATTCCTACCCAGACAGGATTACACTCACAGACATGACATTACCGCCCACGTATTCCACTTAAAACTGAGAAAACTTATGGACTTAATAGTGAAGGGGTGAGTCCTCCATTGAAAACTCAAGCACTATTTTACAGTGCCAGAATTAAAAATCTTGGCCGATTATGAACGGGTGGCAGTCTTCGGGTAAGCACGGAGCAGCAACACAGCAGCCACCGGTTGCCCTTGATCTCATTGATTTTGCTACCAGTGAGATTCCCGGCCTATCAGTGACCTCAACAACTGCGGATACGTGCGTAAGTTCAATAATTCAAATCCCAAAGCAATTTAACTACATAAAACCCCGAGCAACGCCGGACTTTACTGCTAGTAGATATATAAATTAGATTCTAGAGAGAAAAATTGTCTCATATGACACAGTGAACCAATTTGTTAGCAGCTGACCTAGCAATCTTTTTAGAATGCCTTAAATATAAACCAATAAAAAAAGAATTTTATATTCAATTTGATCTATCATAGAGGAAAATATTAAATTACCATATTTGATGGTGTATTAGACACATCCAATTTCAAGCAGGGCAAATCAAGAAAAAATTAGTAATTAGTAAAATTATTAGTAAATGGTAAATCCTAGGCTATACTCAAGAGGTATTATTTTGGTTAAACAAGTCATGATTACAATTAAATGAAAAATAATAGGAAAAAAAAGAACACAAGCCTATAAAAACTTTATTATAGCCAAGGTAAGAAAACAAAATAAAAATCAAGCAATTATTACAATTGAGCAAAACAGTACAGTTACCATTAAAATTCAGTCAAAAATTTTCCGTTATATGATTTGTACAACCTGTGTCTTGTAAACGTCTTACTGGAATAATTGAGATATAAAAATTCTGATTGTATTTATAACATTGCAACAGGAAGTTATCACAAGAAAAATATTAATGAAATAAATATATTTTACATTACAAATACATAATTTGGATTTATTGCCTATAATTTTAGTGAAACAGTAATATTAAACGTGATGAAATTAATATAATGAATATTATCAATGATAACACTTTTAATCTGCATAATAGCCCTTTAAATAATGACAATAGGTATATGAAAGTTACTCTAAAGTCTAAGCTAATAGGAGTTGCCAGGTAGTTAATTTTTGCCAACTATCATGAATTTGAAACCTACATATGGCATATAAGACGCAGGGAAATTTTAAAAGATATTTTTAATTAAAAATAAAACAAGTGTGCCTTATATGCCATCAAATACGGTAACTTTGTGGTAATATTTTCTTATAATATTTTATCAATTTAAAAACATTGTTCTTTTGTAATGAAGATAAAATTAAAATTCTTTTAAGTTCAAGGAAAAAAAAACATTAACTTAAATGTCTTTAATAAATCTAAATTAATCCAAGAGTAGAAAGATAAATATTTCTTTTTCAAATGATTAAATTGTTTATAAGGATTCCAGCAAAAAACTTTCATTATCATGTGTTAAGCATAAATACCCCCAATGAGACAGGGCGTCTGCATATTTTCTCTATTTATTCTTACAATTATCTTGCTTTTGTCCCAACGGTACATGAAACAGAAAATTTTAACAAATTTTGAATGGTCGTTACATGGTTGATAATTGAGCTAGTAATTTAAAATTGATATTTTTTCTGTTTTGTCAAGCTCTCTATGACTGTATTAAAAGAAATTAATAAAATTTTACTTTGGTATACCTATTCTAAAGAAGAATTTAAAATATATTTAAGATGTTTTTGTAGTAAACAAAAAATATATTCAACATATTTAAAGATGGCTACACAAAAATAGACTTATTTCTCCAACAAATGAAGTTTAACCTTTGCTAAAAATTTTCTAAGAAACTTTGAATGGTCATGTCTCAGTTGCTAATTGAGCTACCAAGATAAATTTGGTACCATATTTTTATGGTTTGTCAACCTCCCTATTAATTTTTCATTCATTTTATACAGCAAAAAAGTTACGTTTTTGTCTTCTATTTGTGGGCAACAGTAAAATTAAAATTGGAAATATTTTTTAAAAAGCTATAGAGAAACACTTAGAAAAAATGTATTTTTATAATCAATATGTTACATAGTTGCTAATTGAGCTACCAAGTTAAATTTAATATAACTTTTTCTGTTTTGTCAAGCTCTCTATATTAAAAGTTTTTAGTTATAGTGAAAATAAAATTTTACTTTGTTATGACTATTCGAAAGAATATTTCTTTATGCCAGTTTGTTTTGGTTTGCCATAAGGAAATAAAAACAAATAGATACCAAAAGAATAAATAAAAGAGGCCAAATGGTCATAATTCCTAAATGTAGGTGAAGAAAAAGGGACTGTCAAATGAGACACAACTCTGAACCAGTCAGGAAGCAAGAGACAATTCTGAAATGAATTCCTTTGTCTCAAAAAGGTGAAAAACACAGAGATGACCTGGCAAAGGAACCAGAAAATCGTCGAAACTATTATATCCGTTCTCCCATGTCCTACATTATCAGGACATCTAAAAGTCCCACAGTCGAAAGGATTACTACTATCAACGAGATACTTACACACACACACACACACACACACACACATTTACAAGGACTCTCATTACTTTCTGATATGAACTTATGAACTCTTTAAATATTGTATATTTTAAGAGACATAAAATTTTGTCAGTCTATGCAAAATATATCTCTGTACTAATTATCTTTACATTAATTTTTAAAAGGCCAAAGATTGGTGTATATTTGGATTAAGGATGTTATCATAAAATAACCCCTATAAACACCTACATAAACCTCACAGCTCCCAATCAGGACAGGACACACTTTCTATTTATCCTTAGAATAATCTTGCTTTTGGTCCAACAGTACATGAGACAGAAAATATTAACAAAAATGTTTAATTTTTAACTTATTTTCAATGGGTATTATGTAGTTACTTAATGAGCTACAAAGATGAATTTGATATTATTTTTCTCTTTTCTCAAGTCTGTATTAAAAGTTTTTAGCTATAGTGGAAATAAAATTTTACTTTGGTAATCCTATTCTAAAGAAGAATTTTCCTTTATTTCATTTAAAAGATCTTTAAAATGTTTTTGTAGTAAACAGAACCAAATATATTCAACATATTCAAAGATGGCTACACAAAAATACACTTCCTTCTCCAACATGCAACCTATAAATAACTTTGTTGTGATGCAGCAAAGAAGGAAACTGAAAAAAATTTATATATAGAAATTTAATAGTTGAATTCTCTTCGATTTAAAAAGTTGCATAGAAAGAGAGAGAGAAAGAGAGAGAGACAAAAATGTTTGCTAAAGTATAAATAGCAAAAGTGAAGGGAGGTATTCAATAGAGCAAGATATAAAAGCTTGCAATTATCAGACTTTTTAAACTTCTTTAACTGGAACTTCACCATCAGTTTGGGGAATTAAACAACAGCTGACAACTTTCTGCAAAATATTAAGTGCAGAATGTACCGTGACTCAAAGGTGTATAGCGTAATAGCAGTCAAGAGAATAACTGCTCTCTTTGACACATTGTATTTTTGCAGGCATGAAGGTTAAACTTTGCCAATAAAATTGAAGTATGAATTTACTTCTGATTATTGATACACTAGTATACAGGCTACTTGGTTATTTCTGTTTCGTTTTGAAGATAATAATGATTTAGTGATACAAATCTTACTATTTCACGCATAGCTGGTGGGGAGAAGAGGTTTGATGCATAATTTCCAAAGGCTATTGTTGTGGATGTAAGTGAACATAAACCCAACTGGAATTGGAATGTGGCATTCAGATTAACAATCCAGAGCCATTATACATTACACGACATGCATGTCCAAACTTATAACACTTGGTATTCCTAAGCAGTCACCCATCTAGGTACTAACCAGAATCAACGTTGTTTAACTTCGGTGATCTTATGATACCTAAGATATATTGAAGTGATAGGAAATTCAATCAATAATTTTCTAAGTATAAGGATAATTGTTGCCTTAAAAATCAGTATTTGAAATTCTGGATTTTATATGAAACTGAACAATGATTTTCTTTGTTTTTATTGTTTACCCAATACAAAGCCCAAGAGTCACTCAAGGTAGAGGGTTACTGGGCGAGATTATTGTAAAAGCAGGGGAAGAGAGGAAGTAGTAAGGACAAGCCGGATAGATATTGGTTAAAGAGACCAAGATTATATTGGGTTGGTGCATAATTATCAGGCGTTTTATAAACAATATTTATTATGAAAAAAAGAAACAACAATTCAACAATAACATTTTTAAATGATTATTCTGGAGTGTATGATTATTGATACGCATTTTTATAACCTGAAAATAAAATATTTTCATTTAAATAGGTAAAAACAGCAATTTTATTAACTCACTTACAAAAATGCCTGATGTACCAACCCGATAGTCACCAGGGAAGGAACATTTCCAAGACAATTACATAGACACATACATACCATATTAAAACACATATAAACTATTATTTTCTACCCAGTAACTAATAATATTCCATGACACAACACCATTTAAACTATGTGAAATATTTGATCAATCATAGAAAACTAAAAACCTATTTTGCTTGTGCCTACTTTCAGGAAAAATTTCTTATAAAAACTTAGTTTTAGATTTTCAGAGAGCAGACATGTAACAGTCTGCAAACCGCATGACAACTTAGCTTTTTGTTTTCCCACAGCACGAACTGAAAGTAACATTTGTCGGGGATTTCAAACGAATCATCAACAGCTAATCAGTCAATCTTTGCTAACGTCTTTTCTCAACCACAGCTCTTTAATGTGAACTAAATATTCTTAAAAAATGTCTTTTCTAAACTACAGCCTTTTTCAGTGAGCTATCCAAAGACCAATTCAAGAAAAGGTCATTTTAAACATTTGTTACCCATTCGAATTTGTGAATTATTAATTTATTGTATTTAAAGAGAAAGAAATCAAATCAAAAATACTATCACAAGATATAAGAATTCCATGAATATTTATTTATGAGAATATGTAATATATGACAGATGGCCAAAAAGATTCAAGGATTTCATTTAATGGATTTTGCCGAATTATCTCCCTTGACTTTCACTCTTAAGAAATCAAAACAGACAAAACATTGTCAAATCATGAATAGAAAGTTTCTTCTTTTACTCTAAATTTACATTGCCTCAGGGATGAGAAATCAGATGAAAGAAGACAATATGACATTTTTTAATCATTGTCTTTGTTTTTCCACATAATATGCAGAGAGAAAAACAAATTCAGAATGAATACTATAGAAATTGTGCAAACTGACTAGCAACAGTGATTTCCTTTCAATATGCAGCAAAATCAATCAAGCACAAAAAAGCCTACGATAGATTTGGTGACTGGGCCAAAATATGTAAGAAACAAAATGATTTTATATAAACATTTAATAACTGAAGTTGAGACCTTTCAGATAATATACAAAGAAAATATAACATATTAGTCATTTCAATAACAGCATTGTAGGCTGATTAGTTTGAATCCCTAGATACACACATATCAACAAAAGTGGCATGTAAAAGTCCCCCTATTGCATTCTGGGAAATATCTCCCATCTTGTAATGTGTTGGATGTGTCTTTACTGATGTACCCCAAGGGATAATATCTGGCTCTCTTAACAAGGGAAATATCACAAATCATTTATAAA
The DNA here is from genome assembly GCA_964036315.1 of Acanthosepion esculentum. Lineage (NCBI taxonomy): Eukaryota > Metazoa > Mollusca > Cephalopoda > Sepiida > Sepiidae > Acanthosepion > Acanthosepion esculentum. The sequence goes on along the minus strand of OZ038479.1, from coordinate 32,578,011 downwards.
ATAGCATTTGGAATTTTCAACAAGGTCCAGATTTTCTCATTGGAAATTTTTTCCCACTTTGCATTCATCTCAAAGCTCTTGAAAATTTTGTGTTTTTTGTTGGAGCACTTGTTTATTCAGTTTCCATTTTAAAATGATTTAAAAAAAAAAGAAAAAGTAGTGCACTTTATAATTGATGCAGTTTTGAGGAATTATTTCCTAACCAGGGACTATTCTGCTCTTTGAGCAACCATTCATGCGAATCTGGAATCAACTAAAATTTGGATAGTTAAGCAGAATATTTTATCCTGTTTTCCTACCTATATTGAATAGAATAATCTAATTCATTCTACTCTTCAGTGTGTTCATATATGTAGTTTGAAAATAAGATATTAAAAATAAGGTATATTGAAGTCAATATATTAAGTTAAAATTTTGTTTCTTTAATATCACATCAAACATGACTGGTGAAAAGGAAGCTTCACATTCCACGAGAATATTGTTTCTCGTAAATATGGGTTTGCATGCTTTAATAAAACTGACTTCTCTGAAACAATGAATATTTTGCAACAAAATTTTTAATCTCTAGCATGAGTTTTTCTATGTGTCACCAAATGTGAACTTTGTGAAAATGATGATGCACATATTTTGCAAGAATATGGTTTCTCTCCAGTATGTATTCGCATATGTCTTATCAAATGAGACTTCACAGAAAAGGAAACTCCACATATTTCACAAGAAAATGGTTTCTCTCCAGTGTGCATTCGCATGTGTACAACTAAAGAGGACTTTCCTGAAAAAGAAGAACCACATACTGTGCACCAATGTGGCTTCTCACCTGTGTGTATGCTCATATGTTTGCTTAAATATGACTTTCGTGCAAAGGATGCTTTGCAAACTTCACAAGAATATGGTTTCTCTCCAGTGTGTATATGCATATGTTTAACTAAAGATGAACTATCTGAAAACTGAGATCCACATATTTTGCAAGAATATGGCTTCTCTCCAGTGTGTCGTCTCATATGTCTAACTAAAGATGAACTATCTGAAAAGCAAGATCCACATACTTCACATGAGTATGGTTTCTCTCCTGTGTGTGTACGTGTATGTCCTACCAAGTGTGACTTAAACGAAAATGAGGCTCCACATATTTCACATGAATATGGCTTCTCTCCAGTATGTATTCGATTATGTCTCATCAAATTCGACTTCTGGGAAAAGGAAGTGCCACATATTTCACAAGAATATGGTTTCTCACCTGTGTGAGTTCGCATATGGCCAATGAGAACACACTTTTGTGAAAAGGAAGATCCACACACTGTGCAGCAATGTGACTTCTTATCTGACTGTGCACTCATGTTTCAGGAAAGATGACAGCAATGAAAATGCTGATTTGCAACCTTTAGGAAAATTATTTCTCTTAAGTGTTTTTACTTAACATCATCAAATGTTTCTCATCTGGAAAAGATTCACAAGCACATGGTTTCTTTACAGTATGTGTTTGCATATCACAATATGAGAGTTTTAAAAAAATGCAATCTTTTCTTTTCATGAGAATGTGGCTCCTCAATAATATTCTCTATGAAAGTTATCTTAACATGTGATTTCAAATGTTCAAACTGATCATTTTCTTTCATATATAGTATATCCATTCAAGAGCAACCTGAAAATGGAAAAAAAAGTTAAGAAAATATATAACACATCAGTAACTGGATAAAATTGTATCACTTCAAACTTTTAATTTGGTTATACACATTACTGTATATAACTTTTTTATGATTCTTGCTATTAATATCCTTTTTTAGACAACACCTTCTTTTGTCTTCCTCAGATGTTTATTTAGTATTTACTTTGTACATTCTTGTTTTTATTTTGTTTGTTGTGAGAAACTAGTCCAAAAAATACTTTGCCAGAGAAAGTTAACCTTTTCCACACTAATTTCTTTCTAGAATTGTTCCCCTGCATTTTTTTTTTCAGGGTGAAAAAACATGAACACCTACTTTCTTTGTATTGTGCATATAGATTTTAATTGTTGTACACTAATAAAAGAATGAATGAGTAATAGTTTGATGTAATGCAATTATATAAAGCATAAAGTTTTGCATGCATGTTTTGACGTTGAAAACAAAAAGAAATTGAAACTTGAAATAAAAAAACAAATACATTAAAAAATACATAAATAATTCAACGTACTTTAACTTTTTTTACTCCTTGTGGAATTCTGGGGGGTACGGTAAGAAGCAGAATTGCTAAGAAGGCTTTCATTTTGTCAAAAAAGTAACGTATTTACAGATGAGAAGATACTATCATTTGTTTGCTCTTTCCTTCACCTGACTCATATTTGTCTCGTTGAGAAATAAAGATATTATTTTGTCATTTATAAATAGACAAAATAATTCAGCTTCAGAAAGACTATCAGGTATATTGATGGTCACCAGTAGCTTCCATAAATTTAGTCAAACATGGATGATAGTAGCCATAAGTGGTCATCATCACTTTCCTCCATGTCACAAGTGTGGTTATCATCTTTGACCACTTCACCATCAATATCCACTTGAGTAAAGCCTTCAAAATCATTATCAGTGTCCTAATAAAAAAAAACTCCTAAATAAAGGCTTTCTTGGATATTGATGTGGGCATTTTTGTTTACAAAAATTGCAAAAACATTAACATGGGTTTAATTGGTGTTACACCTTTTGTAGAGTCTAAAAGAATTCAAAATGGCATTGGAAAACAGAAGTTTAACCATGTTTTAAAGTAGAAGTAGGCGATTTCCTGCTTAAAATACCAGAAATAACAGTTGACAAGTGTTTATGTATAGCAACCATCTCAAGGTGACAGAATGCACTTAGAGTAGCAAAGGGACATAATTCTATGGCGATTATTGTTAAAACAAACTTGAAAGCATTTTAATTTGGAGATGGCCAACACTTGAAATCAATGTTCAAAGTGAAGTTAGCCTGTATATTAGCAGGAAAAAAATGTTGAAATTCGTGCTGATATAGTAGAGTGTGAAATAGTTCTTTTATTGTGCAAAGATGCTATGAAGAAAGCTAATACTGTTTTGAGTTTTAAAAACGATAGTGTGTCTAAAAGGTACAACTTGTCTGCACTAACTCTGGGTATTATTGCATCTCTTTTTCCACTCCAGATTTCAAGAAGAATGGAAGTATTGTTCTGATCAGCACTAGGGATATTAAAAATAAATCTGTTGGAGAAAAAAAAGAAAACTAACAGAAAAACTTAGTCATCCAAATGATGAGAAAATGAGAATTCTCCTGAAAGATGCAGGAGTTCTTGATGTTGAACTTATGAAACATATGCAGGAAATTACCTTCAACTGTGACATATGCTTAAAATACAAGAGAGCACCACCTAAGCACATTTTGGTTTCTCTTTAGCAAAATACTTCAATGAAATGGTATCTACAGACATAAAAGAAATTAAAGGGACCAAAATTCTTCATTTTGTAGATTATTTCACCAGATGCAGTGCAGCTTCTATAATAAAGTCAAAAGAAAGTTCAGAAATTATTAACGTTGTATTTCAGTTTTGGATTGCATATTTTGGACCTCTTTCTAGTTTTCAAGCTGATAATGTGCAAGAATTTGATAATGAAGATTTCAGGGACATGACTTTAAATGTTATTGTACAAACTATACCAGCATAAAGTCCATAGAGCAATAGACTAAATGAGCACCACAATGCTATACTTAATGAAACGGTACTCAAAACTATGGAAGACACTGGCTGCAACTTGGAACTTGCCATTGCTTGGTCACCGCATTATACCCCAAATCAACTGGTATTTGGACAAAATCCTAATGTGCCTTCTGTTCTGATAAATAAACCCCCAGCTTTACAATGTGTTACATCAAGCTAACATAGCAAACAATTTTAATGCTATGTATGCAGCAAGAAAGGTCTTCATCCAGGCAGAGTCATCTGAAAATTTAGAAGAGCTTTGTGTCAAAAGGTGATACCCATTACTGCTATTATTTGTGAAATGCTTGAACAAAAGTTAAAAAACTTGAATGGATTTCTGCCTCAAGCCAAGGTGCAGATTGTCTAAGAGAGATGTCTCTTCCAACAAGATTCTGGATCATGTATGTGAGCCTTGTTGCTGCACATAATCACACATACAAAAAAATATATACCTAAGAATTATCACATTGAAAAGATTTTAAAATTTTATAATTTAAAATTGTAAAAAAATGAAAAATCTTAAAAAATTTCTTTTTCCTCAGACAATATTGTCTTTAATGTAGGTATATTCAATAGTTTGCCGAAAAAACAGCATAGCATGATGAAAAAAGGACCCAAACTTAATAAAAACTAAGTTTTATCATGAAAAACTTTGTTGTTATAAGATGAAACACCAATGTAATTTTTAATTAATTTTTTTCCCTTTCTAGCATGTTTGAAATTTTGGTTGAAAATCTTTTTTTTTTTATGTCAGTGGTTGCATAATATTTAGCATTAGTTTTTGATGCATTTTTTGCAGTTGAAAAACACATTAATATATTTTTTTACATCTGTTACAACCTGCTTAATTTTATGAAAACTGAAATATGTGCATCTCTGCAATTTTTTAATTAAATGCAGAAAACTTTGAAGAATATAAATCATCGATTTTTATTTTTTATTTTTATTTTTTTTGTAAATCAAGGAGTATTTCTACCAAAATTTTAGCTCTAAATTTTAAAATACAAAACCCAATAAAACTAAGACATTATTTAATTAAAAAAGCTTTTAATGACTTTTATGAATGATATATGTTAAGGACATTTTTGTCTGAAGCCAAAATATTTTTCTGATGAAAAATGAATTTTTACAAGAACTGTTGGCTTTTTTTTTTTTTTTTTTTTTCAATTTTAAATACAAAATGTGATAAAGTTGCTAAATATTTTAAAATTAAGTCTAAATATGTGCATCTCTTGAAATGCTCTTATTAAAAGATCTATTTTTACAGACCATAAATTTGAAAGCTTATTACAATCTGCAAAGTATTTCTATTTTTACAATAATTCTTTAATATGCCAAAAAATGTAATAAAAATGTTTTTGGTAAAACTACAGAAACACAATTCAGAAATAATGTCCTATGTTTTAAGAGTTGTTTCTCCTAATAGCAAGGATCCAGCCTCATAAACTGCGTTGATTTTGTATCAAAATCTTTGTCTGACCAACCATCATCATTGCATTTTCAAAATTTTTTCTTTTTTTTTTTTCTTTACATCTTTCACTAAATATTTTCTTTTTTTAAAATATAAGCAATTTTTTTTCTTTTCTAGTGAGAGATATACTGCAATTATTTTTTTCATTTTTAGGGATGGAGAGAGTGCAGATTTTGGACATAACTTTGTTAAAAAAGTGTCTAAAAAATTCAATAAAATATTAGACTTTGAAAGTATTTAATTTTTAATAATAACTTGATAGTTAAATAAGCTGATTCACTTAAAATTCGAAAATACTGTCACTTCTACCCTTCCATCTGATAAATTGCCCTGATGTTAGTTGTCACTACATTCACATAAACATCAAGTCACAACTACAAAACCAATCACCACGGTTAGACATGCTTCTCTTATTTCCAACTAATTTATTTCTGATAAAAAATTAAGTAATGTTTGTTTCAAATTACATTAAGTATACTTTAAATTTTCTAAATTTCCTAAAATAACTTTTGAAAAAAGTATAATTGAATTTTACAAGATTATTAAACGGAGAATTTCATTTTTATTTACAAAATAGTAAAAAAATGGCTGACATGATTGATTTTATGTAGATTTTGAGGAATAAAAAAAAAAGAAAAGATTTTTAACTAAAATTTCAGACGTGCTAGAAAGGATTAAAATTTTTTTAAAATATTCAAAAAATAATTTGCCCTTTCCTCTTAAAAACAGCATAATCATTTAGACAATAAAAAATTGTTTAATCAAGTTTGAGGCCTTTTTTCATCAGGGTATGCTCTTTTTTAGCGAAGCTTAAAAAAAAAAAGTATTGAATATGGACAGTTAGGGAATAACAAGTAACATAAAAATTACAAAATAAAAATATATACTTTCCCTTGATCACGATTTCAGATAAGGCAAAAAAAAGTATTAAATAGGAATCTAAGTTAAAGTACCTTCATCCTTCAGTGTTGTCTAGTACAGGTTGATTAAAAAATAAAATTTACAATACGAATCGATCTGCACAATTTCTATATTTATTCGTTATGAAAATAATTTGCGTGTATCTCTGCACATTATGTGGAAAAACAAAGACAATTATTACCCCCCCCCAAAAAAAAACACCATACCATCTGATTTCTCTTCCTTGAGGCAATGTAAAGTTAGAGAAAAAGGAGAAACGTTCTATTCATGACTTCAATAGTTAACAATTATTTTGCCTGTTTAGAGTTCTAAAGAGCGAAAGGGAGATAATTCGGCAAAACCATTCAATGTAATCCTCAAAACATTTTTACCTACTACCGTATTTTAAGCATTCTCAATGTAATCCTTATATCTTACGATTTTTATTTAATTTCTTTCTCATTAAATACAATATAAAAATTAATAACAATTTATTTAAAGCCGTAAATAAAGGAATAATGCTAAAAATAAAAGGAACTGCATTTTTTCTGGACATCTGGTTGTCATAAAAAAAATACAGTGTAACCCGGATATAAGAGAGTTGTCGGGACCGGAGAATAAGTCTCTTATATCCGGGTTTGGTCTATTTTATGTACATTAACACAGGCTCTAATTTGGGACCAGAGAAAATCTCTCTTATATCCGGGTTACACTGTACATCAACTTGGAGCAGTATTCTTGTATTTTTTAGGCTAATAAACATTTTGATAGTAAAACTTTGTTTATATTAAGTTTGGGGCTTTTTTTCGTCATATGCTATCTTTTAGTGAAAAAGTGGAGGTACCTACATAAAAAAAAACGTACTAATTTAATAACAAAAAAATATTGGTTGTAGAACGTTAATGTATTTTAAAACATAAATACCTACGGTCCAGTTATTCCATAAAAATTTACAAAATGACGTCAAAAGTCAAAACATATCTCTCTAGTATTAATATTGGATTTTTAAGAGATTTTAAGATTTGTTTTCACTTTTCTTCTAAAATGGCGATTATCTTTCAAATAAAACCGAAATGTAACCGAATTTCTTTCAAAGAAGACATTATTTAACATGCGTTTTTCGGAATTTACCTTTTCTTTTCAGGGTGAATCTAAAACCTTTCCTACATAGAAAAACAAACAGGATTTATTACAGGAAACGGTGTAAAAAAGAATTTGTTCCTTGCTCGAAACTAGTTTTAGTGTACACAATATGCCAGAACATTGTATCGCAAACACAATTTGAATTTCTCATTTTTTATAAAATTTTATTATTCACGAAAAGTGAAAAAAACATAATTAAAATACGATCCAATATATGCCCAAGAGATTTGTTCAAATGAAAATTACTAAATTTAAGAATTAATTAACAGTAGTTGGTAAAAAAATGTAATGCTTCTTTTACACATTTTGTTTGCTTGTTAAAATAGAAAAGTTATGTACAGCAACAGAATAGTAAGTATTGTTTTTTAAGTAACTATTCAATATTCAGTGTAGATTTATCCTCACAAATCTGAAATAAAATAATAAAATTATATCAAGATACTTCCAAAAATTCACTAAAAAAGAATCTGTGAGTGATGAAAAATATATTGACTTGAAAATTGGTCGAATTAAAAAAAAATGTGTTGTTTTGCCAAGCTCCACATCACAACATAAATGTTATCATGCAATGTTAATGTTTACTTAAAAACAATAACGAAAATAAAGTATATTTATGCATACCATCAGGTTTCATCAAGGTCACATGTCAATAACAATATAGTCTGTAATGGAATATCGGATGTTGAGATAATTACCCCATTGTTATATGTATTTGTAATAGTTGTTGTTAGTGGAATCCTACTTACCTATTTTATGTACTGAAAATAAATTAAACGAGTAAAGATGTACAAACTTGAGACATGTGTTGACAATAATAACAAGAATGTGTATTTTTTCTTTTTCATGATGTGAATTACAGATATTGGTACGGTTTGTTAAAAAAGTTCAGTTCTCTTTTTTTTTTTAAGTTTGTGCTTTATTACTTCTGCTTGTTCCGGGAATTTCATTGGTGAGGTTAACGTTTGAGATCGTCAGTTTTTGATTTTCAAGGAGGAATGAGGAATACGTGAGTGTTGGCCGTTTTTCACCACTGCTACCTCCTGACTGTCTTCGCTTGTGGTGGAAGATTCCTTTTTGTAATAATATCTTTCTCATCTTTCATCGCTGGTGGCAAGGTGATTTCAGGGTTGATGAAATATCCTTATTTTCTATCATCACTGAAGGCGAGGTTATTTTTAGAATGAGGAAATATCATCATCATCATTCTGAATCATACCAAGTCTTTTAGTATCAACACCAAAGGACATCATCTCAAAGCACATGTAAAATTGTAAGAAATATGGAGGATGAAATGGACTACAATCTAGAAATTGGTTCTGTTTATGCTTATAAATAAATTTTTAAAAAATAAATTTTTAGCAAAATATAACAAAAATTTTAAGAATATAATTTTTTTATTTGATAGGCTTTTACAAAATTGTTGCGGACACGGTTAGAATTGTACAGAAAGTTGGTCCAGTTCTCATAAAATGTAAAAGAAAATTAAAACATCAAACATTTAAAAAAGAGATATTTATTTAAATCCTACATGATGTTTCCACGTGATGGCCTGTCAGGAGCTCCCTCAATATGTTTTAACTGCTCGAGCATTAATCGTCAAAAAAAGGGGAAAGTTTCTAATTAAATTGTCCGTCAAGATGGAAGCAAAGCAGGGTTGTCTTTGGCTCATCTACTGATCAACTAGAGGATATCGTAGCCCCTTTGCTACTCCGTTCACATGATCAAGGACAGATGATATATATATCTTCATGACCTTGCCCTTTTTTTTATGGAGTTACCCCATTTTCTTCTATCCAGTTAACAAGACAATTTTGATTCATAATCAACCTAATTTTTTTTAGTTGCTTTCTAACATGATCTAAATACACTCAGGGAACCCTTACAGTCATTCTAAGTAATTTCAATATAACTAAGTGTGTCGTTTGGAATGAATGAAAGTCAATTCATTCTAATGTCTGTAAAACAAAAGGATTTAACTTACAGAAAAGGAAAGGTAAGGAGACTTTCTCTTTCTCTCTGCTTAGAAACAATTTGACAAGTTGGGATAAAGAACAAAATGGAAGAGGGAATAGATAGGTGGAGAAGACATTTTTATTGCCCAGGAGATAAACAAACATAAAAATTTACTTATTTTGAAAAGTTTCTTTTTCTGAAGACAAAGTTTATTTTTACTGACTCTCTATATTAACTGGAAATTCAGACCCACACTCTTTACAAGAATGTGTGTACAATTAAACTGTCACATTACCTTGACTGAAAACGTAGATTCGTAAACTTCCCAAAATATGGTTTCTCTCTAGTCTGCCTATGTTTTTAGATGCACTAATGCATTTCTACAATTTCTAATTTTGGTTTTACTGTTCATTAGATTGTTTAAAACAAGGGTTGGTAAACTTCAAAGAGTTCAGGTACTTCAAATAAATAAATAAGAAAGTGACTCATAAGGCAACATTGATGTCTATTTCATGCCACCCACAGATCTCACCGCCCAATGAAAGAATGATAAAAATTAATAAACAGTATTTGAAAGTATAACATCAAATGATTTGTGCAGTGCTTATTAAGAAAGGTAACAAGAGAAAAAAGTAAAATATCTATGTAGTAAAATTCACTTAGTATTAAACGTTAACAAATTTGTTTAACTATGTCATAATTGTTATGCATTGGTTTTGAGTAATGCCCCACATTTTATGGAAAAGTTTAGTCATGTCCCTGGGAAACAAATGTGAGGAAGTTACTGCGTTAAGATTTTCATGCAACTGTGATGCAGGAAGGGCACCTATCACCATCACTAAATGTCAAATGCATTTTGCAGTATCTGAAAATAATGCAATACAATTTTTACATGAATTCATATTACTCACAAACTGTGAAATCCCAGAAAAGTTATATCAACAAACATATCAAGAAAGTTTTTTTTAATCATTTTTACAGGTTTTCACATGATGTACTATAAAACAATTTTTTACTCGTTCAGAAACTAAATCTGCACTAAGATGTTTCTGACCATTGTCCATATGATGCATCACAACTGATTTCTCTGAAAAGAGATAATAGCAAACACCAGAAAAATATTCTTCCACTCTAGTGTGTAGACAGAGATGGCTCACCAAATATCACTTTCACGAAAATGGTGATCCAAAGAATTACAGTTTTTCTCCAGTATGTTTATGATTCTGACCAAATTCAACTTCCATGAAAATGTAAATCCACAAATTTCACAAAGACATGGTTTCTCTCCAGTATTTGTATGCATGTATGTCTCACTAAAGTCTTCTTGTATGAAAATGCAGATCGACAAACTTTACATGAATATGATTTCTGGCTAGTGTGTGCATACAGATGATTGACCAATTCTGGCTTCTGTGAAAATGCAGATACAGAAAATTCACAAATATATGGTGTCTCTCTGGTGTGTACGCATATGTCTCACTAAAGTTGACTTCTGCGAAAATGCATATCCACAAACTTCACAAGAATATGGTTTCTCCCCAGTGTGTGTACGCATATGTTTGACCAAATCTGGTTTCCCTGAAAATGCAGATCCACAAACTTCACAAGAAAATTGTTTTTCTCCAGTATGTGTATGCATATGTCTCACTAAAGTTGACTTCTGTGAAAATGCAGATCCACAATCTTCACAAGAATATGGTTTCCTTCCAGTGTGTGTATGCATATGTTTGGACAAATCTGGCTTCTCTGAAAATGCAGATCCACAAACTTCACAGGAATATGGCTTCTCACCAGTGTGTGTACGCATATGTCTCACTAAAGTCGACTTCTGTGAAAATGCAGATAAACACACTTCACAAGAATATGGTTTCTCTCCAGTATGAGCACGCATATGTCTAACTAAATGTGATTTATGTGAAAATGCAGATCCACAAACTTCACAAGTATATGATTTTTCTCCAGTATGTGTATGCACATGATTGGCCATATTTGACTTGCGTGAAAATGCAGATCCATAAATGTCACCAGAAGATGTTTTCTTCCCAGTGTGTGTGCGCATATGTTTGACCATATTGGACTTGCATGAAAATGTAGATCTACAAACTTCACAAGAGTATGCTTTCCCTCCAGTGTGTGTAAGCATATGTTTGACCATATTGGACTTGCATGAAAATGCAGATCCACAAATAACACAAGAATATGGTTTTTCTCCAGTGTGAACACGCATATGTCTTACTAAAGCTGACTTCTGTGGAAATGCACGTTCACAAACTTCACAAGGATATGGTCTCTCTCCAGTGTGTGTACGCATATGAATGACCAAATTTGGTTTCCGTGAAAATGCTGATCCACAAACTTCACATGAATACGGTTTCTCTCCAGTGTGTGTACGCATGTGATTGACCAAATCAGTCTTCCGTGAAAATGCACATCCACAAACTTCACATGAATATGGTTTCTCTCCAGTGTGTGTACGCATATGATTGACCAAATCTGTCTTCCGTGAAAATGCAGATCCACAAACTTCACAAGAATATGGTTTCTCTCCAGTGTGTGTACGCATATGATATACCAAATATTCCTTCCATGAAAATGCAGTTCCACAAACTTCACAAGAATATGGTTTCTCTCCAGTGTGTGTACGCATATGATTGACCAAACCTGCCTTCTGTGAAAATGAAGATCCACAAACTTCACATGAATATGGTTTCTCTCCAGTGTGTGTACGCATATGTGACACTAAATGTGACTTCCATGAAAATGCAGTTCCACAAACTTCACAAGAATATGGTTTCTCGCCAGTGTGTGTACGCATATGATTGACCAAACCTGCCTTCTGTGAAAATGAAGATCCACAAACTTCACATGAATATGGTTTCTCTCCAGTGTGTGTATGCATATGTGTCACTAAATGAGACTTCTGTGAAAATGCAGATTTACAAACTTCACAAGAATATGGTTTCTTTGTAATATGTGTTTCCATCTAGCCTATTATGTCCAACTTCACAACAGCTTGGCAGATGTCACATGAATATGGCCTATCTTTTTTGCTTATTTTTACATAGCACTGTGCTTTTGTAGGAAGACAAACCACATATTTAAATGTGTAATATTTCTTCACAGGTAAAATTTGCTTTAAACGTCAATTTGACAATGAAAATTTATGATGTTCACATGAACCATGTAGCATATATTTGTCTGTGTTTTCATGGAAAGTGAACTGTCTTTTCCTTCATTGAAATTCTCAATAATAACTTCTGTGGTTTGTCTACAGCCAAATCATCTGTAAATAAAAAAGGCAAAATGATATATTAATAGGAGCAGTGGATAATATACAAAACAGTCTATATTATAAGAGATGCAATATGATAGGGAAATGAAAAAGTATGTTACATCTGTAGATATAGTAAATATTATCTGTCTGTATTCACAATGTTTCGGTCATTGTATGCTCCAGTCTTCTTCAGGATCTGGCTATATTTCTGACATCAGATATTTTAGCTATTTCCTCTATTAGTATTGTTTGTCGAGTTTTCGTCATCTTTATTGCCATAATCATAGGCAATATCCAAAAATCACCCAACCTGTTACAATTGAACCTGATTTTGTTGTATGGTGATGTGGAAATTACTTCTATCAGGGAGTATGAGATTCCTGATCATGTGATACAAATTGTATGAAATTATTACTGAAAACATGAACAAAATGGACATAGAAGAACCAAACTTCAAAGTGTGATTGTTGTATTACATTTGCCAATGTCCTTTCTGTTATTAGTTCAAGACAAGTCATTTAGATATTTTTATGTAGTTAAATTTATATATGAGCAGCTAAAATTAATGACAGAGTTTAAGTTTGATTATTCAACAGAAATTATCTTTTTTACTTATTGTTGTGTAACTGTCTATATTTCTGAGATGACGTATTATGTACAGTATTTACATTAGTCGGACTATTGTCCTCATCTTTGTCGCCATTTTTGTCACAACGTTTCGGTTGTTGTACGCTCCGGCCTTCTTCAGGTGGTTGGAATTTCGAACCGAACCCTTTATTTCGATCACTGGGGTAGACTGTTCTAGTTCCACGTGCCATGTTTGATGGATGTCAGTTATCAGTTATCTCCTGCTAATTTTCCCTCTGAAAGTTCTCCACTGCCTGAACCGGTTATTGAACTCACACTCTTTGGGACTGTCACTGGATCTAACCAACACCTTTATCCACTGTACCATGTGTCCTTGAGGAAACTCCAACCACCTGAAGAAGGCCGGAGCGTACAATGGCCGAAACGTTGTGACAAAAATGGTGACAAAGATGAGGACAATAGTCCGACTAATGTAAATACTGTTGTGTAACTGCTCTGCTAAAGGTTAGAGGCTCTTAAGAGACACCAAAAATAATTTTACCCAGTTATTCATCCTTCAGAAGACTAACCTTGTATGAATCCTATAGTTGAGCAATATAACAATTTTCTTATGTATATTAAAATTAAGTTTCAGTTACCAGAGGAAAAATACATTACAGTATCTTTACTTGTAGATGAAATTCACCTAAAACCATATTTTGATTATAAAGGTGGTTTTTGGTTTAGCAATGAGTTTGCAACAAGTACTTTTGATTTCATGATTAGCAGTATAAAACTACTTATATACACATGCTTAATTGTGCACTCCAATTGCAATAATCCAGAGAAGTGAATATTACACGTGATAGCTATTCCGCAGCAAGTGTATGCGAACAACGCCAGTAATAGCTGCCATGACATGAATGAATTCAAAACTTTTTCTATCGAAAACTCTATAATGGTAGTTTTTGTCAAATTTATCCACCCAGATTCTAATGAAGCATGTATGTAAATATTCTGTAAATTTTTAATGGAAACTGAGCACAGGTGCTAAATTGCAAATTAACCAAAAAATGAATAAAATTAATTTTGAAACGTTTTATTTTAGAAAATCTTGTTAATTTTTTTTTATTACTTATGTTACACCCCGCTTACATAATTTCATGAAATCTTGAGAAATTAAATTGTATGTTCAAACTTTTTTTTTAGTTAAAAGTAGGACTCCTTCGAGAAGGTAAATCCTCCAATTTTTTTTCAGACTTTAACTGATTTCCGAAAATTTGCTCCAAATATTAAACTAAAAAATGTAATAAAACTATGACATTATTTAATTAGAAAACCTTTTAACTGCTTTTGTAAATGAGTTATATTTAGGGTACTGTTGTAAGAATAAAAGTTTTTTCCAATAAATAATAAATTTTTACAATAATTTTTTCTTTATTATTCCCTTCAGTATTAAAACTATAAAATTTAAAGTATGTTTTACTTTCTTAATTTCTATTTCACAGATTTATTTTAGTGTAGGTCATAAATTATAGTTTCCTCATTCAGGGTCTCAGTTATTAAATTTTAAAATTAATCTCAGAAAATTTTATATTATTTTAAATTTTATTATTTCTTCATAAAGTATCTTCAAACATAATTAAAAATTTTTTTTTTTTAAGCATTTCACCCCAAGCAAGGCTGGAATCCACTAGCACGCGAGGGGTTACAGAAGATTTGGAGCGAGAGCAGATAGGAGTGATAGAGGAAAGGATGTGGAGAAGGATAGTGGATAGATCAAGGCAACTGGATATGTCAATTGACATTACATTTGAATAGTTGGAGATTATAGTTGTCAGGGAAACAGGAATAAGGGGGGAAGTTCTACAGGTGCAAGATATGAAGCTATTGGAGTAGAAGAGACGGCTACATTTAACAGTGAAAGGGTGGGAGTGGGATGCCAGCCTCATAGGAGGCTTGAATTCATGAAGCCTGGGAACCAGCAAAAGCAGCTCATCGGAGCAATTACTGTGAAAGTATTTGTAAAATAGACAGAGAGAGGCGACGGTGCGTCTGTGAGAGAGCAACTGCAGACGAGATGCCAGATCAGGGCCAATTACGTCAATAAAATATTAGATAATTGCTGAAAATATGTTAATTTGTAAAAATTACAAGACAGTTTTTTTTTGTTTTTTTTTTTTTAAATGAAAAATGCATTCACTTTGATTTCGTAAATTTATGTCAATTGTGGTCATCCATACTAGCTGTCAAGACTTCGGAGCCTATCGATAACGTTAACATCTATAAAGATATGAGAAAAAAATGCTTGTATATTATTTTTTATGCTATAAAGTAATTTGTTTCAAATTAGATAAATTTAAGTTTAACTTTGCTAATTTTACTCAAATAATGTGTCAGAGATATATTTTATTTTTGGAAAAGTCTTAAAAATCGATAATTATATTTTATTTTAAAACATGTTAAATTTTAACATGTTTATGTCAGAAATGGCCGCCAGTCAACAGCTATTTTGAAATCGAGCAAATGTTTGACATTCCATTCTATTTGAAATACACGAGAATATTTTGCTTCTGGAAGTATAGTCAATTTAAATAAAGAAAGCTAAAAGGAAATCTTCAAGAATGCTTTTTCATTTTTTAAAATTCATTAATCCTTATCGAAAAATTACACCGAAATAGTGAGGTACCTGAAAACATTTTGATGATAAAACTTTATTTATATTAAGTTTGCGGCATTTTCATAAATTATTTTATTATATTGATTTTTAGTGAAGATGTGGAGGTATTTACATGAAAAAGTGTACTAATTAAATTAATAAAAAAAAATTAACTAAACTATTGGTTGTAGAAAGTGTATTTAAAAATAAAAAGCAATACCAATGTCTAGTGAATCCATAAAAATTTACTAAATGATGTTGAAATATATCTCGATGATAAATAATGGATTTTTAAATTTGTTGTTTTCACTTTTCCTCTAAAACGGCGATTCGATGAAAGACGAGAAAATGTGTCAATGTTTTAAAAATGCACTTAAGGAAACAAACGTGAATTTATTTTTATTTTTAATTCTCATTCGATTTAGGCTATTATTATCTTTCAAATAAAACCGCTATGTAACTGAATTTCTTTCAAAGAAGACATTTAAATTATTTAAATTAAAATGCTTTTCTTTGGAACATACCTTTTCTTTTCAGGGTGAATCTAAAACCTTTTTTCCATAGAAAAACAAACAGCATTTTAAGGTATTACAGGGAACGGTGTAAAAGAAGAATTTGTTCCTTGTCTGAGTGTACACAATATGCCAGAACATTGTATCGCAAACACAATTTGATTTTCTCATTTTTTATAAAATTTTATTATTCACGAAAATTGAAAACAACAAAATTAAAACACAATCCAATATTTGCCCAAGAGATTTGTTCAAAAGAAATTTACTAAATTTAAGAATTAATTAACTAGTAGTTGGCAAAAAATAAAAATGATGCTAAGCTTTGCTTGTTAAAATAGAAACGTTACGTACAGCAATAAAACTGCACTGAAAAATGCAAGTACAGTGTAACCCGGATATAAGAGAGATGTCGGGACCGGAGAAGAAGTATCTTATATCCGGGTTTCTCTTATATCAGAGTTTGTTCTATTTTGTTTTATTAACACAGGCTCTAATTTGGGACCAGAGAAAATCTCTTTTATATCCGGCTTTCTCTTATATCCGGGTCTCTTATATCCGGGTTACACTGTATTATTTTTTTAGTTACTATTCAGTATGGATTTATCATCTCAAAACTGAAAGAAAATAAAATGTATTTTAGGTACTTACAAAAATGCACTAAAAATGCGTCTGTGATGAAAAATATATTGATTTGAAAATTTTTGAAAAAATCGGTGGAGTTATTGTGTTTTGTTTGCCAGACTTCACGTCACAACATAAATGTAATGTTTAACGTTTCCTTAAAAAACAATAACGAAAATAAGGTGTAGGTTTCTTCAAGGTCACATGTCAGTAACAATAGTCTGTAACGGGGTCGGATGTTAAGGTAGTTAAAGTAATTACCCTGTTGTTGTTGTAGTAGAGGAATCCTTTAGTTTTTGCCTTTTATACTGAAAATAAATGAAATGAATAAAAACGTACAACGATAACAACAATAAACTTGAGACACGTGTTGACAATAAATAACAAGAATGTGTATTTTTCATGATGTGAATTACAGATATTGGTATGGTATGTGCTAAATATGTTCTCGTTTCTTTTGTTTTCTTTAAAAGTTTGTGCTTACTTGTTCTTAAACAATCCGGGAATTTCGTTGGTGAGCATAACGTTTGATATCGTCAATTTTGAATTTTCAAGGAGGAATGAGGAATACGTAAGTATTAGGCGTTTTACCACTGCTACCGCCTGACTGTCTTTGCTTGTGGTGGAAGATTTGTT
Organism: Acanthosepion esculentum; assembly: GCA_964036315.1. Classification (NCBI taxonomy): domain Eukaryota; kingdom Metazoa; phylum Mollusca; class Cephalopoda; order Sepiida; family Sepiidae; genus Acanthosepion; species Acanthosepion esculentum. The sequence continues at coordinate 32,560,591 of OZ038479.1, read as the reverse complement.
TTTGTAATAAGATTTTGGAATGACGAAATATCTTTCTTATCTTGGGTCGCTCGTGGTAAGATTATTTTCAGGATTATGAATTTTTTTATCTTCATTTCCGGGATGATGAAATATCCTTATTTTCTATCGTCACTGAAGGCGAGTTCATTTTTAGAATGATACAATATCACCTGCATTCTGGATCATAACAAGACTTTTCGTGTCAACACCAAAGGACGTCATCTCAAAGTACATATAAATTGTAAGGAATACGAAGGCTCAAATGGACTACAATCAAGAAAATGTTTAGGCTTAAAAATAAACTATCATTAACATAAATATAACAAAAATTTTAAGAATATAATTTTTTTATTAGATGGGCTTTTATGAAACTGTTGTGGACGGAGAGGAACACAGATGAAGCTATGCCGAAGGGCAGAGTCTCATTTGGGGAAGTCAACAAACCCGACGCCATGTATACGGAGGTCTATGGGCAATTTTTGCCTGAGCCTATGGTCTCGCAGTGTGCCAACTTAAAAATTACCCTTATGGGGAGGTTGGTAAATATAGAGGACCAGGAGGAGGCGAAATGCAGGCACCCAGATCCTTGTAAACAGGTGGCCTGGACGGGTTATGTATTGAGTTATATGCCCTTTTATTTTTGTCAGCCAACTGGATGCTAGCATGGCTTTCCTGTCCGGTTTTACTACCAGTATTCTTGACTTTACTATTTCCGGCTACCACGGACCCTTATCTTCCAGTATACTTGGCCTTTTTTACTTCCGGCCCTTACTTCAGCCTAACTTACCTGGCTGATCTGCATTAATGTTCCTGCTTCCAACAGCCCTGAACTTCTGACTACGCATTGGTCCCTGCTTTCGGCTTTCCGGTCAACCTAACTCACCTGGTTTAGGAAATTGCTGTGTACACTTCGGTTAAATACTACGGAAAGGTCATCATTGGACTTAACCAGCAAACTACCCAGACATTAACTCAACATTGGCTAATATTTTCATGGATTTCATCAACGCCTGCACAAGGCAGTATAGCTAGTTCAGCCTGGCTTCAACTACCAGCTTCCGGAGTTTCCCGTCAACCTAACTCACCTGGTTTAGGATGTTGCTGCATACACATCATCCAAATCTCATCCAACCTATTCTGTACACTTGGGTTAAATTCTCTGGAACGTTCATCATTGGACTTAATCAGCAACTATTACTCGGCTCTACTTTTAACCTTTAGTCACAGCTATATTATCGAAGCCTTCTAGCCAGTCAGTATCCCTTTATTTACTTACTTCTGCCTCCATTACTTGATTCATTTTTTGTTCATCTTCCTTCAATTGAAACACTACTTTTGTATATGATGTAAATAAATTTTGTATTAATTTTAAGTTTAATATTTGCTGTCCTGTCAGATTCACATCTTTTATTTTTAAATATTAGTGGGCCTCTTGTGACTCATACTTACTTGGGTCGCACCCCTTTAGCGGTTCCATTAAAGGACTCATTACGTGCTGGTTACACCAATGCTGTTAAAAGGGACCGCTTGATTGGCTGCTTTCTTTATTTTATTATGACTGATTGTTAGAAACCTTTTATTTTTATGCATTAAAAACAAGCCATGGCAAATACGGAGCCTCCCATGTTTGACAACAAACCCACACATGCAGGTAATTTCACTAATTTTTCCACAATGTAGCTATTTCTGCTATATTATAATGTTCATTACCTGAATTTTGTTTAAACATTAAGGCATATTTAATCACATTTCCCTAATAGCTGTCATGATCAATAAATAGTGTAGTTTGCAGATTATAATAAGCTTTAAAATTTATGATCTGTAAAGATAGATCTACTTAATAATACCATTGCTGAAAAGGCTCAGTTTTGAGAATTCATTTTTAACTTTAATGTAAAATTGTAAAAGTAATTAAGAAATACCAACAAAAAAAATAGTTGTAAATATTAATTTTTCATATTCTATAGTGCCCCCTCCAGCGGTTCCATTAAAGGACTCATTACGTGCTGGTTACACAAATGCTGTTAAAATGGACCTCTTGATTGCCTACTTTCTTTATTTTCTTATGATTGATTGTTAGAAACATTTTATTTTTATACATTAAAAACAAGTCAAGGCAAATACTCAGCCACAAGCCCACACATGCAGGTAATTTCACTTAATTTTCCATAATGTAGCTATTTGTGCTATGTGATAATGCTCATTACCTAAAAAAAATTAATACTGAATAATTTTGTTTAAAAATTAAAGCATATTTAATCACATTTCACTAATAGCTATCACAATCTGTAAAAAGGGTAATTTGCAGATTATAATAAGCTTTAAAATTTTATGATCTGTAAAGATAGATCTACTTAATGACACCATTGCATAAAAGGTTCAGTTTTTAGAAATCATTTTAAAATATTTAACACCTTTACTGTAAAAAAGTAATACCAAAAACAAAAAAATTGTAAAAATTAATTTGTCATTGGAAAAATATTTGCCTTTAGACAATATTGTCCTTATTCATAAAAACAACTAAAAGCTTTTGAAATTAAATGTCTTTGTTTTATTGAGTTTCATATGTTACAATTCAGAGTTGATTTCAGATAACTGTTTTGAATTTCTTTTTTTTTTAAAAGCATGATTTAAATTTTTCAAAGACTTCTGCTTTTAATTAACATAATCAATAAAAAACCAGCGTTCAATTTCTAGAGTTTTCATAAAATTTAGTTTAAAATTTAATTTTTCTTGCATCAGCAAAGGGATCAAAGATTTGTATGGGAAATGTTAATGTTTTTTCGCAGGGAAAAAACACATTCACTTGGAAATGCTTACAAAAATCAAATAATTGTCTGATTTTTATGAAACTTTTAAGACTTATTTAGAAATTAATGAAATTACTTTAGAGATGTTTCTTTAGAAAATCTTGGTAAATATATATTGCTAGATCTGTTACACCCCACTTGTTTAATTTTAAGAAATTAAATTTTGCACCAATTAATGTTTATATTCATTAAAAGAACTTGGAGAATTTAAATCACCAATTTTTTTTGGAAAGCAGAAACACCAGTTACCTAAAGACTACTGTAAAATAAAAAATTCAATAAAGATTAGGATATTATTTAGTGAGAAAAATTTTTGATATATAATCTAGACACTATTGTTTTAAGAACAATTTTTTTCATAAATAATGAACTTTTACTAAATTTGAATCAGAAAAATTTGTAAAGTTTTATTTCCATGTTACTTTGTCTCTGTTAGATGATATTGTTTTTAAATAAAAGCTATATTTGCTAATGAAAAAGCTTGGTTCATTCATTAGATTTATGCAGAGATGTGCCAGTTTTATTATATTTAGTAGAAATGTCACAGTAAATGAAACTTTCCTTTGAAAAGTGCAGACATTTGTATTTTGTGAGTCACTACTCAAGAACAGTTTGCTTCTTTTGCAACTCTTCCACAGTTGACTCCTCAGTCAAAAAGGAGACAGAGGTAGATACAGATTCTGAGTTTCTCATGTCTGCAACACAAAAGGATTTAACTTAGGGAAAAGTAAAGGTAGAGAGAATCTGTCTCACTCTTGGTAGTAACAATCTGACAGAAATTGACATAGTGTTATAAAGATCAAAGAGGAAGAGAGAATAGGATAGGTGGAAAATACATTTTTATTGCCTAGGAAATTCACTTATTTTGAAAAGTAACTGATTTTTAAGACACCATTTATGTTTTATTGGCACCCTATCTTGATTGAAAATGCAGAGCAACTCGTTTCATAAAAATATGGTTTCTCTCCAGTGCGTGTACATTTGTAGATGCATGCATACATTTCTGCAAGAATTTTGGTTTTGCTAATAGATTGTTTAAACAAGGGTAGGCAAGCTACAAATAAATAAAAAAAAAATGAACAACGAAATTGTCTCATAAGGCAACACTGATGTCTATTTCCTGCCACCCATAGATCCCACCGTCCAATTAAAGAATGAAAAATAAAAATTAGTAAAAAGTAATTAATCTATTAGGTTGAACAGTCTACTGACTGACTATGGGTTTTAACTTTTTCCTTTGGTGGCAGTCTTATAACTTTTCCTCTCATTGTTCACTCGGGGAAAAACAACAGGGTCTTGTCTGAAGCATGAGCAATGTTCTGATGCAATGAGAACATCACATAACCATTGCAGTGATTCTAAATAATTTAATTACAGCTAAATGTGTCATTTGGAATGAATGAATGAAGTCAATTTATTCTAATGTCTGTATAGCAAAAGGATTTAACTTAGGAAAAAATGAAAGGTGAGGAGTCTCTCTCTGATTAGAAACAATTTGACAGAATTTGACAAGTTTGGATAAAGAACAAAATGGAAGAGGGAATAGATAGGTGGAGAAGACATTTTTATTGCCCAGGAGATAGACAAACATAAAAATTTACTTATTTTGAAAAGTTTCTTTTTCTGAAGACAAAGTTTATTTTTACTGACTCTCTATATTAACTGAAAATTCAGACCCACACTCTTTACAAGAATGTGTGTACAATTAAACTGTCACATTACCTTGACTGAAAACGTAGATTCATAAACTTCCCAAAATATGGTTTCACTCTAGTCTGCCTATGTTTTTAGATGCACTAATGCTTTTCTACAAGAATTTTGGTTGTACTGTTCGTTAAAGAGTTCAGGTACATCAAATAAATAAGAAATTGTCTCATAAGGCAACATTGATGTCTATTTCATGCCACCCATAGATCTCACCCCCCAATGAAAGAATGATAAATTAATTAATGAACAGTATTTGAAAGAATAACATCAAATGATTTGTGCAGTGCTTATTAAGAAAGGTAACAAGAGAAAAAATAAAGAATCTATGTACTAAAATTCACTTCGTTAAAGGAATTTCTTAAAATTTAATACTATATCATAATTATTATGTGTTGGTTTTGTGTAACGCCCCACTTTCCATGGGAAAATTTAGTCATGTCCCTGGGAAACAAAGATGAGGACGTTACTGCGTTAAGATTTTCATGCAACTGTGATGCAGGAAGGGCACCTATCACCATCACTAAATGTCAAATGCATTTTGAAATATTTGAAAATAATGCAATACAATTTTTACATGAATTCATATTACTCACAAGATGTGAATAGAAAAGTTACATCAATAAACATACAGAGAAATTTTCACATGATGTACTATAAAACAATTTTTTACTCATTCAGAAACTAAATCTGCATTAAGATGTTTCTGACCACTGTCCATAGAATGCATCACAACTGATTTCTCTGAAAACAGATAACAGCAAAAGTATCACAAAAATATCCTTTCTCTCTAGTGTGTATAAAGAGATGGCTCACCAAACATCACACCCATGAAAATGGTGATAAAAAAAATTACAGTTTTTCCCCACCATGTTTATGATCCTGATTGACCAAATTTGCTTTCCATGAAAATGTAGATACACAAATTTCACAAGGATATGGTTTCTCTCCAGTATGTATATGCATATGTCTCACTAAAGCCCTCTAGGGTTAAAATGCAGATCCACAAACATTAGATGAATATGATTTCTGGCTAGTGGGTGTATGCAGATTACTGACCAAATCTGGCTTTTGTCAAAATGCAGATAGAGAAAATTCACAAAAATATGGTTTCCTTCCAATGTGTGTATACATATGTTTGGCCAAATCAGGCTTCTCTGAAAACGCAGATCCATAAACTTCCCAAGAATATAGTTACTCTCCAGTATGTGTACAGACATGATTGACCATATTTAACTTGCATGAAAATGCAGTTCAATAAATGTCACCAGATGTTTTCTCTACAGTGTGTGTGCGCATATGGTTGACCATAGTAGACTTCCATGAATATGCAGATCCGCAAATAACACAAGAATATGGTTTTTCTCCAGTGTGAACACGCATATGTCTCACTAAAGCAAACTTCTGTGAAAATGCGCATTCACAAAATTCACAAGAATATGGTCTCTCTCCAGTGTGCGTACGCACGTGAATGATCAAATTTGGCTTCTGTGAAAATGCAGATCCACAAACTTCACATGAATATGGTTTTTCTCCAGTGTGTCTACGCATATGATTGACCAAATATTCTTTACGTGAAAATGCAGTTCCACAAAATTCACAAGAATATGGTTTTTCTCCAGTGTGCGTACGCATATGAATGACCAATTTTGGTTTACGTGAAAATGCTGATCCACAGACTTCACATGAATATGGTTTCTCTCCAGTGTGTGTACGCATATGATTGACCAAATATTCCTTACATGAAAATGCAGTCCCACAAACTTCACAAGAATATGGTTTCTCTCCAGTGTGTGTACGCATATGATTGACCAAATCTGTCTTCCACGAAAATGCAGTCCCACAAACTTCACAAGAATATGGTTTCTCTCCAGTGTGTGTACGCATATGATAGACCAAACTTGCCTTCTGTGAAAATGCAGATCCACAAACTTCACAAGAATATGGTTTCTCTCCAGTGTGTGTACGCATATGATTGACCAAACCTGCCTTCTGTGAAAATGCTGATCCACAAACTTCACAAGAATATGGTTTCTCTCCAGTGTGTGTACGCATATGATTAACCAAACCTGCCTTCTGTGAAAATGCAGATCCACAAATTTCACAAAAATATGTTTTTTTTGTACTATGTGTTTCCATCTGGCCTATTATGTCCAACTTCACAACAGCTTAGCAGATGTCACATGAATATGGCCTATTTTTTTTTTGCTTATTTTTACATAACGCTGTGTTTTTGTAGGAAGACGAACCACATATTTAAATGTGTAATATTTCTTCACAGGTAAAATTCGCTTTAAACTTCAACTTGACAATGTAAATCCATGATGTTCACATGAACCATGTAGCATATATTTGTCTGTGTTTTCATGGAAAGTGAACTGTCTTTTCCTTCATTGAAATTCTCAATAATAACTTCTGTGGTTTGTCTACAGCCAAATCATCTGTGAATAAAAAAGGCAAAATGATATATTAATAGGAGCAGTGGATAATATACAAAGCAGTCTATATTATAAGAGATGCAATATGATAGGGAAATGAAAAAGTATGTTACATCTGTAGATATAGTAAATATTATCTGTCTATATTCACAATATTTCAGTCATTGTCTTCTTCAGGATCTGGCTATATCTCTGACATCAGATATTTTAGCTATTTCCACTATTAGTATTGTTTGTCGAGTTTTCGTCATCTTTATTGCCATAATCATAGGCAATATCCAAAAATCACCCAACCTGTTACAATTGAACCTGATTTTGTTGTATGGTGATGTGGAAATTACTTCTATCAGGGAGTATGAGATTCCTGATCATGTGATACAAATTGTATGGAAATTATTATGGAAAACATGAAAAAAATGGACATAGAAGGACCAAACCAAGTATGATTGTTGTATTACATTTGCCAATGTCCTTTCTGTTATTAGTTCAAGACAGGTCATTTAGATATGTTTATGCAGTTAAATTTATATATGAGCAGCTAAAATTAATAACAGAAATTAAATTTGATTATTCAGCAGAAATTATGTTTTTCATTCATTGTTGTGTAACTGCTCTGCTAAAGGTTAGAGGCTCTTAAGGGACACCAAAAATAATTTTACCCAGTTATTCATCCATCAGAAAACTAACCTTATATGAATCCTATAGTTGAGCAACATAACAATTTTCTTATGTATAATAAAATTAATTTTAAGTTTCCTGAGCAAAAAGACATTATAGTATCTTTACTTGTAGATGAAATTAACCTAAAATCATATTTTGATTATAATGGTGGTAATGTTGTTGGCTTAGCAATTACTTTGCAACAAGTACTTTTGATTTCATGATTAGCAGTATAAAACTAATTACATACACACTTATTTGTGCATTGCGATTGCAGTAATCAAGACAAGTGAATATTACACTTTTGTAGCTATTTTACAGCAAGTGTATGCAAAGAACACCCTTAATGTCGGCCGTGACACCAATGACTTCAAGACTTTTACTGTTGATAACACCATAATGGTAGATTTTATCAGATTTATCAACCCAGATTCTAATGAAGGATGTACAATTACACATAAATGTAAATATTCTGGAAACTTTTAATGCAAACTGAGCGCGGGTGTTAAACTGCAAATTAACCAAAAAATGAATAAAATTAATTTTGAAATATTTTTTTTAGGAAATCTAGCTAAAATCTGCCCCAAATGTTAAACTAAAAAATGTAATAAAATTATGACATTATTTAATTAGAAAACCTTTTCACTGCATTTCTAAATGAGTTATATTTAGGGCATTGTTGTAAGAATAAAATTTTTTTCAATAAATAATGAATTTTTACAAGAATTTTTGTTTTTTAAATTTTAATTATAATAATTTATTATAATTTAAAAGTCTCCAATACCGAAGTTCTTTTAGGTGATATTGTAATTAAGTAGAAACTATATTTACGAATAAAAAATTGTGACGGTTAATATAAGTCATTTCACACAAATATTTTTAAAATAATTGAAAAATTTCTCGTCTTTTTTTTTTACTTTAAACATTCCCATTTTTCATCTATGGTAGTCTATAAAGTAACATTAATATTAAAAGGTCATGTGCTCTTTCAGATGTCCTCTTTTTACAGAGAAATTCACTTGTCTCCAATTCATTATTGCCTTCAGTATTTAAACTATAAAATTTAAAGTAAGTTTTACTTTTTTAATTTCTTTTTCACAAATTTATTTTAGTGTAGGTCATAAATTATAGTTTCCTCATTCAGGGTCTCCGTTATTAAATTTTAAAATTAATCTCAGAAAACTTGATAGTATTTTTAATTTCTTTTTTTTTTTTCATAAACAATCTTCAAAAGTAACTAAAAGTCAATAAAATATTAGATAATTGCTGAAAATATGGTAATTTGTAAAAATTACAAGATAGTTAAAAAAATAAAAAATGTATTCACTTAGATTTCGTAAATTTATGTCAATTGTGGTCATCGATACTAGCAGTCAAGACCTCGGAGCCTATCGATAACGTTAATAACATCCATAAAGATATGAGAAAAAAAAACAAAAAAAACACGTCGTTAAGAAATGATTGTATCATTTTTTATGCTATAAGTAATTAATATTTGTTTCAAATTAGATAAATTTTAGTTTAAATTTCCTAATTTTACTCAAATAATGTGTCAGAGATAAATATTATTTTTGGAAGAGTTTTAAAATCGATAATGAAATTTTATTTTAAAACTTGTTAAAATGTAAGAAATGGACTCCACTCAATCGATCTTTTGAAATCGAGCAAATATTTGACATTCCAATTTCTATTTGAAATACACCAGAATATTTTGCCTACTGGAAATAGTCAATTTAAATAAAGCAAAAAAGAAATCTTCAAGAATGTGTTTTCATTTTTAAAATTCATTTAAATCCTTAGGTATCGAAAAATTACACCGAAATAGTGAGGTACCTAAAAACATTTTGATGATAAAACTTTATTTATATTAAGTTTTGGGCCTTTTTTCATTGATTATTCTTAAAGAAAAATATTATTATTGGTTGTAGAATAAAAAAACATTACCAATGTAAATCCATAAAAAATTACTCAATGACGTTGAAATATATCTCGATGATAAATAATGGATTTTAAAATTTATTGTTTTCACTTTTGCTCTAAAATGGCGATTCGATGAAAGACGAGAAAACGTCATTGTTTTAAAAATGCACTTAAAGAAACAAACGTGAATTTATTTTTCTTTTTAAGTCTCATTCGCTTTAGAGGCTATTATTATCTTTCAAATAAAACCGAAATGTAACCGAATTTCTTTCAAAGAAGACATTTTTAAATTATTTAAAATGCTTTTTTTTTTTCGGAACATACCTTTTCTTTTCAGGGTGAATCTAAAACCTTTTTCCATAGAAAAACAAACAGGATTTTAAGGTATTACAGGGAACGGTGTAAAAGAAGAATTTGTTCCTTGTCTGAGTGTACACAATATGCCAGAACATTGTATCGCAAACACAATTTGATTTTCTCATTTTTTATAAATTTTATTATTCACGAAAAGGGAAAACAACAAAATTTAAAAAAATACAATCCAATATTTGCCCAAGAGATTTGTTCAAAAGAAATTTACTAAATTTAAGAATTAATTAACTAGTTAGTAGTTGGTAAAAATGTAATGTAAAATGATGTAATGCTTAGATTTGTTACAATATAATAATTACATACAGCAATAAAACTGCACTGAAAAATGCAAGTATTGTTTTTCTTTTAGTAACTGTTTCAGTATTCACTTCAGTGTAGATTTATCATCTCAAATCTGAAAGAAAATAATAATGTACTAATCTAGGTACTTACAGTAGTGAAATATATACTGATTTGAAAATTCTTGAAAAAAATCGGTGGAGCTATTGTGTTTTTTTGTTTGCCAGACTCCACGTCACAACATAAATGTAATGTTTTTAACGTTTCCTTAAAAAACAATAACGAAAATAAGGTACGTTTAGTAACCTATGAGGTTTCGTTTCATCAAGGTCACATGTCAAACGGGGTCGGATGTTGACGTAGTTAAAGTAATTACCCTGTTGTTATTGAAGTTGTAATTGATAGAGGAATCCTTTAGTTTTTTCATTTTTTACTGAAAATAAATGAAATGAATAAAAACGTACAACGATATAACAACAATAAAATTGAGACATGTGTTGACAATAAATAACAAGAATGTGTATTTTTCATGATGTGAATTACAGATATTGGTATGGTATGTGCTAAAAAAAAATGTTCTCGTCTCTTTTGTTTTGTTTTTTTAAGTTTGTGTTTAGCTTACACTTCTTCTTGAACAATCCGGGAATATCGTTGGTTACCATAACGTTTGATATCGTCGATTTTCGAGGACGAATGAATGAATAATGCGTGACTGTTGGGCGTTTTACCACTACTACCTCCTGACTGTCTCCGCTTGTGGTGGAAGATTCGTTTTTGTAATAAGATTTTGAAATGATGAAATATCTTACTCATCTTGCATCGCTAGTGGCAAGCTTATTTTTAGGATGATGTACATTTTATTACCGGGATGATGAAATATCCTTATTTTATTTACTTACTATCATCACTGGCGCTATTATTATGCAATATCCCCATCATTATGAACCATAAGTCTTTTAGTGTCAACACCAAAGGATATCATCTCAAAGTAGATATAAATTCTAAGAAATACGAAGGATCAAATGGATCAAGAAAATGTTTTCATTTAGGCTTAAAAAATAAACTATCATTAACATAAATATAACAAAAATTTTAAGAATATAATTTTTTTTATTTGATAGGCTTTTATGAAAGAAACCGTTGCAGGCGGAGAGGAACGCACACGAGGCTATGCCGAAGGGTAGAATCTAATTTCAGGAGATCGACAAACCCGACCCCATGCATACAGTGTGCCATCTTAAAAATTGCCCTTATGGGGAGGTTGGTAAATATAGAGGACCAGGAGGAGGCGAAATGCAGGCACCCTGGTCCTTGTAAACAGGTGGCCTGGACGGGTTAGGTATTGAGTTATATGCCCTTTTATTTTTGTCTGCCAACTGGATGCTAGTGTGGCTTTCCTGTCCGGTTTTACTTCCAGTATTCTTGACTTTACTATTTCCAGCTACCACGGACGCTTATCTTCCGGTATACTTGGCCTTTATTAATTCCATCCCAACTCAGCTGGCTAATCTGCGTTAATGGACCTGCTTCTAACAGCCCTGAACTTCCGGCTACGCATTGGTCCCTGCTTTTGGCTTTCCTGCCAACCTAACTCACCTGGTTTCGGAAATTGCTGCGTACACTTTGGTTAAATACTACGGAAGGTTCATCATTGGACGTAACCAGCAAACTACCCTGACATTAACTCAAAATTGGCTAATATTTTCCTGCCAGTTCATCATGGATTTCATCAACGCCTGCACAAGGCAGTATAGATAGTTCAGCCTGGCTTCAACTACCAGCTTCCGGAGTTCCCCGTCAACCTAACTCACCTGGTTTAGGATGTTGCTGCATACACATCATCCAAATCTCACCCAACCTATTCTGTACACTTGGGTTAAATAGTACAGAACGTTCATCATTGGACTTAATCAGCAACTATTACTGGTCTCTACTTTTAACCTTTAGTCGCAGCTATATTTATCGAAGCCTTCTAGCCAGTCAGTGTCCCTTCATTCACTTAACTGTGCCACCATTACTTGATTCATTGTTCGTTCATGTTCCTTCCGTTGAAATACTACTTTTGTATCTGATGTAAATAAATTTCGTATTAATCTTAACATTTGTTGTCCTCTTGTTGACCTGTCAGTTTCATGTCTTCTATTTTTAAATGTTAGCAGGCCTCTTGTGACTCATACTTATTTGGGGCGCACCCCTTTAGCGGTTCCATTAAAGGACTCATTACGTGCTGGTTACACCAATGCTGTTAAAAGGGACCTCTTGATTGGCTGCTTTCTTTATTTTATTATGACTGATTGTTAGAAACCTTTTATTTTTATGCATTAAAAACAAGCCATGGCAAATACTGAGCCTCCCATGTTTGACAACAAACCCACACATGCAGGTAATTTCACTAATTTTTCCACAATGTAGCTATTTCTGCTATATTATAATGTTCATTACCTGAATTTTGTTTTAAACATTAAAGCATATTTAATCACATTTCCCTAATAGCTGTCATGATCAATAAATAGGGTAGTTTGCAGATTATAATAAGCTTTAAAATTTATGATCTGTAAAGATAGATCTACTTAATAATACCATTGCTGAAAAGGCTCAGTTTTGAGAATTCATTTTTGACTTTAATGTAAAATTGTAAAAGTAATTAAGAAATACCAACAAAAAAAATAGTTGTAAATATTAATTTTTCATATTCTATAGTGCCCCCTCCAGGGGTTCCATTAAAGGACTCATTACGTGCTGGTTACACAAATGCTGTTTAATTTGTCATCGGAAAAATATTTGCCTTCAGACAATATTGTCCTTATTCGCAAAAACAACTAAAAGCTTTTGAAATTAAATGTCTTTGTTTTATTGAGTTTCATATGTTACAATTCAGAGTTGATTTTAGATAACAAGTGTTATGAATTTTTTTTTTTAAAGAGCATGATTTAAATTCTTCAAAGACTTCTGCTTTTAATTAACATAATCAATAAAAAACCAGCGTTCAATTTCTAGAGTTTTCATAAAATTTTAGTTTAAAAAAATTTTTTTTTTTTGCATCAGCAGAGGGATCAAAGATTAGTATGAGAAATGTTAATGTTTTTTCGCAGAGAAACAATACATTCACTTGGAAATGCTTACAAAAATCAAATAATTGTCTGATTTTTATGAAACTTTTAAGACTTATTTAGAAATTAAGGAAATTACTTTAGAGATGGTTCTTTAGAAAATCTTGGTAAATATATATTGTTAGATCTGTTACACCCCACTTGTTGAATTTTAAGAAATTAAATTTTGCACTAATTAATGTTTATATTCATTAAAAGAACTTGGAGAATTTAAATCATCAATTTGTTTTGGAAAGCAGAAACACCAGTTACCTAAAGACTACTCTGAACTGTAAAATAAAAAATACAATAAAAATTAGGATATTTAATCAGAAAATTTTTTTATATATAATCTAGACACGATTGTTTTAAGAACAATTTTTTTCATGAATAATGAACTTTTACTAAATTTTAATCAGAAAAATTTGTAAAGTTTTATTTCCGTATTACTTTGTCTCTGTCAGATGATATTGTTTTTAAATAAAATCTATATTTACCAATCAAAAAGCTTGGTGCATTTGTTTGACTTGTGCAGAGATGTACCAGTTCTATAATATTTAGTAGAAATGTCGCAGTAAATGAAAAAGTGCAGATATTTGTATTTTGTGAGTCACTACTCAAGAACAGTTTGCTTCTTTTGCAACTCATCCACAGTTGACTCCTCAGTCAAAAAGGAGACAGAGGTAGATACAGATTCTGAGTTTCTCATGTCTGCAACACAAAAGGATTTAACTTAGGGAAAAGTAAAGGTAGAGAGAATCTGTCTCACTCTTGGTAGTAACAATCTGACAGAAATTGACATAGTGTTATAAAGATCAAAGAGGAAGAAGAGAGAATAGGATAGGTGGAAAATACATTTTTATTGCCCGGGAAATTCATTTATTTTGAAAAGTAACTGATTTTTAAGACACCATTTATGTTTTATTGGCACCCTATCTTGATTGAAAATGCAGAGCAACTCGTTTCATAAAAATATGGTTTCTCTCCAGCGCGTGTACATTTGTAGATGCATGCATACATTTCTGCAAGAATTTTGGTTTTGCTAATAGATTGTTTCAAACAAGGGTAGGCAAGCTTCAAATAAATAAAAAAAAACTGAACAAAAAAAGAAAAATTAGTAAATAGTAATTAATCTATTAGGTTGAACAGTCTACTGACTGACTATGGGTTTTAACTTTTTCCTTTGGTGGCAGTCTTATAACTTTTCCTCTCATTGTTCACTCAGGGAAAAACAACAGGGTCTTGTCTGAAGCATGAGCAATGTTCTGATGCAATGAGAACATCACATAACCATTGCAGTGATTCTAAATAATTTCACTACAGCTAAATGTGTCATTTGGAATGAATAAATGAAAGTCAATTTATTCTAATGTCTGTATAGCAAAAGGATTTAACTTAGGAAAAAATGAAATAGGATAGGAGGAAAATACATTTTTATTGCCCGGGAAATTCATTTATTTTGAAAAGTAACTTTTTTTAGACAACATTTATGTTTTTATTGGCACCCTATCTTGATTGAAAATGCAGATGAACATGTTTCATAAAAATATGGTTTCTCTCCAGTGCATGTACAGTTGTAGATGCATGCATACATTTCTGCTACAGTTTTGTTTAATACAAGTGTAGGCTTCAAATAAGAAATGAACAAATTGTCTCATAAGGCAACATTGATGTCTATTTCCTGTCACCCATAGATCCAACGCCCAATGAAAGAATGAAAGAAAGATGAAAATTAGTAGAGAGCATTTAATCTATTATCTTGAGTAGTCTACTGACCGGCAATGGGTTTTAACTTTTTCCTTTGTTAGCATTCTTATAACTTTTCCTCTCATTGTTCACTCAGGGAAAAAAAAACAGGATCTCGTCTGAAGCATGAGCAATGTGAACATCACATAACCGTTGCAGTCATTCTAAGTAATTTCACTATAGATAAATGTGTCATTGAAATGAATGAAAGTCAATTTATTCTAATGTCTGTACAGCAAAAGGATTTAACTTAGGGAAAATGAAAGGTGAGGAGTCTCAGTCTCAGTCTCTCTCTCTCTCTCTCTCTCTCTCAATAATTTGATGGAATTTGACAAGTTGGGATAAAGAACAAAATGGAAGAGGGAATAGATAGGTGGAGAATACATTTTTATTGCCCAGGAGATAGACAAACATAAAAATTTACTTATTTTGAAAAGTTTCTTTTTCTGAAGACAAAGTTTATTTTTACTGTCTCTCTATATTAACTGGAAATTCAGACCCACACTCTTTACAAGAATGTGTGTACAATTAAACTGTCACATTACCTTGACTGAAAACGTAGATTCGTAAATTTCTCAAAATATGGTTTCTCTCTAGTGTGCCTATGTTTTTAGATGCACTAATGCTTTTCTACAATTTCTAATTTTGGTTTTACTGTTCATTAGATTGTTTAAAACAAGGGTTGGTAAACTTCAAAGAGTTCAGGTACTTCAAATAAATAAATAAGAAAGTGACTCATAAGGCAACATTGATGTCTATTTCATGCCACCCACAGATCTCACCGCCCAATGAAAGAATGATAAAAATTAATAAACAGTATTTGAAAGTATAACATCAAATGATTTGTGCAGTGCTTATTAAGAAAGGTAACAAGAGAAAAAAGTAAAATATCTATGTAGTAAAATTCACTTAGTATTAAACGTTAACAAATTTGTTTAACTATGTCATCATTGTTATGCATTGGTTTTGAGTAATGCCCCACATTTCATGGAAAAGTTTAGTCATGTCCCTGGGAAACACACATGAGGAAGTTACTGCGTTAAGATTTTCATGCAACTGTGATGTAGGAAGGGCACCTATCACCATCACTAAATGTCAAATGCATTTTGCAGTATCTGAAAATAATGCAATACAATTTTTACATGAATTCATATTACTCACAAAATGTGAAATCCCAGAAAAGTTATATCAACAAACATATCAAGAATGTTTTTTTTAATCATTTTTACAGGTTTTCACATGATGTACTATAAAACAATTTTTTACTCGTTCAGAAACTAAATCTGCACTAAGATGTTTCTGACCACTGTCCATATGATGCATCACAATTGATTTCTCTGAAAACAGATAACAGCAAGAGTATCACAAAAATATTTTTTCACTCTGGTGTGTATACAGAGATGACTCACCAAATACCACTTCGATGAAAATGGTGATCCAAAAAATTACAGTTTTTCTCCACTACGTTTATGATTCTGATTGAGCAAATTCAACTTCCATGAAAATGTAGATACACAAATTTAACAAGGATATGGTTTCTTTTCAGTATGTGTATGCATATGTCTCACTAAAGTCATCTTCTATGAAAATGCAGAACCACACACTTTACATGAATATGCTTTCTGGCTAGTGGGTGTATGCAGATGATTGACCAAATCTGGCTTCTGTCGAAATGCAGATACAGAAAATTCATGAGAATATGGTTTCCTTCCATTGTGTGTATACATATGTTTGGCGTAATCTAGCTACTCTGAAAATGCAGATCCAAAAACTTCACAAGAATATGGTTTCTCTCTAGTGTGTGCACACATATGATTGACCATATTGGACTTGCGTGAAAATGCAGATCAATAAATGTCACCAGATATTTTCTCTCCAGTGTGTGTGCGCATATGTCTGGTCATATTTGATTTGCATGAAAATGCAGATCCGCACACAACACAAGAATATGGTTTCTCTCCAGTGTGTGTACGCATATGTCTCACTAAAGCCGACTTCTGTGGAAATGCACATTCACAAACTTCACAAGAATATGGTCTCTCTCCAGTGTGTGTACGCATATGAATGACCAAATTTGGTTTCTGTGAAAATGCAGATCCACAAACTTCACATGAATATTGTTTCTCTGCAGTGTGTGTACGCATATGATTGACCAAATCTGTCTTCAATGCAAATGCAGATCCACAAACATCACATGAATACGGTTTCTCTCCAGTGTGTGTACGTATATGATTGACCAAATCTGTCCTCCATGAAAATGCAGATCCACAAACTTCACATGAATATGGTTTCTCACCGGTGTGTGTACGCACATGATTGACCAAATCTCTCTTCCGTGAAAATGCAGATGCACAAACTTCACAAGAATATGGTTTCTCTCCAGTGTGTGTATGCATATGTGACACTAAATGCGACTTCACAGAAAATGCAGATCCACAAACTTCACAAGAATATGGTCTCTCTCCAGTGTGCACACGCATGTGAATGGCCAATCTTGGTTTCCGTGCAAATGCAGTTCCACAAATTTCACAGGAATATGGCTTCTCTCCAGTGTGTGTACGCATATGATATACCAAATATTCCTTCCATGAAAATGCAGTTCCACAAACTTCACAAGAATATGGTTTCTCTCCAGTGTGTGTACGCATATGCCTGACCAAATCTGTCTTCCTTGAAAATGCAGATCCACAAACTTCACAAGAATATGGTTTTTCTCCAGTGTGTGTACGCATATGATTGATCAAACCTGCCTTCTGTGAAAATGCAGATCCACAAACTTCACAAGAATACGGTTTCTCTCCAGTATGCGTACGCATATGAATGACCAATTTTTCTTTCCGTGAAAATGCAGTCCCACAAACTTCACAGGAATATGGTTTCTCTCCAGTGTGTGTACGCATATGATATACCAAATAGTCCTTCCATGAAAATGCAGTTCCACAAACTTCACAAGAATATGGCTTCTCTCCAGTGTGTGTACGCATATGATTGACCAAACCTGCCTTCTGTGAAAATGAAGATCCACAAACTTCACATGAATATGGTTTCTCTCCAGTGTGTGTACGCATATGTGTCACTAAATGAGACTTCTGTGAAAATGCAGATTTACAAACTTCACAAGAATACGGTTTCTTTGTAATATGTGTTTCCATCTGGCCTATTATGTCCAACTTCACAACAGCTTAGCAGATGTCACATGAATATGGCCTATCCTTTTTGCTTATTCTTACATAACAATGTGCTTTTGTAGGAAGACAAACCACATATTTAAATGTGTAAAATTTCTTCATAGGTAAAATTCGCTTTAAACTTCAACTTGACAATGTAAATCCATGATGTTCACATGAACCATGTAGCATATATTTGTCTGTGTTTTCATGGAAAGTGAACTGTCTTTTCCTTCATTGAAATTCTCAATAATAACCTCTGTGGTTTGTGTACAGCCAAATCATCTGTGAATAAAAAAGGCAAAATGATATATTAATAGGGGTAGTGGATAATATACAAAGCAGTCTGTATTATGAGAGATGCAGTATGATAGGGAAATGAAAAAGTATGTTACATCTGTATATATAGTAAATATTATCTGTCTATATTCACAATGTTTCGGTCATTTTATGCTCCAGTCTTCTTTAGGATCTGGATATATTTCTTACATCAGATATTTTAGCTATTTCCACTATTAGTATTGTTTGGCGAGTTTTCCTTAACTTCGTTGAGATATTCAGAGGCAATATCCAAAAATCACCCAACCTGTTACAATTGAACCTGATTTTGTTTTATCGTGGTGGAAATTAATACTATCAGGGAGTATGAGATTCCTGATCATGTGATACAAATTGTATGGAAATTATTATTGAAAACATGAAAAACATGGTCACAGAAGAACCAAACCTCAAAGTGTGATTGCTGTATTACATTTGCCAATGTCCTTTCTGTTATTAGTTCAAGACAGGTCATTTAGATATGTTTATGCAGTTAAATTTATATATGAGCAGCTAAAATTAATAACAGAAATTAAGTTTGATTATTCAGCAGAAATTATGTTTTTCATTCATTGTTGTGTAACTGCTCTGCTAAAGGTTAGATGCTGTTAAGGGACACCAAAAATAATTTTACTCAGTTATTCATCCATCAGAAAACTAACCTTATCAAGTTATATGAATCCGATAGTTGAGCAACATAACAATTTTCTTATGTATATTAAAATTAAGTTTCAGTTACCAGAGGAAGAAGACATTACAGTATCTTTACCTGTAGATGAAATTCACCTAAAACCATATTTTGGTTATAAAGGTGGTAATGTTGTTGGCTTAGCAATTAGTTTGCAACAAGTACTTTTAATTTCATGCTTAGCAGCATAAAACTACTTATGTACTTGCACTCAATTGTGTGCTGGGTGTGCAATAATCAAGACAAGTGTATACTACACTTGATAGCTATTCTACAGCAAATGTATGCAAACAACACCAGTAATAGCTGCTGTGACACAAATGAATTCAAAAGTTTTACTGTCGATAACACCATAAAGGTAGAATTTATCAAATTTTCAACCCAGATTCTAATTAAGGATGTATAATTACACATAAATGTAAATATTCTGGAAATTTTTAATGCAAACTGAGCGCAGGTGTTAAACTGTAAATTAACCAAAAAATGAATAAAATTTATTTTGAAATATTTTGTTTTAGAAAGTCTTGGTAATATTTTTTTTTTATTGCTTATGTTACACGCCGCTTATATAATTTCATGAAATTTTGATAAATCCTATGTTCAAACTTATTTTAGTTAAAAGTAGGACTCCTTAGAGAAGTTAAATCCTCCATTTTTTTTTTTATTACTTATGTTACTCCCCGCTTACATTATTTCATGAAATTTTGAGAAATTAAATTGTATGTTCAAACTTTATTTTAGTTAAAAGTAGGACTCCTTGGAGAAGGTAAATCACCCAGTTTTTTTTTTCAGACTTTCACTGATTTCCGAAAACCTGCCCCAAATGCTACACTAAGGGATGTAATAAAACTATGACATTTAATTAGAAAACCTTTTAATTGCTTTTGTAAATGAGTTATATTTAGGGCATTGTTGTAAGAATAAAATTTTTTTCGATTGTTTTTGCAATAATTTTTTCTTTTTTTACAACTTAAATTATGACAATTTATCATAATTTAAAAATGTCCAATGCCGAAGTTCTTTTAGCTTGTAATTAAGTAGAAACTATATTTATAAGTCGTTTCACACTAATATTTTTAAAATAATTCTCGTTTTCTTACTTTAAACATTTTTTTCATTAAATAATGAATTTTTACAATAATTTTTTTCTTTTTTAAAATTTTAATTATAATAATTTATCATAATTTAAAAATCTCCAACACCGAAGTTCTTTTAGGTAATATAGTAATTAAGTAGAAACTATATTTACGAATCAAAAATTGACAAGGTCGTTTCACACCAATATTTTTAAAATTATTTTTTCTTTTTTTTTTTACTTTAAACATTCCCATTTTTCATCTACGGTAGTCTATAAAGTAACATTATTATAAAAAGGTCATGTGCTCTTCGAGATGTCCTCTTTTTACAGAGATATCCGCTTGTCTCCAATTCATTATTCCCTTCAGTATTAAAACTATAAAATTTAAAGTAAGTTTTACTTTTTTAATTTCTATTTCACAAATTTATTTTAGTGTAGGTCATAAATTATAGAGTTACCTCAATCAGGGTCTCAGTTATTAAATTTTAAAATTAATCTCAGAAAATTTTATAGTATTTTAAATTTTATTATTTTTTTCATAAAGCATCTTTAAATGTAATTAAATGTCAATAAAATATTACATAATTGCTCAAAATATGGTAATTTGTAAAAATTACAAGATAGTTGAAAAAAAAAAAACCAACTAAATAATGCATTCACTTAGATTTCGTAAAATTATGTCAATTGTGGTCATCCATACTAGCTGTCAACATCTCGGAGCCTATCGATAATGTTAATAACATACATATGAGAAAAAAAAGACCCGTCGTTAAGAAATGATTGTATATTATTTTTTACGGTATAAATAATATTTGTTTCAAATTAGATAAATTTAAGTTTAATTTTCCTAATTTTACTCAAATAATGTGTCAGAGATAAATATTATTTTTGGAAGAGTTTTAAAATCGATAATTAAATTTTATTTTAAAACTTGTTAAAATGTAAGAAATGGACGCCACTCAACAGATCTTTTGAAATCGAGCAAACATTTGTTGAGATTCCAATCTATATAATTTCTATTTGAAATACACAACAATATTTTGCTTGCGGGAAATATAGTCAATTTAAAATAAATAAAGCAAAAAAGAAATTTTCAAGAATGCGTTTTCATTTTTTAAAATTCATTTAATTCTTAGGTATCGAAAAATTACACCGAAATAGTGAGGTACAAAAACACTTTGATGATAAAACTTTATTTATATTAAGTTTGGTGCCTTTTTTCATTAATTATTTTATTATATTGTTTTTTTAGTGAAAATGTGGAGGTATTTACATATAAAAAAAATTGTAATAACAAAAAATATTAACTATTGGTTGTAGAACGTGTATGTAAAAAAAACAATACCAATGTCTAAATCCATAAAAATTTAAATGACGTTGAAATATATCTCGATGATAAATAAAATAATGGATTTTTAAATTAAATTTGTTGTTTTCACTTTACCTCTAAAATGGCGATTCGATGAAAGACGATAAAATGTGTCAATGTTTTAAAAATGCACTTAAAGAAACAAACATGAATTTATTTTTCTTTTTAATTCTCATTCGCTTTCCTTTAGGCTATATTATCTTTCAAATAAAACCGAAATGTAACCGAATTTCTTTCAAAGAAGACATTTAAATTATTTAAAATGCTTTTTTTCGGAACATACCTTTTCTTTTCAGGGTGAATCTAAAAAACCTTCTTTACATAGAAAAACAAACAGCATTTTAAGGTATTACAGGGAACGGTGTAAAAGAAGAATTTGTTCCTTGTCTTGGTGTACACAATATGCCAGAACATTGTATCGCAAACACAATTTGATTTTCTCATTTCTTATAAAATTTTATTATTCACGAAAACAACAAAATTAAAATACAATCCAATATTTGCCCAAGGAAGGGATTTATTCAAAAGAAATTTACTAAATTTAACAATTAATAAGTAATTGGTAAAAAAAAAAAATGTAATGCTTAGCTTACATTTTTAATTTGCTTGCTAAAATAGAAAAGTTACGTACAGAATTTTTCAGTGCAGTTTTACTGCACTGAAAAATGCAAGTATTGTTTTTTTAGTTACTATTCAGTATTCAGTGTGGATTTATCATCTCAAATCTGAAAGAAAATAATGTATTTTTTATCTAGGTACTTAGTGAAAGATACTCATTTGAAAATTCTTGAAAAAAATCAGTGGAGTTAAGTATTGTGTTTTGTTTGCCAGACTCCACGTCACAACATAAATGTAATGTTTAACGTTCGCTTAAAAAAACAATAAGGAAAATAAGGTATATTTTACGTATAGTAACCTATGAGGTTTCGTTTCATTAAGGTCACACGTCAGTAACAATATAGTCTCTAATGGGGTCGGATGTTGAAGTAGTTAAAGTAATTACCCCGTTGTTGTTGTTGTGGTAGTAGTAGTAGTTGATAGAGGAATCCTTTAGTTTTTGCCATTTTTACTGAAGATAAATGAAATGAATAAAAACGTACAACGATATAACAACAATAAACTTGAGTCAGGTGTTGACAATAAATAACAAGAATGTGTATTTTTCATGATGATGTATGGTGTGTGCTAAATATGTTCTCATCTCTTTTGTTTTCTTTAAAAGTTTGTGCTTACTTGTTCTTTCGTCGAAAAAATGGGCCAAATTTATGTCCATAACGTTTGTTCATCTACTCCCTGGCTGCTGGGAGTAGAAAACGCTAAATATAAAAAAATACCTCGAACATTCCCTTGGCCTTATCCGATATGCTTAACGGTATGTTTCTACCTCAAAATATATCAGGATAGTTGATTAATTGCTAATTAACTGCTGATTTAATTTCGGGAGTAGAAGGGTTGTGAGGGTCAACGTCGTCCTATTTGCTTTGTTCAGGAGCGATCAATAGTAATATCGACTAAGATTACTAGGGAAAGTGCACCTTGATCGACTCCATCATTGCTCAGCTGCATCACGTCGGGTGTCACCATTGCTGTGGGGCTGATAAGGATGTCGACCCCACAAGCTAATTTGTTTCCTCATTGTCTCGGCTGTTGCTGTTCACACCTTTCTTCGAACACAAATTAGCTTGTGGAGTCGATATCCTTATCGGCCCCACAACACGTCATTTATTTTAAAATGTTCGTGGGCCTCTTGTGACATATATTTATTTGGGGCGCACAGGCCATATTCTATAGTGCTGCCTCCAGAGGATCCATTACAAGAACTCTACGTGTTTGGACCCCTTGAGTGGCTGCTTTCTTTATTTTCTTATGATTAACTGTTACAAATCTTTCATTTTTATACATTAAAAGTACAGCATGGAAATTAGTTAAAACCTAGTGTAACTCATACTTATTTGGAGTGCACAGTCCATATTTTATAGCACCTCCTCCAGGAATTCTACCAAAAGACTCATTACGTGTTGGTTACACCAATACTGTTAAAAGGGACCTCTTGATTGGCTGCTTTCTTTATTTTCTTTTGATTGACTGTTACAAACCTTTTATTTTTATACATTAAAAGTATAGAATGGAAATTAATTTTTAAAAAAACTAGTTAAATTATATTTTAATTCATTTACTTTATTACTTGTTATCTGCTTGATGTTATAATATCCGCCAAGCACAGTAGAACCTTCTGACCACCAGGTGTATTTTTTCTACACATTATTAAAGAAAGAATATTCATATTGAAAGGATATGTTTGTGCTAATGCTGGTTCAAGTTCAATCTCTGCTGTTGTTTCTTGCTTTGGGATTGTTTAATAAATAACAAATCCAACCTTTATTAATTAAAAGTTTTGTTCTTTCTTTTCAAGACATACACTTCGGTTGTAATCTTTGTTGTTAAATAAAAATTTCTAAGAACTGACTTTTTAAATTTTTAATTAATATTTTTTGAAAAGATGTAAGTCTTTCTTTGGAGATACGTCATTCAGAGTAAGAAGGAATAATGCCAGATTAAAAGAAATCTAGTAATTGCTAAAAAAATTTACAGGGATGAACAGACAAGAATTTTTATATGTATATCTAATAGGTAGCACCAACTAGATGCAGTTTTTTTTCTTTCAGAAATGGAAGCCCAGAATCGCTGGTGCCCATTTTTAAATATTTGCCAAAAATCAGAGAATTTTTAGATCCAATGGAAATTTTTAAGTCCTTAGTCAGTAATGAATGACTTGTGCATTGAATAGTTTGTTATTAAAAGATTTTTGGTAATATTGTTTTGGAGTCTATATCACCACAGAGATTTTTAATTTCAAGTGTGTTCATTTTAATTTTGGTGGTATTCGTAAATTGCTTTGTCATATAATGAAAACTTGCTGAATATTTTATTTAAGGGACTCCAAAAATTGATTCCTATAGATTAAAAAAATAAAAATTGTTTTTAAAGTTTATCTGTTACTTTTATTTCCAAGCTAATAAATTAAATTTAATATTTCCAATAAGAAAAATACTTTAAATTGATTAGACTCCTTTGTTTTTCTGATTTTTATAAAATTAAGTTTTTAAAATAATAAAACTTTTCCTTGCAATAAAAAATAAAATTCATTCCTGATTAAAAGAATTCCAGTAATTGCTCTGAAATATACATGTATGTATAAACCAGCAGTTTTAAATGTATATATGAAGACTTATTGCAGTATAAAATTAAGATAATTTGGTCAAGTTTAACGAATGTGTCCCCCAAAAAACAACCTCCCAGTTGTAGGATTATTTAACGTTGAATTTTGTATGTAGCATATGATAGGATTTTGTATTGGAAACTCACTACTCGGCCGTAGTAATGATCAACTGAACAATTACCCTTCAATGAAGTGATCTTACAAAGATTAAATTTCAGTTTTTACTTACAATAAAAAGAAGTTGAAATAAAAACCAGTGTTCTAATTCTGATGTAGTCATGGGAATAGTCAGGAGGATTTTTATCAGTTTCATAATTTCACAAAGAACAACACATAGATTATTTTCAAAGATAAATTTCAATAGTTCAATTAATTTGCAATATTCATGCATATAAGATATACCATATTTCAGTTCATTTTCAAGCTATTCATTATCAATCATGGGATATGCGTCAGTGGTCAGCACTATCTCTTCTGTAGGCAGTTAATTCTTAAAACTAGTGTGGAACAATTTAGCAGCTACTAAGCTTTTAGAGGAAGAATATTTGTCCATTATATCAACACATATGCAGTCACACACTTCCTTTGCTTCTGCTGTGAGTGTCTTTGAAGAATTTTCACAGTACTTGGAGTTTCTTATTTCTAAAATAACAGTTTTGAAATCTGTTATATATTCATTGTGTTTAAACACACTAATTTCTTAAGATTACATTTGGTTGTAAATTACTTCAACATGAGGCATAATCTGATGAAAAAGCTCTAATGAAAACACAAAATTATCATCATTCAGCTATTGTAAAATTCCTGTTGCTTCTGCAATGGTTTCATCTGCATTTGATGGTGACTGAATTTCAGTAAAGCAGCTTTTTAAATGTTGCAAATTTTAATGAACTCTGTTCACAGTTCACATGTTGAAGTTCCAATTTGTAGAGGATTGTCATAAAATGCTGATGTCATTATGCTTCTTGAGAATGGATACACATTGTGGTGATCTTTAGAAGAATGTCGGAATGGCGAAAATGTGTTGTGTTCCATGTTATACTTGCTGCATTTTAAATTACGTTGATGTGCATAACAGTGAATGAAATGCACACAAATATAAACTGCTTTTCTTTTTGCTTGAACTCCTCCTTTTTTGCCTTTCATATTTGCACTATCAAATGTCTGAGTTATCAGTTTTTGTCCATTTCTGTGAAGGATTATGTCGAATTGTTCCATATGTTTTGATATGCCATCTGTAGTTTAATGTTTTGGAAGGTAAAAAAATCCCCAAAAAGCCCAAATATTTCTTCATTCAATACATACCATAGAACAATGACCATTTTATTGTGTTCTGAAACATCTATTGTCATCAGCTATGATGACTAAAAATGAAGCTTCCCTTATCTCCTCAGTATATTTGTAGCAGGCAATAAAGTATCTCATTCTGAATGGTCTTAGAAACATTTTTGAAAAACATACTATTTTCTGATTCTTCAAATATGAATCTAATTTATATGCAAAATTTATTAATCCTCTAAATACCCCTGGATTTACTGAATCATCTTTTTCATTTTGTCTATGTAAGGGAGTTTCAACGTTTCCACAAAATAAAATATAGTCAGTTATTTTGGATAAAATGTCACAGTTCTTTCTAATCTTAATGTTATACTCATTGATTGAAAGTCTGTATGACTCACTAAGTTCCTCCTTAATATTTACATTCCCTAAAAGTGTCAGTGAAATCACATTTTCAATATGTTTATTTGACTTGTCGTCTTTAAGTTTTTATTTTATTTTGTTCATATTTCTAAAACCGTTTTTTGTCTACATCACATCACCTCCAAATAGCAAACATAGGAAGCAAAACTATGAATTTTTCACTTTATGGCTGCAGAGTCAATTTTTCCTTTAGTACCATTCAAAATTAAAGTTACGAATATTAGGCTGTTCCAATAACTTTGCCTGTTTTTAAATATGAATTAAGTTTAAGCATCTAATGATTTTTTTTATTTTTCTTTCAGATTTAACAACTTAAGTCTTTTCAACTTAAGGCAACTTCAACGATCAAACATGTTAAAGTTATTGAAGCCTATTACAAAAATGGCCGTTCAAACAGAAATGCATTTAAAATCAGTCCAAGTTATTGGAACACTCTTTACTTCATTTGTTGCTTATTCCTGGTTGAGATATTTGAATATCATGTGTTGAACAGCCTCATTTTTTGACTGTAACTTTCTCGTGGAGAGACAACCGAGAAAACCTAAGCGGTTCAAGTTCACTGTCACATAACTTACTGCATTGAGATTCAAGGAGGTCATGGTTATATTATTAATATTGTCTATACAATAAAACAACCAAGAAAATAGAATAGTCATCAACAATTTATCACATTAAGGAATATGGTACACAGTTTTTAAGCAGAACACATGCTGAGTCAAATATAAACACTACCTTGCACTTGGATAACAGGGTTGGTATGGCATGATCAAGAGAGCCTCTCTCCAACCAGCATTCAGCTTCATTCCCTGAATATGTGCACATGTGCACAACTGTCAAACACTTCATTGCACACAGTTCCGTACGAGGATTTATGCAATTTTTCATGAGGGAATGGCTGCTGACATTAAGATTAAGGATTATATAATGTACAAGTATAAAGAAACAATTCAAGAAAAAAAAGATGAATTATTTTGAATGTTATCAATAATATCAAGCTACTAATATCCCTCTTGTTGCTGCTTATTACTGGCTGAGTTATTTGAATATCAGGCGTTGAATGGCCTCTTTTCTTAACAGTAACTACAGTTCTGCAATGCATATGCACAAGCTACCACTGCCAGTAAATCTACATATTTTGAATGTTATCAATAATATTAAGCTACTAATATCCCTCTTGTTGCTGCTTATTACTGGCTGAGTTATTTGAATATCAGGCGTTGAATGGCCTCTTTTCTTAACTGTAACTACAGTTCTGCAATGCATATGCACAAGCTACCACTGCCAGTAAATCTACATATTTTGAATGTTATCAATAATATCAAACTTTTGTTGCTGCTTATTCCTGGAATAGATATTTGAATATCAGGTGGTGAATGGCTTCTTTTCTAAACTGTAACTTTCTCATGGAGAGACAACTGTGAAAATATAAGCTGTTCAAGATCACTCACTGTCACAGAACTTATTCCTTGGGTATTCAAGGAGGTCATGGTTAAATTATTAAAATTTTCTATTCAACAAAACAAACTATGATTTAAATAGAATAGCTGGAAGCTCGATAGTCATCTACAATTTATCAAATTCAAGAATATGGTACACAGATTTTAAGCACAACACACACTGAATCAAAATTAAACACTACCTTACACTTAGGCAACAGATTCATTTCTTGAACATGTACACATGCTCATAACAGCCAGACACTGCATTACTGGAAATGTGAAGCACACAGCTACATACAAAGGTTTTATTTTTTATGAATGACGGGATGGCTACTGACATTATGCTTAAGGATTATATAATGTAAAAGTATAAAGAAAGAATTAAAGAAACAAAAACACTCATTATATTGAATGTTATCAATAATATCAAGTAGAAATAGTGCCTATATATGAGCCACCACTACCTTTAAATCTCCATGTAATCTCTCATTAATGCTTTATTTCCATGATCAGATATAAGTTAATGGACCAAATATATTCAGTTAATGCAATAGTATAACTCAGTATTTACGGTTACATTTACCAAGTGCTTGAACTCTCTAATAATTAAAAAACATAAAGTCCTTGTGAAGCAAAATAATGCATGTGAAAATTCTCATTAATTAATAACAATAAAAAGAATGAAGAAATAAAAATAATACAAGACAATATATGTATATAATGCAAGTCAAAAGCAAGCCAACAATAAGACAGTAATAAGTAAAAGCTTTACAAAGTAAGAATAACGTTCACATGCAAAAGGGATACAGTACAGTGGTTATAGCATTCTGAAAGGGAAGATAGTGGCAAGGAAAAAGTTCGGGATTGTTCTCCATTTAGAGAATTAACAATTTTCTTTAATTTTAATCTGCTGAAAGTCTTTGTAAATAAATCAGTTTCATTTTCTTTATATGGAATATAGTACACTTTTTTGCACGTCACTCCTTATATTCATGTGTTTTCCATGTTGGTGGTAGATGTGTTTTTTAGATAGAATTATAGTACATTCATTGACAACAGATAGTGGCATGGTCATCCTCATTTGAATTAATCAGGTACTTAATTGGCTAAGCAATTTTGCTTCTTGTATGGTGCTACTAATACCATTTATTCCACATTACATACTGACAATGCTATTGTAGGTTGTTTTCTTGTCATGATATATATATCAAGCTACCAACTGCTTTTCAGTAATATGTTCTTACCTGCTTACATCCACAGATTCCACGATGGAATGATTTCTTACCTATGCGTTGTCTGAGAGATGTGTTTTAGGAAAATTTAATTCCACAAATTTCACTGGAGAAGTTTTTCTCGAGTATGTGTTAACATGTCATTTGACATTTAAATATTATGTAAACTTGAATCCACAGATTTCACAGTGGAAACGTTTCTTTTCTGTGAGTGTGTATACATGTGTGTCTTGAGAGAATAATTTCGAGAAAATTTACATCCACAGATTTCACAGTGGAAACGTTTCTCCCCAGTATGTGTATGCATGTGTGTTTTAAGAGATGAATTTTGGGAACACTTAAATCCACAGATTTCACAGTGGAAAGGTTTTTCTCCAGTGTGTGTATGCATGTGTGTCTTTAGAGATGTATTTTGGGAACACTTAAATCCACAGATTTTACAGTGGAAAGGTTTCTCTCCAGTATGTGTTAATGTATGTCTTTTGAGTGATGATCTTATGAAAAAGCCTTTTCCACAGATTTCACATTGGAAATTTTTCTCTCCAGTATGTGTATACATGTGTCGTTTGAGGTTTGAATTTAGGGAAAACTGAGATCCACAGATTTCACAGTGAAAAAGTTTCTCTCCTGTGTGTGTTAACATGTGTCGTTTGAGGTTTGAATTTAGGGAAAACTGAACTCCACAGATTTCACAATGGAAACTTTTCTCTCCAGTGTGCGTTAACATGTGATTTTGGAGTGATGATTTTAGGGAAAAATTTACTCCACAAACTTCACAGTGGAATGTTTTTTCCTGAGTGTGGGTGAACATGTGCTTTTTCAGAGATGAATGGAGGGAAAACTTATATCCACAGATTTCACAGTGGAATGGTTTTTCCCCAGTGTGTGTTAATACATGTCGTTTGAGATCTGAATTTTGGGAACACTTATATCCACAGATCTCACAGTGGAAACGTTTCTCTCCAGTGTGTGTTAAAATGTGCTTTCGGAGTGATGATTTTAAGGAAAACTGTGCTCCACAGATTTCACAGTGGAATGGTTTTTCTTTAGTGTGTTTTAACATGTGGTCTTTGAGAGATGTATGGTCAGAAAAATTACATCCACAGATTTGACAGTGGAAAGGTTTCTCTTCACTGTCAGTTTTCATGTTTATTTTTTAGAATTGATAGGAAATGGTTTATCTCCTATGCATGTTCTGTTATTTCTCTGCTGTGTGGAATCTGCAACAAATTTCACTGTGTAAGAGCGCCTTCTTTTTTATGAATATTCACCATAGTTTCAGGTATTCTCAAAGATGCAAACTGAAAAATAAAAAAAATAAGTTTAAACACCATTATACTATATGTTTATCAAACAGAATTATGCCATTTGTTAATTTAAAGGGATTTGTAATCAACTAAATTTTTGAAAAGAAGAAATGAAGACAGAAACACTGTTAAATAAGTATTAAAATTTGACACATTGTACAATGAATTGAATATATTTTATTTTTGCTGGTACATAAAGCTAGAGCAGATTTACCAACAGATTATTATTAAATTATGCATGTGGACATGGATGCGTAAGCGTTGGAATGGGCAAAAAAAACAGAAAAACAAAATCACCAAGCTGAGACCTAGACTAAGAAAAGGAAAACTTTGAATTCAGAAACATATTTGGTCAGATATATGCTACACTCAAATTCCTTACTTTACCATCAAATGAAGTCAAGCACAGGTGTTGAATTAGGGTTACACACAGCACCACAGTGCAGAGCAGAACAATGTAATTCCCCATCTCCATCAAGTAAAGCAGGCAAAAGAACAAGAATTCTAGAGAGATATAGAAACAACATCCAGAGATAATTTTTGCAGTCTCTTGAACACAGCGGAGAGAGAATGTCAGCTCAACATGCTTGACTTGGGAGTGCAGAATGAATATGATATGGCAGCTCATTAACAGTTTTAAACAGAAAACTTTCTTTCAAAATTTTAAGTCTTTTCTTTTAAAGGTGAAACGTCAGCCCCAAAAGTTTTAGAGGCGTTATCAAAGTTGCTTTATCTTTTAACTGTTATCTTTAGTTTAAACTTACCATTTATTTTCTCAGATTCTATGTCATCAATTTTGAAATTTTTTTTTTTCCAACAACATCAACCCTAAAATAGCTAGTTCTCCTCCAGCTAAGAGAAAAAGGAAATTGAACACAGAGGTGTGAGCATTTCAAGAAAAGTGGGAATTACAGTACTTTTTAATAACAGTGAATGGAAAGATACATTGTTTAATTTGCAACAACTCCATCATCACACCAAGAGTACAACCTGAAAAGACATTATGAATTGAACCATCTAAATTAAAATAAATATGAAAACACAATGCATGTTTCAAAACTGAATTGAAGGCTAACTTGACACAGCAACAGATCGTTTTTAGGAAAATTCAGAAATAGAATATCGTTTCTGTTACTGAAAGCTATGAATTCAGCTGAATGACAGCCATGAGTGGGAAATCTTACAGTGAAGAAGATTTCGTAAAGCAATGCCTTGTAAAAACAGCTCAAATTGTATGTCCAGAGAAAGCACACTTTTTCAAAGACATTAACCAGGAACATTGTTGCTGAACAGACTGATATGAAACAACAGTTGAAGGCTGTATCAACAAGGTTTGAACATTTTTCTATTGTTATTGATGAGACTGTTGACATCACTGGAATAGCACAGTTTGCAATCTTCATCAGGGCCTGTGACAGTGAATTTAATATTTATGAAGAACTGATTGAACTGGTCTACATGTATGACACCACAACAGCCAGGACATCTTTGAGAGAATTGAGCAGGTTATGTATGCATATAATTTTGATTTGAGTAAACTTGCAGGCCGATCTACTGACGGTGCTGTGAATATGGTTGGTAAACATAATGGTGTTGCTGCCAAGTTACAAAGAAAAGTAGAAAATTTACATCCAGATTCATCATTTGCACTGTATTTTTCATCAGCAAAATTTGTGTTCAAAGATTTTAAAATTGTATCATGCACTTAGCTTGGTCACAAAAAACCGTGAACTATATTAGAGGCTGTGTTCTTAACCACTGTCAGTTCAGTCAATTGTTGAAAGATATGGATAATCACTTCACTGATGTACCGTTCTACACATAAGTCCACAGGTTGTCATGTCGCAAAATACAAAAGATTCTATTTGTTGAGACAAAAAATAATTATGATTTTCAAGATGACAGATCAAAATACAGATGAAATACAAGATGAAAGTTGGTTCCAAGATCTGCATTTTTCTGCTGATATTACTGCACAATTAACTGATCTTAATTTGAAAATACATGGTAAAAATAAACTTATCACTCAGTTGTATGATGATGTCAAGTGATTCATTACAAAACTAAGCTTATGGAAGTCCCAGTTGTCAAATGAACATTTAGTTCATTTTCTTACATGCAAAGAACTGAAAAACATTGTCAATACCAAGGCTGTACTTAGCTTGGCTAAGTATGACAGTCACCTGAAATTGTTGTCAAAGGAATTTCAGAAAAGATTTTGTGATTTTCTCATCTTTGGACAACAGTTTGCATTATTCTCAACACCATTCATCTTTGATGTTGCCAAGGCAGAAGAAAACCTGCAGATGGAACGATTAGAAATACAATTGGATTCTACAATTAGTGCAAAGTATCTTGAAGGAGGAATATTTTTAATACAGAGAATTATGTTGTCTTAGCAGATTTGTTAATATGGACAAATTTATAGATTTTAGTGATAACCAGAAAAAAATAATACAAATTCAAATTTTTTTTTAAATACTAAAGTTTATTCAACTGTAATGACTTTTTCCATTTATGATTAACAGAGTTTTAATTTAATATCACTTGGTCACAAATTAATACACCATTTTAAAAGTTTATAAATTATTTTAAATAAAACTTTTAAAAAATTACAATGTAAAATTTTATCTTATTTATCAAAAAAATTTTTTTAGTTATATGGAGATAAATCCCTATTTCAGAAAAAAAATGGGATTTGAAAGGTGAACATAGAGAAAATTTATCCAATATCTCACAAAGAAAAATTCAATAAAACTCAAAAAATAAATTTTTCTGACAGTTGCTGCTCATTTAATAAAATGTGTAATTTTATTTCAGATTGGACAGAAAACAAATCTACACTTAATTTCTTTTAAGTTTACTTTTAATTAAATAAATACATAAAAGATGAATTAAAGATATAAAGTTTAAATGCTATTTTCAAAAGTGAACAACTTTGTTAAAAATTTAATTTTTTTTCTATTTTAGCAAATGCTAGATTATTTTTATTATGGCTGTTCAAAAATGAAATAATTATGAATTACCATCTTTGACTATGTTTCCCCTCATGAATGAAAAATTAATAAGCTAATTCAATAGCTCTTAAATTAAGAATAATTAAAAAGAAATATCTTGGGTGAAATTAGAATAGATATTTCATGATATCAAACTGGCAAGAAAAAATAAAAATAAAAGCAATTTGTTAAACTCCAAAATAATAAAAAAACAAAAGAAACTATTTCTCATTTTAAAAATAAAATTATTCATCTTAGTAAGTTTCATAAAATCATAATTACAAAAAATTCTCAAAAGATATAGGTTACATAATTTTTTTTTTATATAAAATGCTGCATGTTTCCATAAATTTACTAAATGACTAAAACTACTTTCTTTAGTTTACGGAAATTTTTTTTTTTTCTTTTAAACTTTTTATCCACTTTAGGCTATTATCTTCCAAGTAAAACCGAAATGTAACCGAATTTCTTTAAAAAAATATATTTAGATTAGGTAAAATGAGTTACAGTGTAACCCGGATATAAGAGACCCGGATATAAGAGAAACCAGGATATAAGAGAGATTTTCTCTCGTCCCAAATTAGAGTGTGTTAATAAAACAAAATAGACCAAACCCGGATGTAAGAGAAACCCGGATTTAAGATACTTCTTCTCCGATAATTCTCTTATATCCGGGTTACACTGTATTTGTGGTGCTTTTGTTAAGTCCGTAGCGTAAAAATACTTCTAAGACGTAGACTAACTTACCTTTTCAGGGCGAATAAAACTTTTCAAAGAAAAGATTAAATGGCTGTTGTTGTTGGACTTGATATGTCTTTCTCACGCTCGACAATATTTTGTGATCAATAAAACTAACTATTTTTAAAGAGATTTCAATTAAAAAAAAAAAATTATTATTTGAAAATAGAACACATGTTTCTGAACAGAACAAAGGAATTACAGTTATACTGAAAACGGTGTAAAAGATGAATTTGTTCTTTGCTCAAAAATAGTCTGGGTGCACACTGTAAAGTCTATCTGATTTTCTAAATAAATCTTTTATATAAATTTTATGATTGACAAAAAGTGAAAACAACAAAAAACCTCTTAAAAATCTAGTATTTGTCCAAGATATTTGTTTCAATGAAAGTTAGTAAATTTAAGAATTAATTAACAGAATTTTGTATGCTTATATTTCGCATTTTTTAAAAAATAGAGCGAAAATAACGCAAATCTACGCACGGCAATCCATAAGGCTTCATCAAAGTAACAGGTCTACACAATCTTTTACTGCCATCACAAAGTACGTGTAAAATACTTAACTGAACTCAATGAGAGATTTTTTTTCTACCTATTCCGATTTTCAAATTGGTGAAACCAAACTGAAGTGCTACAAAACAGAAGGAAATTAATAAAGAACGACCGTATAAAAAATAATCATTCATTTTTTGTATGAATGAAAAACAAAATATTTTTTTTAAGTTCGCGGTCGAAAATGGCATTAAACAAAGTAAAACCCCGATTTCATTTATGTTATGTGTCTAGCATCTTGCTTAGGATCTGTGTCAGAAAGTTTTAACTTATATTAGTGAATTTGAACATGTTATGAAATAAAATAAGACATATCTCGACTGATTTGCAGGCAAATAAACTAACATACTCAATAGCGAGAGTCGGATGTGATCGGGACAAGGCCCCGTCACAAAATGACCATTATCGTCGTTTACGCATAAGCCCGACGCACGAGTTACGGTCGAAAAATAAAATAAAATTTCATAGTGCTTCTATTTTTCGACTAATAAAAATGCTTCACTCCTAATTATATTCGCGTCATTTTTCGAACCCGTTAAGCCATAAAAAACGCCATAAAAAGGGTTACACGGGGAAGTACAAAGCAGTCAACGGGAGGCCGGGAAAGAGATCTGTCACGGTCAGTCTGGGCAGTCAGGAGGAGGAACGCCACACCAGCCAGTGGGAACTACTATGCGAGATCAACCCTGATCGACAGCCGGCTTATGAACTATACCACAAGGTAGCTGTCCCCAAACCACACGTTCCTATTGAAATAAATCACGTAAATCTATTTCTGCTGTTGTCGTATTTCTGTCTTGCAACTATACGCTTGTCTATAACAAACACTAATGTTAATATACTTAATAATCTAGAAAACTTTGAATGTTCCATTGTGAATTTGTAGCTTAAGCTTAAAAAATTTCTCTCTTGAATAGGAGAATAACAAAACAAGGGAGACCACTCTTGATTATTTATAACCACATCTTAGAATCTTGCTTAGGATCTAACTTTTTTAACTTATAGTGAATTTGAACACTAATGTTAATATTCTTAATAATCTAGATAACTTTGTGTAATGTATGAATTAGTGGCTGAAGCTTAAAAATTCTTTCTTTATAGATAATATGTGCGCTAACGGAAATAAACACTTAAGAGCAGGAATCAGAATGAACATCACCATTTTTTAGTTACCTTGAACATACGAGTATTATGGTCATTTCCTTCTACCCAATGACCAATATGACCTCAGTTTCAAGGAATTTTTTGTGGGAACGAGGCCATCCACCATCATCTTCGAGTACCCATATAAGACCCGTATTCCAAAATTGTTATTTTTGTTTGGACTGTTTAAAAGAATAATCCTCTAGTTATTAAATCTGCAGGGTTTTCTGAAGCGGAAACATATTGTAGTGGGTTAGCCAATTTGTATCAGTGACAAAATACAAATTAAACTGACCCTCTACTATATTTTATTAAATCAAATGCAACAAAGACAACAACAACAAGAGAAATAATCAAAAAGGCAGATATTTGTTTTAACAGAAAATATTTTATATAACAACAACTACACACGAGATAAAGTAAAATTGTTAACACTTTAGGGTTCTTGGTTGTGTGATTAAGAGTAATATAAAAGGTGTTATGCTATAGATCTGGTAAAGAATTAAACAGTTTATGTTGATGGTGAAATTGAATGAAATAGATAGCTTGACTTACTGTAGAATTGCCTTTTAGCATCCCGATACCACTTTCTTATCAATGTTGAATTTTGTACAAATCTGTGCAAAAAGTGGATCATGGAACTAACCCAGCTTCATATAGATTTTCAGGAAATATCAGCTCCTAATTGGTAAATAAACACACAAGCGGGTGTTGCAATCCACGCACGTACAAGTCAAGTTTTCCCGCTCTTTTCCTGGGAGCCTGTCGCGTGGTTACATTAATTATAAATAGCAGACACAAGCTTGTTCGTTCTCTTTCTTCATTCACCTGCGAAGATGTAATCTTAAAGGATTCCCATCTTGACCTGTCAGGCGCTCATGAAAACATATTCACACATGCACGTACGTACGAAATTTTCCAAACTACATTATAAACATACAAAACATTTCCAAACAAGAACTTTTCTCCTTGAAATACTATTATAAAGTTAAAAGTTTATTCAACTTTATAATTCATTCAACTTTTGTGAGCTCAGATAAAAATATTTCAATTTCATCAGTAAAACATTAATTCGGCCGTAGGGACATGACACCAACAAAACCTCTATGCATGTACATCATTACACAAAAATAAATATAAATCTTGTTGTTATAAAACCACTTTTGTTCCTTCTTGTTGTTTCATATTTTATGGTATCTTGCGTTAAATATATAAATTGTGAGGTCATGTTAAGAAACAGACATCTACAAATGGTTGTGCCAATCTATATCGCACACACATACATACATACATACACAAATACAAATCACATACAACGACAAGCATTCATTGGTTAATAAATCACCACTACGTTATTATAGACAATTTACAAATCGCAGCAATGCGACAATTTTGTAATCGCTCTATTTTCATGAAGTCAGTTTTGTGCACTTTTGGGAGAAACGGATCCCAGAAGCTTTCTTAAGTCTTCCCAGAACTCGCTCGCTGATTGGTCAATGCTAAGCAATCAGATCGTCTGCACGTGAAGAATAACTCTTCCCGCGCAGCGATCTGGATCCTATAGTCACTTATATAAGCAAGAATTTTTCTTAGCTAATTAGTGAGAATTCAGCTGCCAAATGAATCCACGCGAGTTGAAACAATGCGCCAACCTTCTCACTCACACCACCACTCACATGCTGAACATTCCGTATACACTCACATAACCTTTTCTTACACAGAGAACAATTATTACAAGAAACTCTCATAAACTTTAATCCGGTGAACTTTGAAATACAAAAATAATAGTTAAAGAGAGACAACTCTTGTTTTATTCAACCTTTCCTTACTTAAATGCATGCTTTCTTTCACATCGTTGTTTGATATTGTTAACAAAGAAATTTTGATAAAATGTACCGTTTTGAAGTTATCGACAATAAAAGTTCCATTCGCGTCGTAGCAGCTTGTAGAGGACCGGGGTGCGAAGATGTGAAGAGATGAGGAGAAAGGAGATATCTCTGGGTTAAGATTTCCTGCTGGCCGGTCCAGCTACATAAGAATGTTGGACTATAATGGAGTCCAAAGAAGATAAAGAAACAAACAAGACCGATATACATGTATGCAAACAAATATATATTAATAGCAAATTACAATGACATGAAGGGTTACAGAGTGTTGTATGGAGAAGTTATGGTGAGTGTGTTGAGTGTCCGTACGAACGCGTATATTGTTTTTAGCGTGTTCCCAGAATATGGGAAACGCTGTATGTGTGAGAGGTCACGTATTGGAATAAGTAAAAAAAAAAAAAGAGAGAGTTTTTTTTTTTTTTTTTTTTTTTTTACCTCGCCTCACGCGCGAGGTTGCAGCCCGAGGCCTGAGTCGAGACAGCTGGCCGCACGTGTGCGTAAGCCGTAAAAAGAGAAAGAGGCGAAAGGTCAGCCAGTATTTATACTCGTCGGAGAGAGACCCCTGTTGAAGGATTAAGGAAATGAGGAGGAGCTAACTGCGACAAGCTATTACGCGTTGTTTGCATATATTTGCTGCGGAATTAAGATTCACTTGTCTTGATTGATTGTGCACGCAACGAGTCCTCAGTTACGCAGTAATAGAGACAAGTAAGAGCAGTAAAAGGCCGTTAACAAGGTAATCTTCCACGCAAATCTAATCAGCAGCGAATGTACGCAAACAACGGCAATAATGGTTGCCGTGCCGTAACGGGAATTTTTTATTAGCGCGGGGCTTAAATAGCAAATTACCCACCTTTTTTTTGTCAATGCATTTTCTCTAACAAAAAATAAAATTGGCAATATATTTTTTTACTCAAGTCTTCGTTTTGCTGATGTTTTCTGTTGTTTGCAGACCATTATGACACCCGCAACAACACGACCTTTGTTATCGTTCGCTCTCTCTATCTCTCTCTCTCTCTATATATATATATATATATAATCTCATATATATACATATATATATATATATAATATATATATATCTTTCTCTCTCACATATATATATATATATATATATATATATATATATATATATATATATATATATATATATAGTGTAACCCGGATATAAGAGAGTTGTCGGGACCGGAGAAGAAGTATCTTATATCCGGGTTTCTCTTATATCAGGGTTTGGTCTATTTTGTTTAGGTAAGTATGGCTCTAATTAGGGTCTCTTATATCCGGGTTACACTGTATTTACAATGTAACCTGGATATAAGAGAGTTGTCGGGACCGGAGACGAAGTCTCTTATATCCGGGTTTGGTCTATTATATATACATTAACACAGGCTCTAATTTGGGACCAGAGCGAGTCACACTATATATATATATATATATATATATATATATATATCTTTCTCTCTCATATATATATATATATATATATATATATCTTTCTCTCTCATATATATATATCTTTCTCTCTCATATATATATATATATCTTTCTCTCTCATATATATATATATATATATATATATATATATATATATGTGTGTGTGTGTGTGTGTGTGTGTGTGTATGAGAGAGAAAGAGATTACATTATTGTTAATGTTATTTGTATGTGAACTTGATAAAACATCACCGCCCATAAAATGTTAATTAGTTATTAATTAAATTTACTAATTTTCTTTGAAACAAATCTCTTGGATAAATATTGGATTTATAAGAAGTTTTTAATTTTGTTGTTTACTTTTCATCAACAATAATAAATTTTATGAAAAATCAGAAAAAAAAAACAGATTGAGATAAAAATCACTGCTTTGACATATTGTTTGACTATTTTTGAGCAAGGAACAAGCTGTTCTTTTGCACCGTTTCCTTTGTTCTCGTCGCGGTTTGTGTTCAGAAACTATATGCGTTCTTTTCAAATAATTCATCTTTTTTAATTGCAATTTCTTTCAAAATAAGAAGTTTTGTTGATCACAAAATATAGTCGAGTTTGAGAAAGAAATATCAT
Source organism: Acanthosepion esculentum (assembly GCA_964036315.1). Classification (NCBI taxonomy): domain Eukaryota; kingdom Metazoa; phylum Mollusca; class Cephalopoda; order Sepiida; family Sepiidae; genus Acanthosepion; species Acanthosepion esculentum. Next base: position 32,520,681 of record OZ038479.1, on the reverse strand, counting down.
GTCCACCAACAGCAACTTAATTCTGTTTGTTGTTCTATGAAAAAGTTTCAGAATTCGCATTGAAAAGGCAAGTTTAACGAACCATCACGGACTTCTAGGTATGTTCAATATTTCGCTAAAAATTTTTAAACGTTTATAAATTATTCTAATGAAGTATTTTAAATGAAAATAATTCCAGTAAAAATTCATTATTGATCGAAAAAAATAGCGTCCATTATTTTATTCATAAAATAAAACTAAAAGCTACGTACCTTCACTAATTCGGTTTAAATTTTTCGATACCTAAGGTTTAAAATGAATTTTTTAAAATGAAAAAGCATTCCTGAAGATTTGATTTTAGCTTTAATTGAAATCTAAATCATTAAATTTATTATTTCCAGTATGTAAAATATTCTGCTGTGTTTCAAATAGAAATTATATAGATCGGAATCTCTACTTTTTGGCCGATTTAAGAAAATTTTGCTAAAAGCGGACATTTTCTTAATTTTAAGAAATCTGTAAACAAAACAAAAATATCGGTTTTAAAAATCTTCCGAAAATTAGCAAATTTAAAATTAAATTAATCTGATTTGAAATAAAGGTTACTTATAGCATAAAAAAGTAATATGCAAGCATTTCTTAATGACGAATACTGTTTTTCTTTGATCTTTATTGACGTATCGATAGGTTCCGAGGAAGAACAGCCAGTATGGATGACCAGAATTAACATAAATTTACGAAATCGAAGTGAACGCATTTTTTTTTTTCGTTTTTAACTACCAAGTAATTTTTACAAATTAACATATTTTCAGCAATGATCTAATATTTTATTGACTTTTAGTTGCGTTTGAAGATGCTTTATGAAAAAGATTTTAAAATTTAAAGTACTATATAATTTTCTTAAATTAATTTTAAAATTTAGTAACAGATAAAATTAAAATAAAGTAAACAAGGAAATTAACATATTGATCTGGAATTTTTTTTATAATAATTAAAATATTGTTTAATCATTAATAGTTAATAAACTTTAATTAACATTAGCCAAAAATCATTTTTCTTTTTTCTTCAATCCAAGCACGTGACCTTTTCATAATAATGCCATGTTTAGGCTATCATGGATGAAAAAAGGGAACAATTAAAGTGAAAAAATAAAAAACAATTTTAAAAATAGAATAGTAAAACAATGTTTATTAATTTTTCCAATTTTGGATTAATAAATTTTGTGTCTACTTAGTTACAATATCACATGCAGGAAGTAGAGTAATACAGAATTTTAAACGGTTTTCAAACTTATAATTAAAATTTAAAAAATGAAAAACTTCTTGTAAAAATTCATTATTCATCAAAAATTTTGTTTTCTTCAGACAATAGTGTCCTTAATGTAACTTTTTTACAAAAGCAAATAAAAGCTTTTCTAATTAAATTATGTCATAGTTTGGTTACATTTTTTTTAGTTTAACATTCAGAGCAGATTTTCAGATATGAAAAAGTTCTAAAAGTAAATTTCACATTAAAAGTCTATCTGGTCAAGGCTGATTAAAATGTATTGCCTGACTTTCTTTTCCCTATGGCAGCATTGTCAATTGCTGGGAAACTTTTAATGTGCACTTTCTTTCATACAATACTAGAAGAAAATTTTTTATTACATATGATTTTATGCAATTTATTAGGTTATCCCATAAGTTCTGTCCAAATTTTAACTTTTTGTTAAAATGAACGAAATTTAAAGAGTATTTTATAATGTCTACTAGAGCTGAACATTATTTTTATGTTTAGATGCATTTAAACTGATCAAATTTTATTTCAGAGAACAATAAAATTAAATTTTGTTTGATTAAAACCCTGATAAGTTATTATTTTGTAACACATGTATCTGGATTTGAGGTTGTTTTCAGACAATTCATGAGACACCCATTTTCCAAGTTTAGGAACTTTTCCAAGTTGTTGAAGATGACGATGAACAGTTGCATGGTTTGAACTGAGAACCACTGCCGATTCCTCAACTGATAAAGCAGTATTTTCTTCAAGGGCTGCTTCAAGAAGCTTTTCATCAAACTCAACTGGACGTCCGGTTCGATCTTCATCTTCAAGGGTGAAATCTCCACCTCTGAATTTTGCAAACCATCTTCTGCAAGTTCTTTCATTCACACATTCCACTCCATAAAGTGAGTGAATGTTTCTAGCCACTTCGGCTGCTGAGTTTCCTTTCTTGAACTCATAAAGCATTATGTGCCTCAAATGATTCTTGGCTACTTCCATGTTAGCAGGGTTTTAATCAAACAAAATTTAATTTTATTGTTCTCTGAAATAAAATTTGATCAGTTTAAATGCATCTAAACATAAAAATAATGTTCAGCTCCATTAGACATTATAAAATACTCTTTAAATTTTGTTCATTTTAACAAAAAGTTCAAATTTGGACAGAACTTATGGGATGACCTAATATATATGTAAATGTCAATTTCTGTCTGTCTGAATCAAATTGCTGCCTAAACCTGTGGACCAATATTGATGAAATTTTGCAGACACGTTAAACTAACATCCAGTTTGTTACAAGGCTTTTTTATAAAAAAAAATCTTTAATGGGACCACTAGGGCCTCTAGATTACAACTCTCCACCTGGACTTATGCAAAATACTTTTTAACACTGTGTTCAAGCAAGGGAGGTAATTGGTCTTGCAAACTTTTTAGAAATTAAGATACATGTGTTACAAAATAATAACTCTTATAAAGTTTAAAATTTTAAACAGATATGGATCTTTGTTCGATTTTAAAAATATGGGGACAACATCTGAATGAATCATGGGCTATTTTCTAAATAAAATATTTATTTAACACATTAATTCAACATAATCTATTTTTCAATATTATCTCCGTGGTGTGTTTACACTGCAAAAAAAATAATTTGTTACAAATTTTGCCATGTGCATCAGTAATTTCACCAGTTTCAAATTTATTAAATACAAAGAAGTTGGCTTGGTCCATTAGGGTCATTTATACATAAAATAATATGTAAATAGAGCTTATTTGCGAATAGAAACTTAAGCACATATTTCAACCTACTTTTAAAAAAAGCATGTTGTGGTTATTAAGTTTGGGGCATTTTTTCATCATGTGTACTTATTTTTTAAAATTCAACTTGCCATGGCTTTTCTAGATATCTCGGTATATCAGTTACTTTCCATGTGGATAAAAGCACTGGTTGAATAATCCAAAATGTGACTTAACCCAAAGTGTTGTAAGTTCAATACCTGGCCATAGCAGAGGGAACAAAAAATTTGGCAAGTTGAGTTACAAAAGAGAATTAACTGATACTGAGATATCCAATACATTACTTATAGGCATGGCATATGGAATTAGAACAATCTACCTCTGTGGATTAAATAAAGGGGTTGGTTTGAAATTCTAATGTATATCACCTGAAGAAGGCTGGAGCATACAATGGTTGAAACCTTGTGAATATAGACAGTTTATATCTACAGAAGTAATGTACTTTCTTCATTCCACTATCAACCAACCAAGCGTTTCAGCATTAATGACCCATAGTGGTTGAAATGCTGGTAGAATAACCAGTCAATCTTCATTTGCCTTATTTTTCACTTCAGGTTATTTTTTTTTTCATTCTTCTGTTAGTATCAGTATCGTTATAATTTTTTCAAATTCTTCTTAATTCACAAACTTTACTTAAATGAAAACATTTTTTCACATAATCCTCATATATATATATATATATATATATATATATATATATATATATATATATATATATATATATGTGTGTGTTTTATGTGTGTGTAACAATTGAGGGACAATGTACAAAATTTTGACATGAGATGCACAGAAATCATGACCCCATTCATGTCCACAAGCAAAAAGATATTGTGCTGACAAACTACAAAGCAATTCCCTTATTTCCCTCTTTCCACAAACTACGATCAAAGCGAAAGTAGTAATGGAAAGTAAACATGAAAAGAAACAGATACACAACTGCAAGGAATGTAAGTGTTGTAACCTAGAGAAGGTTACTGAATAGAATAATCAAATGAAGGTTGGTAATGAATGATAATACTTAGGACAAGAACAACACATATAAGATTCACCAGCAGCATGTAGAAGTAGTAGTTAAGTGCTAGAAGTGAGTCAAATGAATTCCACAATGAATCTCCAACAGCAGACCAACATACAGTAAATACTACTGTATTTATGTGAATGGGGACATACCCACTATCATCCATAGATATGCTACAATGGTGATAAAGGGAGGGGTAGAGAGAGAGAGAGAATAAATATGTCAGACAAAACTTGGCCAAGGTTTATATTTTATTTCAGCTTGAATTAATTTTCACATAAAGTTACTTTTCTTCAAGGTGTCTTGGATTGTGGGATCAACTATTGCTAGCACTGATGTTTTAATTTCTCAGCAAATTTAACTCTCAAGGACACCCAAGGAATGTCACAAAAGCCCGCATACAAAAGCTATGAGGATAAAATATGGATATCTTTGCTGTGGTGTTTATAAATTGCACGCTCTTCAATTATTAATGTTAACAATGAACTATTTTAAATTACAAAATTTTACTTGGATTAAACAAAAATTACTTACAATATAATACATATTATAATACATTCCTTCCTGCTATCAGTTTTGTTGGCACAGTTACACTAGTATATATTTAAATCAAGTGGAAAATAGCACATTAATTATGGAAATTATTTCATGATTACTGTGTTTTTTTTCCCAATTGTTAACTATTAGTTTAATAACTAGAAGGTGGTATTAACAAAAATCTTCTCTTCTCCTTAGCATTGATGAAAGTGATGTTTTTTTTTTTTTTATTTGGCAGAGATGCCTGCAACTGATAATCTTGCACCAGTTGGTGCCAGCTATGGACTTGATCATTTTGCCAGCGATGTTAGTCCAAGATGAGGTCTAAAAAGACTTAAAAATCAGAAGTTATTTTTTCAAGATCCATATTTAAATTGTTTCTGAATTCTCAGTCTTCTGGTCTTAACTGCATACATTTCATAAGATACGACATAGTGGTGAAGCAATCTTGTTTCACTGCAAAATGTTTGATCTTCACTGGCGGCAACTGCTGCTTCATTATTGAAATAATAATAATAATTACATGTATCTATCATGATATCGACTGCTTTCATATATTATTCACTGCCCCTACATCATTTATGTCTTTTTTCTTCACAGATCCTTTGGCTGTATCAAAACCACAGTGGTTATTGAGAAATTCAATGAAGAATTTCATGAAAACACAGACAAATATGCTACATGTTAAAGTTATGGGTCTACATTGTTAAAAGCATGAAAAAACTTTAACTGGCAAGAAATAATGTACTTTAAAATGTATGGTTTATCTTTCTACAAAAAGACATTTGGTGTTATGTATGAATAAACAGGAAAGATAGACCATATTCATGTGACATCTGCTAAACTGTTGTGAAGTCAGATATAATAGGACAGATGGAAACACATATTACAAAGAAACCATATTCTTGTGAAGTTTGCGGATCTGCATTTTCACAGAAATCACATTTAGCAACACATATGCGTACACACACTGGAGAGAAACCATACTCTTGTGAAATTTGTGGATCTACATTTTCACGGAAGTGGCACTTAGTGACACATATTCGTACACACACTGGAGAGAAACCATATTCTTGTGAAGTTTGTGGATCTTCATTTTCAGCAAAGTCAAGCATAGTGACACATATGCGTACACACACTGGAGAGAAACCATATTCTTGTGAAGTTTGTGGATCTGCATTTTCACAGAAGAATGATTTGGTCAATCATATGCGTACACACACTGGAGAGAAACCATATTCTTGTGATGTTTGTGGATCTGCATTTTCACGCATGTCACATATGGTTAATCATATGCGTGCACACACTGGAGAGAAACCATATTCTTGTGAAGTTTGTGAATCTGCATTTTCACGTAAGGCAAATATGATCAATCATATGCGTACACACACTGGAGAAAAACCATATTCCTGTGAAGTTTGTGGAAATGCATTTTCAAGGAAGCCAGCTTTGGTCAGTCATATGCGTACACACACTGGAGAGAAACCATATTCTTGTGAAATTTGTGGATCTGCATTTTCATGGAAACCAAATTTGGTTGGACATATGCGTACACACACTGGAAAGAAACTAGATTCTTGTGAAGTTTGTGGATATACATTTTCACAGAAGTCAAATTTGGTGAAACATATGCATACACACACTTGAGAGAAACCATATACTTGTGAAAATTTATGGATCTTTATTTTCATAAAAGCCAAATTTGGTCAGGCATATGCATACACACACTGGAGAAAAACTATAAAATCTTGAATTTTGTGAATCTCTATTTTCATGGAAGTGTTGTTTGGTGAGTCATCTGTGTGTACACACTGGAGAGCAAAAGTTTTCTTGTGATGTTTGCTGAGATGAGAGGACAGAAACCCTATCTTAGTGCACATTTAGTTTCTGAATCGGTAGAAAATACTTTTTGGTGCATCATGTGAAAACTCATAGAAATGATAAAAAAACTTTCTTCATAGGTTTGCGGTTTTCTGAGAAATCATATTTTGTCTGCAATATGAATCATATTCTCGTAAGAACTGTAATGCATTATTTTCAAATACAGCAAAACGCAATAGCGATGCAACACTTCTTATAAGTGCGCATCCTGCATCACAGCTGCATAAAAATCTTAATGCAGCAACTTCCCCATATTTGCCTGCCAGGGATGTAACTAAAGTATCCTATGAAAAGAGATACACTGTGCAAAATCAACCCATAACAATTATGGCATAATTAAAAGAATTTGTTGTTGGTTGATACTAAGTGAACGTCATCGATTTAATTTCAAATGTAACTAATATATTCTTTCCGTAAACCAAATCAGAATCATTTGTTAGATGGATAATATATGGATGGAAATTAGTGCATAGATATTTTTTTTAATTTTGGATTTTTTTTTTCCTAAACACTGCAAAAATCATTTGATGTTTTTCTTTCAAATACTCTTTACTAGTTTTTTCTTTATGTCTTTCATCTTTTCTTTGCTTCTTTCTTTAATCAGTGGGATGTATGGGTGGCATGAAATAGACATCGATGTTGCCTTACAAGACACTTTATAAACACATGGGTGCTTCTAAAAACGTACACATGTCGTAGAGAAACCATATTTTTGTGAAGTGTGTGGCTCTGCATTTTCAGTCAAGATAGTGTCAGTGAAAACAAATTTTGTCTAAAAAAAGAAGTTACTTTGCAAAATAAGCCAATTTTTGATGTTTGACCATCTCTTGGGCAATAAAGATTTATTCTCCATCTCTCCTATTTCCTCTTCCTCCTTGATCATTACCACAACTTATCAATTTCATTAGAATTATTTCTAACCAGAGAGAGAAAGAGCGAGAGAGTCTCCCTACCTTTCCTTTTCCCTAATTTAAATTCTGTTTTACAGACATTAGAGCAAATTGACTTTCTTTCATTCCAAATGACACATTTAGCTGTCATGAAATTTCTTAGAATTACTGCGGCAGTTTGTGATGTTCTGATTTCATCGGAACATTAGTCATGCTTTAGACAAGATCCCATTTTTTTTCCCGAGTGAAGAAGAGGAAAAGTTATAATGATGCTATCAAAACAAGATAAAACACATTGCTGGTCAGCAAACTATTACAGCTGCATTTTCTGCTATTTCTACGTCTGAATCCCTTCCAGAGCCTGTTTTGTCCCCCGAGAGTAAGTCAACACAGCCTGTACCAACATCTGAGGAGTCAACTGGGGAAGAGTTGCAATCTTTTCTCAAGTAGTGGCTCTCAAAATACAAATGTCTAAACTTTTCAGATGAAAACTTTATGTACTGTGACATTTATACTAAATATAAGAAACAGGCACATCTCTGCATAAATGAAATTCTGCATCAACTTTTGGCACCGCACCCTCACTCACCATGTTTTAATCTCTATTGGAATGATTGCAAAATATTTTCCCCTCCCTAATTTATAGGCAGAAGTACACAAATGCATACTGTAATTTTTTACTAACCAGTAAAATATGCCCGTTCTCTGTTTCATTTGACTCAGTCCAAGTCTGTCCTGTAATCAGAATGCTATGTTTAATTATCCAAATTTGCTTTTGTGTGTCAATCCCAATTCTTAGTGAACTTTTTATCATATTACTGTTGCCTTATTGCTGTTAATATACCTTTTATATATATTGTTTGTTTACTTTATGTAACTTTTTTTTTGTCCTGTTCTTTTCTTCTTCTTATTGTTTATTGCAAACTTTGTCAATTCTGTTTGTTGGGCAGTCAGATTTAACCATGGCCACTCACTCTACAGATATAATTTAATAATTAAAAGATCCTTTGTTCTTTTTTCTTATTAATAATAAATATTTTGACAATAAAACTTTGTTTTTATTACATTTGGACCATTTTTTCATCACAGTCTGCTGATCTTTTAGGAAATCGGTGGAGGTACCTATGCTAAATATTTCATAGTGACTGAGTTGATTAATTGTCTCAATTAAAATCCCAGTTGATGTAATTGATTATAGACACTGTTGAGGTGATGAGAATAATTCATTAAATACCCTTATTATTTTTTTGCTACTTATGGTCTACCATATCACCATTTTCTTTTTATTCGGATTTATGAAATGCCTTGTTCACATGTAGTAGTCTCACCTCTGTTTTATTTGTTAACTTATTTTAGTGCTATTTAAGTTGTTATAGAAAATATGGTTGGGAGCATCATTGATTAATTAGTGCCAAATGTTTAAATGTATTCAAGGGAGATTACTTACATTTTTTTTAAAGGAAAGTTTGCCTAATCTGATATGCTTTTTATAAGAAACCTGAGTCAACATATCCAATTTATTAAAAAACTTTGTTGCCATAATTCTTACAAAATATAGTTTCGTCATTGAACTGTTTTTATATTGAATTTTTGTATTTAATTTTAATAAACTTTGTTCCAGCAGCTTAAAATAACTGTCATAATTCTGAAATATATATTTTAATTGAATTGAGATTAAATGTAAATACTGATTTTCTTTTAAATTTATTGAATCAACAGAAAAATATCTTCTGTAATAAGTCTCAAAAAAGAACAATTTCTTAATTAAAAGGTGATTAAGTCTAAATAATGTTTTTTATTGAATTTATTAAAATCTTTCAAAAATTCTCAAAGAATATAAGTAATATAATATATTAAGTAATCTTTTAAAAAGTTTTGTTCAGTCAATTTATAAAAGCAAACATTTTCCTGTCATAATTCTCAAAAAATAAAGTTTCTTAATTGAACCGTATTTTGTTTAAAACTTATTGATTCAGTTTAAAGAAAAACAACTTTTGTTTTGTCAATATATAAACTTTGTTCTCTCATAATTCTCAAAAAATACTTTTTTAATTGAATTGTGAGTAAGTGTAAAATACTGTTTTTGTAATTATTAAATTTAATTAAAAAAACAACATTTTTTTGTCAATTTAAGTGACTTGGCCTGATTTGTCCACTACCCTGACTCCTGAAATCTCTAGCCCTGCAGTTTGTATACAATATATTATTAATAAACCTTAAGACCTATGGAATTTCCCAGGGACACACAAAAATCACCATATGTGGGCCCCAGACTATAACATTAAAAACCATTTAGCATCACTTCCCCATCTTTATTGTTATCCCTCCAGCCTTCTTCAGGTGTCCGCCGATTCAGGTAGTCAATTAAAATTTTGAACTGAACTGTTTATTTAATCTACAGGAATAAATTGTTTTTGTTCCAGTGTCTATGACTGGGTATGTCTTGGCCTGTTCTTATTTAGTACTGCTCACCCTGCTTCTACTGAATCCAAATTTGCACTACCCAACACAGGGATTGAACACGCAACTACTATGTCACCAAATTCACAAACCTACACTTTAATTCAGCAGGTTATTATCCCAAACTTAGAGCCTTAGTACTTCATGCCGGTCAGCATTCAGAACTTCTTATTTAAAAAAAAAAAACGATAAAAAGTGTTGTCTCTTTAATCTGTGAATTCAGGTTGTGTAATTTTGAAACACAAATACATCGTTTGGGAGCATCACTGATTAATTAGTCCCATATGTCTTGGCAGATTCAAGGGAGATTACTGAAATATCTTAAAGGAAAATTCACCTGATCTGATTGACTTTTTATAAGAAACCTAAGTCAACACATTAGATTTTTTGAAAAAAAAAACATTATAATTTAATAAAGGCTTATAATTTTGAAGTGTTATTTTGTTTTATATTCGCTTATTGTCCAAACAAATATCTGTCTTTACATATAGTTTCTGTGTAAGTTTCTGCGATGAGGAGTTATCTTTTACTATTTTCCTCATTTTTGTTATTACAACATTTCAAGTGTTATATCCTCTAGGCTTCATCATGTGTATGCCAATCCGGGTAACCTACTGAACTGAAACCTTTATTTAATCTATGGGAACCTTGCCTTTAATGACTTCACAAAAGCATGCAATCCTGTGAGCACAGACAGCTTCTTTAAGATATTTGAAAGAATCTGTTGTCTTCTGAGATACCTCAAGATTGTCCAGTTGTTTCATGCACACATGAAGTGTGCCATAGAATTTGGTGACTCTTATTGAAATGCTTTCAATATCCGCACCGGTGTGAAGCGGAGTTGTCAGCTTGCACCTACCTTATGTGGCATCTTCTTTATGGTCATGTCAATACGTGCGTTCGGGGCTTTAATTGAAACTGATGGCATCTACCTGCACAGAATAAATGGAATCCAAAGTTTGTGAGGTGCTTATTAGAGACATGCTTTTCACAGATGATGCAGAGCACACTCTGAAGACCAACTGCAGCAACTAATGGACAAATTTTCAAAGGCCTGTCAAGAGTTCAGTCAGACCATCAGTCTAAAGACATGATGGTTCAAGGTGTTGAGCATGCTCCACTGTTTCAAACACCTTTTCTTTAGACATAGATGTCAACAGATGGATTGGTTGAGCTGCCAACATGTCTGCCAGGCTGACCGCATGTGTCTGGGAGAGTAGATAACTTACTACAAACACCCAAATGGCTGTCTATAGGCCATGTGTCATCAGCCTGCCACTCTACAGCAGTAAGATTTGGAGCCTCTATTCGAGACAGGAGAGACACCTAGCACCTTTCAACTTTGCTTGGACATGTACACTGTGTGCCAGTTGGGAGGTTTCTGGAGGTCCTCCTGTATTAGAAAGTGGTTGTTAGCAAGAGGGTGACCTCATCTTCACTTCAAGAATGTCTGCAAAAGGGACATGATGGTGCTGGACATTGATAGGTGGGAAGATATACTATTTACATTATTCGGAGAAATTGGAGAGAGGAATTAACAGGAGATAATTGACATCCATTAGACATGGCACATAGAACTAAAACAGTCTACCCCAGTGAGTAAAATGAAGGGCTCAGTTTGACATTCCAACCACCTGAACAAAGAGCATACAACAGCCAATACGTTATATGATAAATATGGCAACAAAGATGAGAACAATAGTCCGAATAATGTAAATAGTGTACATAATACCTCATCTCAGAAATATAGACAGATACAGGTGGGATGATGTTGCCAGTGATTGCTCATGCTGGAGACACAACACCATGCAATGGAGCAGGGAGAGGAGAAACAAAAGCTTGGCTGCTGGGGAAAAGCATGCTTAACAAAACGAGATGGCGACACCAGAGGAGAGGATGTTCACACGCATTTGCTGCAATCGAGACTGTCACTTCCATGTCAGCCTGTTTAGCCATAACATGTACCACTATCATCAGGTGAGGCATAACTCTCAAGATCAATGGATGCCGCATATATACCTATATGCTTATTTTAAAGCTTATTTACTTATATACATTGATTAAAGCTTACATGTATTTATATTATTTTTTAAAATAAATTCTGTTTGCTTGTATGAGCATTTGGCAAAGAGTGTGGAATCAACAAATCCCAAGGCTTGAAATAACTGTTCAACAGCTTTTATTTGTGGTTGAAAGAGAGAATTCAAAATACTGGCATTTTGCAGGGAAAATAGTGGGATTTTCAAATTAACAAAGTTTGTAGATATCTTGTACACCGTATGCTGGATGGGAGTGTTCTGAAGGTCCTTCTGTATGGGGAAATGGTCGCTATCAAGTGGACGACCTCATCTTCACTTCAAGGATGTCTGCAAAAGGGACATGACGACAATGGACATTGTGGAGACACAATTTACACTGTTCGTTGGAGCAGAGAGAGGAGAATCATGCATGACAGAAAGATAACGAGAAGGTAATATCAGGGGAGAGGGTGTTCACATGCATTTGCTGCAATCGCGACTGTCACTTCCAGCCTGTTTAGCCATAACGTGTAGCACTATCATCAGGTGAGGTATAACTCTCAAGATCAATGGATGCCGCATATATACCTATATGCTTATTTTAAAGCTTATTTACTTATATACATTTATTAAAGCTTATATGTGTATTTATGTTATTTTCAAAAAAATTCTGGTTGCTTTTATGAGCAATTAGCAGAGTGTGTAATGACCAAATCCCAAGGCTCGAAATGACTGTTTATGTGGTCGAAAGAGCGTTTTCCAAATACAGTGTAACCCGGATATAAGAGACCCGGATATAAGAGAGATTTTCTCTGGTCCAAGATTAGAGCCTGTGTTAATGTATATAAATTAGACCAAACCCGGATATGAGACTTCTCCGGTCCCGACAACTCTCTTATATCCGGGTTACACTGTAGTGGTATTTCCCAGTTAACAAAGTTCATAGATGTTTTATAGAGAGATAATTCTCCATTTGTTCCCATGGGTGATTTGGGAGATCTGAGTGTGAGACTTCTAGAACTGGTACAAGTTTTCTGCAGCTAGAGTTGTGCATACTTTTTCCTTTGGGTATGTATTTCCCAGGGAGAATTTTCCACCTGTTCCCACAAGGAATAAGAAATCTGAAATGAAGCTTCCAGGAAAGGGCAATGTGTTTCTGCAGCGAGATTTGAATATCCCTCAGAGCTGGCCTTGAAGTTAGAGGCTGCAGAGGGGAAAAATGGAAAAAAAGGCTGAATATGGGTTCTGGGACTTCTGGTTATGCCCTGCTGATTACTTAAAATATTGCTGACACATACAGTTTGGTGCCCTTGCTATTTGCCTTGAGCTTATGCATAAGATCCAAAGAAGAATCTGCAATATTATTTGTCCTGATCTGGCAGCACAGCTCCAGTTACATTCCCACTGCCATAAGGTTGCCTCTATGGTAATCGTTCAAATGAGCTCTTCACTATGGTACTTGGAGCTTTTGAATTTAAGCGTAGCACTAGACTGCTCTGTAGATCTCACCAGTTACAGTTGAGCAGGCTAGATGTAGCCATAAATTCAATGTTAACAGTTTCTTCATTTACACTTCTCACTTGTGGAACTCCCTTCTGACTCCATGGTTTCCAGCCAACTTTAGTCTGCAAAAATTTAAATGCAATGTCAATCACTATCAACTGCCCATCTGATTACTCTCTTCTCTTTATGCTCATCATTAATGTTTCTGTTCCTAATTCTTCCACACCCTGTAACCCCTTGTATTTTAGGGGCGCTAGTGACTTGCTTAGGGTGATATCAATTAAAACAAAAAAAGTATTATACATGGCAATTGTTCTGATGAGCTTTTCTACTTGGTTATTTGACTTCATGAATATAAGCACAGTACGAGATCTTATTTTTCTGTTGAAATTGCCAGATGTAACCGTAAGTTTTATGCTGACAGTTTCTTCTCTCACACTTCTTGCCTGTGTAACTCTCTTCCAGCTTCTTGTCACTCTGTCAGTGGGGTTTCAAATTACGCCAACTACACCGCTGCAAGGGGTAAAAGTTCCCCAAGAGGGGCACCTGTTTGCCATGAGTGACAACCAGTGTTGTCTGAGGATGGGATCCTGGTGGCTGAGTAGTTGATGACCCTGTAGTTTATGAGGCCATTAACTGCAACACTCCACTTTGGCCCTTATTTAGATTAGATGGGCAGTCAGAGAGACCTGATCTGATCATTTGGCTGGTCATGTCACGCCCTGTCATATGTAACCCATGTTAAACTTACAGCTAACACCACACTTCTTCCCCAATCCACTACTAATACATGACTAATTTATTTCCAAATAAATTATAGAAAGTGGTAGATCAATTGGTTCAAAAGAAAAAAAAAAATCAACATGGCTGATTTACCCCCTGTCATTCTGATGTACTTAAACCGAGGAAAATAAGGAATTACAGGTGCTTGAAGTTCCTCTCAAGGTGGGTATACCATCTACATATCCCTGTCATGGCAAGGTGAATAGGTTTCAGCAAAATTTTTTCAAGGATTAAAAACATTTTCATGAAGATATCTTAAATAAAACTGACATACTTATCCATTCAGAGAAACATTTACGGAGTATTTGTAATTTTCCACCTTTTTATATTCATAATGAATTGGTTAAATTATTCTGTCAATCTTGTGTTCCTGTTTGTTTTGTTTTATGACATATCAACACCAATGGATTATTTAATGCTGACAATTTTTTAATATATTTAATCATTTTTTTCAAGCAAAAACTATAGTGGGCCTTACTTCTTCCAAAAATAATTATTTCCTATTTATTTTGGAGGGGAATTTAGATTTTATTTTTAAGTAGATAAAGTTTTACTTTTAAACATTTATGGAGTTTGGTTATTGGGGTTTGTTCCAGTATCAGAACATGGTATGTCGGTGGACTGCAATAATAAGCATGAAGACTTGGTTGAAAACTCAAAGGTTAATTTTTATTGATGCAAAATGCAGAGGTAAGAGAACGGTTGACCTCAAGCCAACATGACATTGAGAAAGGGTAGCCATTTTGGGTAATTTGCTTATTAAGCCCCGCAGTAAGTATCAGATGAAAATTTCCTGAATAGTTATATCTAGGTGTAAATGTGCATGCTTAATTAAAAAATAACAAAGAAATTTTGATAAAATATACCATTTTAGAGTTATCGACAATAAAAGTTCAGACTCATTCGCATTGTTGGCTGCTACAGCACGACAGCCATTACTGGCATTGTTTGCATACATTTGCTGCTGAATAGACATGCATGGAAAATTACCTTGTTAATAGCCTTTTTACTGATCTTAGTAACTTCAATTACTGAGCAACTGAGGACTCACTGTGTGTGCAATACTCAAGACAAGTTAATGTCAGTTCAGCAGCAAATATATGCAACAGTAATGGCTGCCAGTAATGGCTGCCACTAGGCAAATGAGTCCTAACTTTCACAGTCGATTACTCCGAAATGGTAGACTTTATCAAAATTTCTTTGTTACTTTCGAATTAAGCATGTACATTTTATGTGACCAGAAACCCTTTTTATTATGGGAGAATTAAATTCTTTATATTTATTATTACTTTATTTTTCTTTCTCTCACACATTAATTACTATTTTGAAAGAGAGTATGTTAGAGTAAACTGTGGATGCAGTTATCTCCCTTTTCGAGGAACTCCCTAAAAAGGGGTTCATTTTATACTTCCTGTAAATTGTATCTGTTGTCAGGCAGTTGGTGAATAAACCTGTTACATTGTCCATCTCTTGCTCCATTCTCTTCCTACATACTTCTTGTTGTTATAATATGTCCACTTGCTATGCAATTCCAACAGAGTAGAAGCAAGATACATTGAGAATTTGAAAAGTGATTATGTATAAATTTCAAGTAATATTTGTATTTGAAAAAAAATCTTTAGTGAAATAAAATTTAGCAGAGACAGATATAACTTATGCTCAACATTAGTTGTGTTGAATATTTGTTTTATGAATTTAATTTTTGGAAAAATAAGACTTGCTATAGTTTTTTGCTTTTCATAAAACTTAATTGAAAATTATTTACTCTTTTAGGTTACAAGCCAGAAAAACAATGAAGTTTATTTTTGTAAAGATTGAATAAAAAATTATTTTCTATAAAATGGGCGAAAATTTTTTAATAAGTAAATAATACACACACGTACATGTATTGTAGTTTTTAAGTTTTAGCCAGACACATACACACTTGAATAAATGAATATAAAACTTTTTTGTCAACTAATTGTATTTAATATTCTTCTTTTAAATTCATTTTGTTTTAATATTCATTTTTTAAAGTTACACTTTTATTTACTATAGATGTGAAAATAAATTCAAGAACATTAGAAATTTAAAAAATACATATATGTATAGTGTTTCTATATCTGTATCAGCAGAATTAAAAATTAGAAAAGAATGGGAATAAGAATCAGGAATAAGAATTATTACTATTCATTTTTACTTTTTAATTCTGACAAATTCTAATGCATTTTAATTTTAAAATATCTTCATAAATATAAATCATACGATGATAATTTTTTTTTTACAAAAAGCTGGCTTGGGTGATAATGAGTCTGTATACGTAATAACAATCTAAGTTTAGGGTGAAGTTTACGAATATAGAACTTTTGCAATTATTTGATTTTGTCCATATTTGACATATGTAGTGGAGAGAAAGGTGGATAAAAAAGATCAATTTACTTCTGTCTGATTGGTTCAATTTGGTCAAATTGGCAGCTGATCTAAAAAAATGACCTACAGTCTGTTGTTAAATGGGACAAATAGTAGCTTGTTAATTTTAACACCTCCAAAATGAAACTACTCTCTGAGAGTATCTGTTTTACCTTCTATCATCATCATTATCATCAAGTTAACTGGAAAGAATGAAAACGGAAGATAGTTCCCTAAATGTGTGTGAAGAAACTGTTAGCATAGAACTTATGGTTACATCTAGCCATTTTAACTGTCAAGAGATGAGACCATACCGCCAAAATTTATAAAGTCTAGGTATCATAGAAGAGAGTTCATCAGAACAATTACCATGAAAATATTTATAGAAAAGGCCCAGGGAAGCTACATGACGGTGGTGGGGAAAGTGACTGAAGCCAAGACGCCAGGTTAGGACCAATAACATTAGCAGATTCTTCTTTGTATTTCATCAAGAACCTTTATATGTATAGTAGAAGCACCAAAGAAGTGTCTGTAATGTAATTGATACAGAACTGGCATCTTGACATCAGACATTTTTTCACTTATGTGATGTGGCTTCCCGCTGACTTTTCTAAAAAATATTTTCATGGAAACTGTTTTGAGGAGCTTTTTTCCCTCGTACCTCAACTATATGAATTTATGTGTACTACTAGATTGGCAACTAGATTCTAACATTTTACTGTCAAACTAGCTAGTTACAACTCCGCTCCGCTTCTATTCTAACAGTTTTTTTTCTTGCACTTCTCACCTGTGGAACTCCCTTCTGATTACTTGCTTCCTTGACACTTACAATCTTCAAAAATTTAAATGCAACATCAATCACTATCTTCTGTCTTCCTGAACCCTGTTCCTTTATTGTCCTTTCCTCACTAAATTCTTAATTACTGCCTTTGATTGACTACATTGTCCTATTGGAGGAATATAATAATTCAATAACTCTTCAATTTCTTAATAATTAAAAAAAGACACATTAATGACTATTAAATATGGTATGATTTCAAACAGGTAAGACAATAATTACAAAATAAGCTATCGCTATTAAACTGGGTTTTTTTTTCTAAACATTTCACCCCAAGCAAGGCGGGAAGCCACTAGCACACAAGGGGTTACAGAGAGTTGGAGCGAGAACAAATAGGAGTGATTGTCAGAGTTATCTCCTCCTGTTCCTTAATCCTTCAACAGGGGTCTCTCTCCCCTGACTATAAATACTAGCTGACCCTTCTCTCTCTCTCTCTTTTTCGACTCAGGCCTTGGGCCGCAACCTCGTGCGGAGACGAGGTAAAACTTTCTCTTTTTCACTTAGGCCAATATGTGACATCTCACAGATACAGCGTTTCCCAAATTCTGGGAACACACTAAGAACAATACACGTATGTACGGACACTCAACACAACACACACACATAACTCCTCCATACAAACACTATGTAACTTTTCATGTTTTTGTGTATTAATATACTTGTTTACCCATAATATATATTTGTTTACCCATGTATATCGGTCTTGTTTGTTTTCTTTGTCTTCATTGGACTTAATTAAAGTCCGACATTCACATGTAGCTGGACCGGCCAACAGGAAAGTTTAACCTTCTGATATCTCTTCACATTCTCACCCCCACAGTCCGCTACATGATAGAGGAAAGGATGAAGAAAAGAATAGGGGATAGATCAAGGCATCTGGAGACATCAATTGACATTACATTTGAATAGTTGGAGATTATAGCTGTCAGGGAAACGGGAAAAGGGGGAGTTCCACAGGCGAGAGGTGCGAGACATGAAGCTATTGGAGTAGAAGAGACGCCTACATTTAAAAGTTTTGACAGTGAAAGGGTGAGATCAAGATGCCAGCCTAGTAGAACGCTTAAATTCATGAAGTCTGGGAACCAGCGAAAGCAGCTCATTGGAGCAGTTACCATGAAAGTATTTATAAAAAAGACCGAGGGAGGCGACGGCACGTCTGTGAGAGAGCAACTGCAGACGAGATGCAAATCAGGGCCAATTACATTGTATATCCGTCTCTGGATTTTATCAAGAACCTTGAGACAAACAGAAGGGGCTCCAGATCATATATGGCAACAATACTCCATGCAAGGGTTGAAGAAAATTATTGAACGAAATATTTATAACTAATTCTCTCTGAACTTACTGGCTATTTGTTTTGTTTTAGAGAAAAAGTAATCATTCCATATACAAAATCTAGTTAATAAATCCTTAAATTTACTAACTTACAGAGACATTTCTCACACAAATATTGTATTTTTAAAAGATTTTGAAATTTTTTGTTTACATTTTGTACCACCAAAAAATGGATACTTTTTCCGTAATGAAAGTAAAAAATCAACACTCTCTGTTTTAAAATATTTTCCAAAAATATAGGAATTATCCAGTTCAAATGAAAATTTCAGGACATAGTAATGAATGAATATTTTTAATAATGAATGGGTTATTTTAATAAAAAAAATCTGAGGAAATATTTTTTCGGGAGAAGTTTCTCACGTCTTTTTTTATCATGTGTTTACTTTTTAATTTAGATTCGGGGGTGTTTGTCCAATTTTTATACACTTATATAAAAAAATCACTTTTCTTTTTCTCGAGATGGAGGATTAAAATGCACCGTTTGGGACATACTTGAAAAGGGTAAAAAAATAAACACAATTAGGGGAGAAGAAAAGGTCCTTTAACTTTACAGGAAGAGAAAATGTTCATAAAAGAAAAAAGGGCTTGCTCGAAATATTTCTCTGAGCGCCTAAAAGTTCTTTAAGCGAGTAGAAGGTTGTTAAGAGTTAGAAACACTCACAGTTTTCCTCACAGTTCTTGAAGAGTAGGAAAATGTCGGTAGATATAGGAATTTTGCAGTTGAGTCAGTTCGTAGGTCGACGACAGAAGTCTTGTAGGTGAAAGGAGACAGCTTTCAACTGGTCTTTAATAGTGGGCCGACGTTCGTTCTCGACAGCCCTTTCGTAGGTAGTTCTTCTTTGGTTAAAAGTGGTTCCGAAGTTGACTTGTGTTCTCTATCGACAGTGGTCGAATTCTCGCTACCAAATAGGCGAAGATTCTCCAAATTTATGGAGATTTGGGAGGATGAGAAGAATCGTGGACTTTTCCCACCAAAATCAAATTCCAATAGATGGCTATATTATTAAGGGGGAGAGAGAGAGAGAGAAACAGTGATATATACACGAATGGTCTGGAAATTCAAGAGAGTTCCCTAGTCAGCAGGAGATGTTTGCGGACATAAACTCTCAGGCCATACATGTGAACTTTAGAGTCCTTTCTAAGGATAGGAAGGTAGCCAGGATTCGAGAAATCAGAGAAAGGGATTGACGAGTGAATGTTAGTTTTGCATCAAACATTCATATTTTTATCTGAAATTTTCACTTGTGTCAATGCTCTTAACATTTTCCCTTCAGCAAAATAAAACATTTCCTCTTGATGATTTTTTAAAAAAGCTGATCTAAATTTTATCTACATTCACAGAACAACAAAGACTGGAGATTTTTAATGAATCAGAGTTTTGGTTAACTAAAGATGAAAAGTTAGCTTTCTTTTATTTCATTTGTTTTTAGATCTTAAAACAATTGTTGATTAGAATTAAATTGTAAGCCGTTTTTCTCCTTTTTTCTATAATGTTTTACATTTATGAAAAGTAAATTATCTAAAAATGTAGATAGAATTTGATTGTTGGGCCGCAGAATGAGTGCGAGTTACCTCCCTTGTTGTTTGTGGTTACCTTATCAGAACAAGACGTACACCGCCTCTTTAAAGAGCATGCGTCATTGTAGTAACAACTACGTGGCGAAAAAGAGGTAAGCAGGTGTGAAATTCTCTATGTATTCAAATTATTGTTTTAATGTATGACAAATTATATAGAAAACTATTTATGTTTAATTTCACGTTGAAGAATCTACGAGTGTTATAACTGCGAATTCTACTTGCGAAAGAAACAATAAATTCTTCACCAGTTTTTTATACTTCGATGAGATCGCTAAAAAAAGAGCATCCATAGCATGATGAAAAAGACGCCAAACTTGACGAAAACAAAATTCTATCATCAAAATGTTTATGTTACTATTAAGAGGAAAGAACAAGGTATTTTTTAACTATTTTAAAAAAATTTTTTTCCTTCTTTTTAGAACATTCTAAATTTTGATTAAAAAAAACTTTTTTCTCTTTGTATCAGCGGAATTACTAAATAACAGATAAAATTTTAGCGGTTTTTTTTTTTTCTGTATGAGAGACACTAATTTGGAAAATCTTGCAAAAATAAAAAATAATTGTCGGATTTAAATGAAATTTTCAGAAACTATTCACAAATGATGGAAATTATTAAAATATGTTTTCCTTTTTCAAAGTCATGGCAAATATTTTTTTTTAATATCTATTACTCCCCAACCATAACTAATTTTATGAAAACTCTATAAATTCATTACCGTAAAATTTAGTGATTATATTAATTAAAAGCAGGTTTTGAGGAAAGCAAATGATGTTTGTTTGTTTTTTAATCAAACCACCTCTACCTGAAAATCAACTCTGAATTGTAACATACAAAACTCAACGAAACAAAGATATTATTTAATTTCAAATGCCTGTAGTTGCTTTTAGTTATTTTTATGAATATGGATAATATTGTCTAAAAGCAAAAAATCTTTTTCAATGAAAAATGAATTTTTCAAACAATTGTTATTTCTTAAATTATTTTATTTTTACCTTAAAGTTGTTAAATATTCTAAAATTAGTGAAAATGGTGTACAGTTTAGTCAATGCTGTTATTAAGTAGATCTATCTTTACAGATTATAAATTGTAATGTTTATTATAATTAACAGCCCAAAAGTGTATTAAGCATAGTTCCCTTCTATTACGGCTTTTAATTTTGCAAATTGTTTGTGCAAAGCACATGGGGAGAAGTTAATTTTATTTTTCAATTTCCACTGAGAATGGTACCTACAATCTAATTGTATACCATTCTTATGAAATTTTATCTCACTCTCAACAGTCTTATTTTAATTTTTTATAATATATTTTCCATAAAGCATCATAAACGTAAAAGTGAAAGCTAAGTACAAAAAAGAAAAACAAAAAAATTAGCATGCTGAAAGTTTTCCTTAAAAATAACAAGGTAAATAATTGGTTCACTTAAATCTAAATAATTATATCATGTTTGTTCTTCCATATGATAACTTTCCTTCACATAAGCTGTCAATATGTGATGAAATCATCACTCATAACTTGTCAAGTGATGCCAAACGTTAAGACCTGTTTTGTCTTATTTCCAAACTTTTTTTTTTTGCACAGAAAGTAATGTTTGTTTGTTTCAAAATATTTTAAATAAACTTTATAATTTTCTTAAAATAAACTTTGAAAAAAATTATAATTGATTTTTAAAAGAATTTTAAATGGAGATTTTCATTTTTTTATAAAGTAGAAAAAATGGTTGACATAATGGATTTTTTTGTCAATTTTGCTGACTCAAAAAAAACAAGATTTTTAATGAAAATTTTGAACATGATTAAAATTATAAAAATACCTCAAATACTTTGATCTTTCCTCTTGATAATAACAAACATTTAGACAATAAAATATTATTTTCATCAAGTTTAAGGACTGCTTTCATCATGCTATGCTTGTTTTTTAGAAAATTTTGTTGAGGTACCTAAGTTTTTACTTCTCGCTTCTACCCTGATAAAATATGGTTTTACGTAGACACCTCCACTGAATTTGAAGATTTCATTGTAGGCAACATACATAGATATATTTCAGGTACTTCCACTAATTTGGTATAAATTTTTGATACCTATGGTTTAAAATGAATTTTTAAAAAAGAATTATTGAAGATTTCATTTTAGCTTCAATTGAAAGCTAAATGATTACATTTACTATTTCCAGTCAGTAAAATATTCCAGTGTATTTCAAATAAACATTATATAGAATCATACTTTTTTTCAGAATCTCGACTTTTTGGCAGATTTCAGAAAATTTTCTTAAAAGCAGACATTTTCTTAATTTTAAGAAATTTGTAAGCAAAACAAAATTATTGGTTTTAAAAACTCTTCAAAAATAAAATATATATATATATATATGACATAAATTTATGAAATCTAAGTGAACACATTTTTTTTTTTTTTACTCGCTAATAATTTTTACAAATGAAAATATTTTCAACAATTATCTAATAACTTAATGATTTTTATTTACATTTATGAAAAAAATTTAAAATACTATAAAATTTTCTTAAATTTATTTTAAAATTTAATAATAGATGAAATAAGGTAACTTTATAATTTAGAAATAATTTCTGAAGACTGTTGGAACGTAGGGATATGAAAGAATTGCCCACGGGCAAAACATTTATTTACGTTTATATGAAAGGATTTTCCCTAAGGGGGACAATCCTTGAAATACATGACCTTTTGAACTTTTCAAACACCATACTTTGAAAAAATAAGATTTAAACACAAAAAAAAATAATAATAATTTTTAATTGTAAAATTTTTGTTAGGATGATTTCTAGTAAGCTTTTAAATTTTCGCTTAGTAAATATAGTTTTCACTTAATAATTTAGTAAACTGATTGTATCGGTGTTTAGAAAAATTAATACATTTTTTAAAATTTAATAGTTAAAAAAAGAAAAATGCAAACAATTCTTGTAAAAATTTATTATTCATCGAAAAAAATTTTCTTCAGACTATGATGTCCTTAGTATATATATTATTTATAGAAGCAATGAAAAGCTTATCTAATTAAATAATTAGATAGTTGCAGTTTTTACTTTACAATTTAGAGCAGATTTTAGAAAAGTTTGTTGTAGTTAGAAAAAAAAAAAATTAATGATTTACATTCTCCAAGGTGTCTTGCTTTTAAATAATATAAAATCATTCAGTGTGCGCTTTTAAAATCTAGAAAATTTTATGAAAATATTTCAGGTTTGGAGGTTAACAGATGTAAAAAATATATATATATATATATATATATATATATATATATACTTTTATCAAGATTTTCTAAAAATAATATTTTCAAAAATAAATTTATTCATTTGTGAATAAATCCTAAAAGTTGCATTAAAATCTGATAATTATTTGATTTTTGTGAGAATTGCAAAATTAATGTGTTTTTCACAGGAAACAGCAACATGAAAATGTCCATCACCAGATTGGTTACACCATCAACACAAAAAAACAAGATTCTTAGCACAAATTTCAAACTTGTTAGAAAAGAGTAAAAAATTTTTTAAAATAATTAAAAAATACTTTGTTCTTTACTCGTAATAATAACATAAACATTTTGATGATAAAACTTAGTTTTTATTAAGTTTGTGGCCTTTTTCATCATGCTATGCTGTTTTTCTGCAAAACATTGGAGGGATCTAATACATATATATTCACGAAATAGCTAAAATAGAGCATAGCATGATAAAAATGGCCTTAAACTTGATGTAGGCACCTCCACTAATTTGGTATAAATTTTTGATACCTAAAGTTTAGAATGAATTTTTAAAAATGAAAATGCATACTTGAAGATTTCTTTTTAGCTTTAATTGAAAGCTAAAGGATTAGATCAGGTATCTTCAACAATTCACAAAAAAAACAGCATAAAATGATGAAAAAATGTCTTAAATAAAAACAAAAGTTTAATTGTCAAAATATTTATTATTAAGAGGAAAGATCAAAGTATTTTCTAATTATTTTTTTAATTTTTTAATTCTTTCAAAATTTTGGTTAAAAAACTTCTTTTTTTTTTTTACATCAACAGTCATGTAATATTAACCATTAGTATTTTTAGTGTCTTTTTTGGTTGAAAAACACATTAATTTGGAAATTCTTCCAAAAATCAAACAAAGGATTTTTGTGAAACTTTCATGAACTTTATTCAATATTAAGTCATGTTAAAAAAATTTTTTTTAAATGTATTACTGCCCTCTTACTTAGTTTTATGAAAACTCAAAAATTCAATTTTTGTGGAATTTTGTGATTATATTAGTTAAAAGCAGAAGACTTTGAAGAATATAAATTATTTTAGTAAATTTTGACCTGATATTATCCAAAATTCAGCACTGAATTGTAAAATAAAAACCAAATAAAACTAAGAAATTTTATGTATAATATATGTTAAGGACATTATTGCCTAAGGCCAAAATATTTTGTCAATGAAAAATGAATTTTTACAATAATTGTTTTTTTTTTAATTTTAAAAACAAAATGTGATAAAGTTGTTAAATATTTTGAAATTAAGTTTGAATATGTGTAACTCTGGAAATGCTCTTATTAAATTTGAAAGATTATTACAATTTGTGAAGCATTTCTATTTTTACAATAATTTTTTGATGTGCCAAAAAAAAAACATTAAAAAGGTTCCAGCAAAACTACAGAGGCACAATTTGGAAATAATGCCCCATGTTTTAAGAGTTGTTTCTCCTGATAGCAAAGATCCAGCCTTATAATTTGCATTGATTTCATGTCTAATTCTCTGACTGACCGGCCATCATTGTCACATTTTCAAAATTTTTTTTTTTTTATTAAATATTTCACTAAATATTTTCTTTTGATTTTTAAACATAATCAATTTTTTTCTTTTTCAATAAGAGACATACTGCAATTATTAATTTTTTCTATTTTAGATTCAATTTTAGGCATGGAAACTGTGCAGGCTTTCAACATACCTTCATTAAAAAAGTACCTAAAAAATCAGTAAAATATTAGACTTTTGAAAGTATTTAATTTTTAAGAATTATTTAACTATAAATAAGCTGGTTCACTTAAAATTTGAAAATACTGTCACTTCTGCTCTTCCATCTGATAAATTTCCCTGATGTTAGTTGTCAATATATTGATGTAAACATCAATTCACACCTCCAATCACCACGGTTAGACATGATTCTCTTATTTCCAACTAAATTTTTTCTGGTAACAAATTAAGTAATGTTTGTTTCCAGAAACATTAAGTATACTTTAATTTGCTAATTTTCCTAAAATAATTTTTGAAAAAATATAATTGAATTTTTCAAAATTTTTAAATGGAGAATTTCACTTTTGTTTACAAAGTTGTCAAAAATGGTTGATATGATCGATTGTATGTAAATTTTACTGACTCAAAAAAACAAGATTTTTAACTAAAATTTTGGGTGTGTTAGAAAGGAGTAAATTAAAAAAATATTCAAAAAGTACTTTGGTCTTTCCTCTTAATAATAACATAAACATTTAGATGATAAAAATAATCAACATTGAGGCCTTTTTTCATCAGGGTATGCTCTTCAGCAAAATATTGAACATACCTATATTAGGTATGTTCAATAATTCGCTGAAAAACAGCATAGCATGGTGAAAAAAGACCCCAAATTTGATAATTTTTTTTATTGTCTAAATGTTTGTTATTAAGAGGAAAGAACAAAGTATTTTTGAATCCCTGCTAGCATGTCCAAAAGTTTAGTATATTTCAAATGGAAATTATATAGATTGAAAGACAATTATTTGCTCGCTTCACATTTTAAGACATTTGTAAACAAAATTTAATTATCATTTTTAAAAATCATCCGAAAATATGTTTGTGACATATTGTTTGAGTAAAATTAGCAAATTTAAAGTTAAATTCATCTGATTTGAAGCAAATATTACTCATATCATAAAAATCATTTCTTAAGCATGGCATCTTGATTTTCTGAGATGCAGATTGATGTAATTTACATGCTAATATGTTGACAGTTAAGTATGGATGACCAGAATTGATATAAACATAAATCTAAGTAAATGCAGTTTTTTGGTTTCTAACTTTTAAGTAATTTTTACAAATTTACATTTTCAGCAATTATGTAATATTTTAGTTACTCTAGTGTTATAGCCCTATGTTTAAAGATCCTTTATAAAAAAAATAATAAAATTTACTGGAAAAAGTAAAAAAACTATTAAAAAAAAAATTGTTTTCTAGGTTGTTTCTTCTTAAAAAAATAGTTAAAATAAAAATTACTTAATTAAGGTATGACCTACACTAAAATACATGAAATAAAAATATTTTAGCGTTTTAAAACTTTGAAGGGATGATGTGAATAGCCTGTTGAGACGTAAACACAAAATGAATAAAGAATTGCCGACAAGTGAATTGCTCAGTAAATTTAGGACAATTGTTACAACATGTGACCTTTCAATAATAATGTCAAGTAGAGACTTCCATACATAGAAAAAGGGAAATGTTTAAACTAAAAAAATTAATTATTTAAGAAATTTTTGTGCAAAATGACTTCAAATTTTGATTTGTAAATACAGTTTCCACTTAATTACAATATTACCTAAAAGAAAGGAAGTAATACAAAATTTTAAATTATTATAAATTATTTAATTAAAATATTAAACATGAAAACAATTCTTTTAAAAATTCATTATTCATCAAAAAAAATTTATTTCTTATGACAAGTGTCCTTAATAAATCTTATTTATAAAAGCAATAAAAAGCTTATCTAATTAAATACTGTCATAGTTTTATTACAATTTGTAGCTTACAATCTGTAAAATTTTCAGAGAAACAGCAGTAGTTTGAAAAAAAATTAGTGATTTACATTTTCTAAAAGCGCTCTACTTTTAACTAATAAAAAAACTTTTGGAAAGAAAATTTAATTTCACAAATTTTCATGAAAAACAAAAAAGTTTATATGATAATTTGTTTTGCTGTTTCACATAATATATAAAAGTAGAAAATAGCACATTAATTATGGAAATTATTACATTATTCCTGTTTTTTCTGATTGTTAACTATTAGTATAATGAATAGACTCTGGTCTTAAAAGATCTCTTCACTTAGACTCATGAAAATGATGGTTTGTTTTTATTGGGCAGATCAGCTATCACCTCTCATGTTTGTGATGTTGCTGGTAGGTCCAAGAAGTCTTAGCAAAGGATGTTCTCTTCTCCTTGGCACTGATGAAAATGATGGTTTGCTTTTAGTGGGCAGAGATGCCTGCAGCAGATAATCTCACACTAGGTGGTGCTGCCTATGGACTTGGTCATATTGCAAGTGACGTTTGTCCAAGAGAATGTCGAAAAAAATCTTAAAAATCAGCAGATATTTCTCAAGATCGATATTTGTATTGTTTCTGAATTGACAATGTTCTGATTTCAATCACATTTTATAAGATATGCTGTGATGGTGAAGCAATCTTGTTTCACTGCAAAATGTTTGATCTTCACTTGTGGTGGCTGTTGCTGCTGCATTATTCAAATAATAATTACACGTATCTCATAATATAGATCGCGTTCATATATTATTCACAGCCCCTAATAATATGTTTCTCCTTTTTTGTTCACAGGCTGTACAAGAACTGCAGGGCTTATTGAGAATTTCAATGACGGAAAAGACATTGTACTTTCCATGAAAACGCAGACAAATATGTGACATGCTTCATGTGAAAGTGATGGATCTACACTGTCAAAAGCATGACAATAAACTTTACCTGACAAGAAATAATGTACTTTGAAATGTGTGGTTTATCTTTATGCAAAAATACATTTAGTGTTATCTATGAATAAGCGGGAAAGATGAGCTACCTCCATGTGACATCTGCTAAACTGTTGTGATTTTGGACATAATAGGCCAGATGGAAACACATATTCCAAAAACCCAATATTCTTGTGAAGTTTGTGGATGTACATTTTCATGTAAGCCAAATTTGGTCAGTCATATGCATACACATACTGGAAAGAAACCATATTCTTGTGAAGTTTGTGGATCTGCATTTTCACGGAAGTCTCATTTAGTGAGACATATGCGTACACACACTGAAGAGAAACCATATTCTTGTGAAATTTGTGGAACTGCATTTTCACGAAAATCACATTTAGTGAGACATATGTGTACTCACACTGGAGAGAAACCATTTTCTTGTGAAGTTTGTGGATTTGCATTTTCACAGAAGCCAGATTTGATCAAACATATGCATACACACACTGGAGAGAAACCATATTCTTGTGAAGTTTGTGGATCTGCATTTTCACGGAAGTATGATTTAGTGACACATATGCGTACACACACTGGAGAGAAACCATATTCTTGTGAAGTTTGTGGATCTGCATTTTCACGGAAGTCTGAATTGATCAGTCATATGTGTACACACACTGGAGAGAAACCATATTCTTGTGAAGTTTGTGGCTCTGCATTTTCACAGAAGTATAATTTAGTGACCCATATGCGTACACACACTGGAGAAAAGCCATATTCTTGTGAAATATGTGGATTAGCATTTTCAAATAATTCTCATTTGAAAAGGCACACTCGAAATCATACTGGAGAGAAATCATATTCTTGTGAAATATGTGGATTAGCATTCTCACAGAATTCCAATTTAAAAAGACACATTCAAACTCACACTGGAGAGAAACCATATTCTTGTGAAATATGTGGATTAACATTCTCTGAGAATTCCAGTTTAAAAAACCACATTCGAATTCACACTGGAGAGAAATCATATTCTTGTGAAATATGTGGATTAGCATTCTCTCAGAATTGCAGTTTAAAAAGACACATTCGAACTCACACTGGGGAAAAACCATATTCTTGTAAAATATGTGGATCAGCATTTTCAAGGAATGACGAATTGAAAAAGCACATTCAAACTCACAGTTGAGAGAAACCAAAGCAGCATATCAGTGAATTCTCATTTAAAAGAGCACGTTCAAACTTATACTGGAAAGAAACTTTCTTTCTTGTGAAATACATAGATCAACATTTTCACATCGTTCAACTTTAAAAAGGTATATAAATATTCATACTGAAGAGAAGAAATGATTGAAACTTTGCCAATTTAGATATGTGTACATATGTAAGCATTCACCACAGAGAATTTTTACAGGTTTAAGGGTAAAAATTTTTTATGGATTATAAGTTTAATTTACAAGCCTAATAGAAACATTCTTGCAAAGTATGTCAGTTAAAAATTTTGCGTGATTTAAATTTTAAAATATATGACAACATTAAATCCTCCATATGATCCTACCTGTTTCAAATATGGAATTTAACATTTCCAAGAATTCATATTTAAAACCATTCTGGAGAGCAAACAGTTACTTCTGAAATTTGTGTGAACATCATAGCAAAGAAAACTAAAAGTGCAAATGAGGAAACACACTATAGTGAAACTATATTTTTGTGCTATGTGTGTGTTGTCCTTTTCATGGAATTGCTATTTTAAAATTCAGAAATGTGTATCCTATAGAGAAAACAAGTCTACATTGAAAGTAAAACAAAAACAGTATGAATTGCTGTATGACAGTATGAGGAGATGTGTGTACTTGAATTTTAACAGAAAATACTTTATAAAAATAGAAGGTAAAGTATCTTTAAAAGAGCCTTTTGGTTATGAAGCCAAACAAGATGAATTTTTATTGAGGATGTCTGTTAAACTCAAGCATGTTATTGATGTTTGAATTACCAACATAATTACCTTTCGAATTTGTCATAGATATTTGCTAATTTCATGGTATATGAAGAAACATGACTATACATAGCAATTAAAGAAATCTATCTGCCATAGTGTGTCCAGATCTCATTCTGTTATATTCTACATGTGTGTAAGGAAATGTAAGTTTGTCTGATGGCACAGGTGGCCAATCTGAAAAGTGCCAAGAACACCACCACCTGCCACTTGTTGAAAGAACATTGCTACATATAATAAACACTACAGTCTCAACACCAAAATAGAATTATGATTGCATATGTATGTATGCTCGAACACATGGATGTGTATCTGTGCTTAAACTTGGATTGTTTATATGGGTATGTTAGTGTGAACTAAAATGCATACACTTGTATGCATGTGTGTCAATGTGTGTGAGAGTGTCAACCCAAACAAACACAGAAGAAAATTCCCCCTAACCCCACCAAACATAATCAAACACAAACAAGCATAAATAGATCCAATTTTTAAATAAACCAGTTTGTCTGATGATTGCAAAAGCATGAAACACAAGGTCACAAACTCATATGCATACAACTGAATATGTTAGCTCTATCACTGATATTGTGCACTTTCCACTAAGTACTGTGCATATAAAATATATATATATATGACAAAGATGAGGACAATAGTCCGACTAATGTAAATACTATACATATATATATATATATATATATATATATATATATATATATATATATATGTATAGTCCGACTAATGTAAATACTATACATATATATATATATATATATATATATATATATGTATAGTATTTACATTAGTCGGACTATTGTCCTCATCTTTGTCGCCATATTTGTCACAACGTTTCGGCCGTTGTACGCTCCGGCCTTCTTCAGGTGGTTGGAATTTCGAACCGAACCCTTTATTTCGATCACTGGGGTAGACTGTTCTAGTTCCACGAGCCATGTTTGATGGATGTCAGTTATCTCCTGGTAATTTTCACTCTGAAAGTTCTCCACTGCCTGAAACGGGTATTGAACTCACACTCTTTGGGTCTGTCACTGGATCTAACCAACGCCTTTATCCACTGTGCCATGTGTCCTTGAGGATATATATATATATATATATATATATATATATATATATCTGAATTGGCAAGCGATCATATATAATGATATCATAAATATTCTGTAGTATAAGGGAAAACTGCTCAATGTAAAGTAACAGTTATTTAATATACAGTGTAACCCGGATATAAGAGAGATTTTCTCTGGTCCCAAATTAGAGCCTGTGTTAATAAAACAAAATAGACCAAACCCGGATATAAGATACTTCTTCTCCGGTCCCGACAACTCTCTTATATCCGGGTTACACTGTATATACATTAACTAATATACATAATATCTTAGATGCACAGCTCAGAGTTTAATGCCAAAACAATTTTCAAGTGCCGGAATTATAATATTTATTTTTATTTCTATTGATATGTTGGTGTCAACACTGCATATAAATAGAAATAAAAATTATTATTATAATCCAAGCACTTAAAAATGTTTCAGCATGGAACTCAGAGTTGTCCAATTACTGTAAGATATTGTTTTATATATATATATATATATATATATATATATATATAATCTTGATTGCCCTATTTTTGCAGATGTTGCTGTGGTAGGTCATCCTTGTGCACCACCATATGCCTCTTCAATCCTGATGTCAATTACATATTTCCCTGCAGATCAAACATGTAGTATCACTGGGGCGTGGAGGTAACACAAAGTGAGGTTGTCTCTCGTGTGATTTCAGTTGATTAACATACCCAGCTTTTGACAGTAGGATACAACCACGTCTCGCATTTCCAGCTTGCAGTGCTGTCATCCAAGCTCCTGGTAACACCTTTCCTCAAATACCTTTTCAGTGCTGCATGTGCTAAATTCTTTTCCTCTGCTGACTTACATCCTTCTACAACAGCTCTGTGCCAGTCATTGCGATCACCAGCAAGGTTTTCCTAGTCATCCACCCCAACCCTAAGCTCTTTCAAGTTATTCCTCACACAGTCCTTAAATCACTTTTTCGACTTATGCTGAGGGTGCTTACCATTTGCAAGCTCACCATAAAATAGCTGCTTCGGCAACCTACTGTCATCCATGCGTATTACATGTCAGGCCCATCTCATCTGGTTTTTAATCAGTAAATTTTCTATGCTTGGACAGCAGGCCCTGAGAACTGTGGTGTCTGGTATCATAGACTGCCATTTTATGTTAAGGATTCAACTTAGACAATTTTGATGAAAGCACTCAAGCCATTTCAGGTGATGACAGTAAATCGTCCAGACTTTTGAAGAGTACAACAGGGTGGTCAGTACACAAGTTTGGTAAACTGTAACTTTGGTAATGCCTCTGTCTAACCACAAAGGTTTCTCTAATTTTCCAAATGCAACCAAGGCCTTTTGTATTTGAGTATGTACTTCACTATCAAGGGATCCATCTTGAGAGAATGTACTGCCAAGGTACACAAATGTATCCACAACACCTAAACGAGTGCCATTGACATACGTTTGGTTCAATGTAAGGCGCACCAGGAGGATGTGTGAACATTGGTTTTCTTCGGCCTTACGGTCAGTCCAAACACAGTAGCAGCAGCTGAAAAATAGTCCATCAGTATGTGTATATCCCTCTCGGAATGTGCAACAAAGTCAGTGTCATCAGCATACAGTATGAGAGAGCCACAGCAAAGTAAATAAACAAATTAGCTACAGGAATGTCTTCCTGCTTAACACCATTGTCAATGGCTATTTCATTTGACGATTCCCCGTCAACCATGACACAAGTTTTCATATTGCTGTGTAGTTCCTTAAACATATTAATAAAATTGAGTGGGCATCCAAGTTTAGTAAGAAGTTTCCAGAGCGCATCATGTTTGACAGTATCAAAAGCCTTATTTAAATCTGGGAATACTTGGGACAGAAGCATGTTCTGCTTCAGACATTTTTTTTGCAGCTGTCGGGTGGAGAATAACATGTCAATTGTTCCCCTTCCAAGTCGAAAGCCACATTGTGGTTCAGAATGACATGTATGTGATAGCAGCCTGTTAAAGAGAAGTCTGTCGAAGACCTTTTCAACAGATTCAAGGAGTGTTATGCCTCGATAATTGTCACAATCTGACTTGTATCTTTTTCCCTTATAAAGTTAAACAAGGATACCATTAATCCAGTCAGTGGCGATTGATGTTCCTTCCCAACACTCATGAATAAAGCTATGCACATTCAAATTCACATTTTCCCCTCAATACTGCAGTAGTTCCACAGGTATGCAATCAATCTCAGGCACTTTACCAATATTAATCTGACCAATTGCCAAGTCAGCTTCTTCCTTAGATGGTGAAACATCTAAATCCCTGATGATGTCACACTGTGGTATACTTTCTATAGCAGTTTCATCTACCACTGAGTGGTTGAAAAGCAAATCTGTAGAGTACTGATGCCGCCACTTCATGATACCCTCAGGATCCTTTATTAACACTGATCCGTCTTTGGATCTGAATAGAGCCACAGAGGCTGAAAGTGAAAGAAATACAGATCGCAAAAGAAAGTAGAGTTTGCTTTGTGCATCTGAGTGATTTTTTTTTTTTTTTTTTTAACCTGTGGTCTCTTATTCAGATTAGGATCAAGAGCAATGAATGCTTTGTTTTCAAGCAGCTGGCTGATTTTGTCACCATTCTTGTCAAACAAGTTTTTTTGTTTTTTTTTTCTTCTGGTTTAGTCCAAGTATGTCAATGACGGTTGCGCGAACCTGCTCCTTGAAATTAACCCAAGATCCATCGAAGTTGGGGTTGTCAAGGGCATCAGAAAGTTGCAGACAGACACCAGGCTGTTTTATTTTCTCCGCATTCATGCGCCTTGGTATTTTAATTCTGGCCATATATACTTTCCTTCTGACCTGCAATTTAAATTTTCCCTGGACCAGCTTATGGCCCGTATTACACTCAGCATTGTGTAAAACACAGACACTGCAGACGTCTTTCAAGTCACAGCTTCTGGTAATGATATGGTCGATCATGTGTCCATGTTTTGACCTTGGGTGCATCCATGTCTCCTTGTGTTTGTTGGTTTTTTTTTTTGTTTTGTTTTTTTGATGAAAGAATGTGTTACAGATAACCAAGCCAGGACAAAGATGATGTAGGTTCCGACCATTGTTATTGACCTTTCCAATTCTCTAGTGACCCAGTGCATCTCTACCAGCTCGGGCGTTGAGATCCCTAAGTAAAATTAGCTTTTCCTCTTTTGGAATGCCAATTATGGTCTCTCGAAGAGCTCCATAGAGCTGCATAATTGCATCATCAGAAGCTTGAAGTGTCGGAGCATACACAGAAAGCATGGACATGTAATGTCCACAAGAAAGTGGGACACACAACTTCATGATACGATCATTGATGCTGGCGAGACAATCTATCTTGCCAGAAAGAGAGAAGATAGCAAAGCCAACTTCCCCCTCTCTTTTCTCACCTTTCAGTCTTCCTATCCAAAAGTATCCTGGTTTCACCTCCATTAAGTGATCCTCATCAGAGAAATGAGTGCTGCAATATCGATGTTACGTTAACAAAGTTCTCTCGTCACCAGAGCTGTCCTCCATTCTGGTCTGACAGATTTTTCAAGATCAAGCAGCGTCCTAACGTTCCAACATCTAATATCCAGTGATATGTGCTCCTTGACATATCATTTACTATTTATATCTCTTTTGTTTCTGCTATTATTTTATTACGGGCTACCATACTTACAAATGGGAACCATTCATCTTCACAGTTTACAACACAAACATTGATGCTTTTATCCTCAACTGATGTGAAGCACCCACGTTAAAATATATTTGTTTTTAAAATAAAATATGGGAAATTTTTGGTGTACTTACATCAAGGAAGAAATAAGCAAGAAGCCACCAGTTACCAGTCAACTGCAGAGAGACTTAAATTCACAAGTGAAATTTCTCTTGCAGTTGGACAAGAAAGAATGAAAAGAATTTTAAGAAATTGTCCAAAGTGTGAATAGTGTAAATTTAAAAGGGAGTTTTCTAAAATTACAATATATCCCAAAGATACAAGTGTGAAAATTTAAAAAAAAAAAAAGAAGTGTTTTCGTTTTTTGTGAAAGGTTGTTGCACCTTTGCTTTTCTACCTTCTTGAATTGTTTTCCCTTTTTGTCAATGAATCCCCATGTCTTTTCCTAAACTGTAACCCTTTTTTTCCCATTTTATCCTTATATAATCCCTTTTTTAAACACCAGAAATATGTTATCTTGCCTTAATAAGTGAACAAAAGGAAATTTTTATGCAAATTTTGTATTTGTATTTTTTGTCTTTGTGTGTGTAATAAATGTTTTTCATTCAAAACTTTACACAGTGGTTGTCTTGATTTTATTTGCACCCATTTTGACCTCAAGAGGAAGACAAGTGTTATGTTGTGGGGGGTTATCGGATAGGATGGCTACGATAATGAACGGATAAGACGAGAGCTGAGTAATCACATGCTTTATTTTTGAAACGCCATTACAGGAAATTCACCAATTAACTAAGGGCAATAACTCTTCTCAACTTCCGAGTTATACAAGGGACTTAACTACTACAACATCTCCCTTCTTCAACTGAGAGTGAACTCATCTAATTACTTAACAAAAAAAAAATGTTTCCTTGTTAATGGGAGAATATAGTGTCTGTTTGTCTAAGAGCGTGGAGAGCTTTATAGATCTCGTCTCTGTGGAGCCTTTATACATCTTCAGGATCTTCTTGGCTCGTGGGTAGATCGACAGGATCCACTGGTGTGTGATACAGTGGTCGGCTGCTTTATCCGTGTAGGTGATGCCTGGGCCTCAGACCTCCTCCTCTGGCTAAGGTCTGGTGATGACTTGTTCTGAAGTGTGTGTGGTGTTGGGACATTGCTGATGTGCAGTTCCCTTTGTGATGTAATTTCTTCAGATGTGCGTTGTTGATCAGATCTATCTTCAAGTATTGAGCTTCTTTTGGCTGGTCTGATGAATTGCCTATTCTTTCGGCAGATGTTACCACTTTTAGACTCAACTATGTAGGATCTCGGTGCCGCAGCAGAACGCTGAATGATTCCGGGCTCCCATAGCTTTGTTTTCTCATGCTGGACATAGACTCTCTGCCCCGCATGTAGAGGTGGGTGTTGTCTGTTATGCTGCTTGTCATAACAGTTCTTTGATCTCTCCTTGTACTGCTGTAATGCTGTTCTTGTCTGCCCATTGCCGAGTTGCTGCTTTGATTCTAGTGGTGTCCGTATTTGTCGGCCATTGAGCAATTCTGCTGGAGAGTTGATGTTCGCAGACATTGGTGTGGCTCTGTATGCCATCATCGCTAGATAACTGTCTTGTCCAGTTTCTTGTGCCTTCAGTAGTATTCTCTTGCATATTCCGACCATCCTCTCGGCAAATCCGTTAGATTTCGGGTAATGTGGAGACGATGTCTTGTGTAGGAAGTTGTACGATCTGGAAAGGACCTTAAATTCCTTGCTCGTGAACTGTGGACCATTGTCCGAGTATAGAATTTCCGGTACACCTCGTTCCTCAAATATTGCCTTTATATTTTTGATGACGGCTGCTGATGAGGTGGCGTGGAGGCGTCGTATGAATGGACTGCGGCTGTACTGGTCCGCTACAAGCAGATATTCCCTCCCAGCCATTGAGAATAAATCTGTGCTGACATATTGCCATGAGTAAGTAGGGGTCTCATGCTGGTGTATCGATTCGGCAGGGATACTTGCCTGATACTTTTGGCAGGTGTGACAATTAAGCACTATATCCTCAATGTCTTTATTCATCCCTACCCAGTATAAAACTGACCGAGCTCTTAATCTGGTTTTCTCAACTCCTTGGTGTGATGCATGGAGTTCTTCTAATATACCTCTTTGCAAGGAGGCTGGTATTATGATTTTGTTGCTCTTAAGCAAAATACCATCTTGAATCCCAATCTCA
Source organism: Acanthosepion esculentum (assembly GCA_964036315.1). Classification (NCBI taxonomy): domain Eukaryota; kingdom Metazoa; phylum Mollusca; class Cephalopoda; order Sepiida; family Sepiidae; genus Acanthosepion; species Acanthosepion esculentum. The sequence continues at coordinate 32,483,760 of OZ038479.1, read as the reverse complement.
TCTCTAAAGTTCCAAAACGGCAAGAGGTAGCTTGGGCAGTCAGCTCGATTGGTAAGCCAGCCGGACATGACCATATTCACAAGTTCTTTTAGTAATGGGTCTTGCAACGTCTCAACTCGGATGGTCTCCATTCTGGTTGGTGAAAAATTAAAGTAGGTCATCATACTGTGGACATTGAGGTCAATTCCTTCAACGTGCTTGCTAGGTCTAGGTGATACTCGTGATAGGCAGTCTGCAATTGGTACTGTTTTTCCTGGGGGTATATTTCACAATGAAGTCATATCCTTCCACTTTCAGTAGCATTCTCGCAAGTCTTAGAGGTGCGCGTGATAGGTTCTTTAACGCTATCGATTCTAATGGTTTATGATCTGTGTGGATGGTTATTTTGTGACCCCACACATAATGGTGAAATCTCTCCAAGCCAAAAACGATGGCTAACATTTCCCTCTCGATGTTTGAGTATCGAGTTTCTGGGCCTGACAGTGTCTTGCTTGCAAATGCCACTGGCATTCCCTTTTGTAGCAGAGCCGCACCTAAACCTGCGGTCGATGCATCCACCTGTAACACAATAGATTCCTTCGGGTCAAAATATCGGAGTGTTGCATTTCTTCCGATTTCTTCTTTGATTTCCTCAAATATTTTCTGTTGCTGGGATGACCACGTGAAATCATTTCTTTTAGATATCAAGTCACGAAGGGGTTTAGTCAAGGTTGCAAGTCGTGGTGAGAATTTGTTTAGGTAATTAACCAATCCTAGAAAACTGGTGAGCTGTTTTACATCCTCGGGTGGTTGCATTTGCATAATCGCCTCTTTCTTAGGATCTGGTTTGATACCATGTTTCGAGATGATATGACCGAAAAAGGGTATTTCAGATGTCTTTACCACAAATTTCTCTGAGTTGAACTTACAGTTTTTTTCTCTTGCCCTAAGCATTAGTCGCTTCAGTGCTTCGTCATGATCACTACTATTTTTGCTGATTAAAAATTTGAAATCTGTCGCCATTTAATTAAATCATGGCTCTACACAACTTTCTGTCCTTTGAAACCCTTAGTAAATTTTGAGTTTTTTGCATTATCTCCTAATCCCTGTTGTGCCAACCATTTGCACAAGCTCATGATATAGGTTATGTATTGTAGAATAGCCGTGATTAAATATAAATAAATGGCAGAATTACCCAAGTTTGCTATAAACAATAACAAGAAAAAGAAGAGGGCAATGAAAAAATATAAAGCAAAGAAACAGTAATATGGCAAAAAGTTTACAAATTAAAATTTGGATAAACGAAACTAGCGTTCTAAGCTTCAAGACAGACCGGGTCAGAGTCATATGAAACCCAGAACAAGCCTATTTAATTGGCTTGGAAGAAATCCAAACACACATTTCTGTGCTTCTGTCTATAATTTGGGGAGGGGAAAGTGTTCTGCCATCATTCTTCATTGGATTTAATCATTCTTACACAAAGTTGGAATAGTTCACATTTTTTTAAAGTTTTGTTGGAAATTTATAAGTATTTAATTTTTCCGACATTTGTCCCTTTTTTTCCAGATTTGTACAACTGTTTTGCTGTGTCATCTTTGTTTTGAATATTTTTTTGCATGCTGTGGTGTGCCCCCAACCAAAGTGGTGGAGTCATCCAAACCACTGAATATGCAGCTGGAGTTGACTTCACTAAATCAGTATAAGACTCTAATAGGCAAAAAAAAAGGCACATCTTTTTCTTTTTTTTTTTGACCAGATGCAGAAGAAGTATAAGAACTTCAAAGAAAATGAGTGACTAACCATCTGCAAAGGTCTTAATGCAGTCACAACCAGAACCATCTCCCTGCTGATAACGGACGTGAAAACCCATAAATTGATCACTGTCAGCGGATACTTGGCGAAAATGTGGCCTGGCTGGAAGCAAACGCCACAACCAAGTACATCTAAAGAAGCAGTGGGGGAGGACAAGTCCAGCAAGGCCCACAATAGTCCCAGTGAATGGATGAGGATCTAAGGCGGATACCCTTTTTCTCTCTGTCCAGCAGGATGACCCACATACCGAAATGCAACTGCAGCCACAACCAGGACTGGATTAACCATTAAGCAAAATAAGCGCGTGCTTAGGTCATCAAGGGAAGAGAGTTCCACTGTAATTACACTTTAGGTGACAGAAGCCATAGTTCTCTGCATCAGTGGGATCATTTTGTGTTTTTATCTTTTTCTACATGTTGTCACAATACTTTTTTCAACCATTTAACTTGCTTTTCTGCTGTATTTTGCAATCAGGAGGGTCTCATACTAACATTGTTATGGGGTTATTTTTTTATTATTTTGTGAATAAGTGTTTTTTATATTTTTACCACCCTCCCCACTTGCTTCTAAATATGGGGTATTAGCTTATGTTGGTAGGCTTGTTTCGTTTTGTGGCATACCAACATCTATGCATTATTTCATCCCCAAATTTAAATGTTTTGACTGCAATTGTATGTTGTTAGCTACAGATAAAATATGTTGTTGGTCATTTTGCTATAAAATATATTGGGTGTTACGTAGGTACCCCCATGAGATTGCTAAAAAAATAGCATAGCATGATGAAAAAGACGCCAAACTTGACGAAAACAAAATTTTATCATCTAAATGTTATTATTAAGAGGAAAAATAAGTATTTTGGGGGGTATTTTTTTTACATTTTTTAATCGTTCCTAGCACGTCCGAAATTTTTGTTAAAAATCTTGTTTGTTTTTTTTGAGTCAGCAAAATTGACAGATGACAACCATTTTTTTTCCATTTTATAAAAAAAAATGAAAATCTCAGTTTGAAATTCTTTTAAATATCAATTATCATTTTTTCAAAACTTATTTTAAGAAAATCAGAAATTATAATGTTTATTTAAAATATTTTGAACCAAGCTTAAATTAGCTTCTGCGCCGAAAAGATGTAATTTGAAAATAAAACAAAGCATCACTTGACAGGTGATGAATGACATATTGACAGATTCCGTGAGGATAATTTGTTCTACAGAAGGAGAAAAATGAAATCATTTGCATTTAAGTGAACAAATTATTTACCTCATTATTTTTTAGGAAAACTTTTAGCGCTCTAATTTTTATTTTGTTTTTTGTACTTAGCTTTCGCCTTTACGTTTACGATGCTTTATGGAAAATATTTTATAAAGAAATTAAAATAAGACTGTTAAGAGTTAGATTAAATTTCATAAGAAAGGTATCTAATTAATTTATAGGTACCTTTCTTATGAAGTTTTATCAGAAGTGTACATAAAATACTATAATTTTATGTACATTTATTACATTTTACTGTGTTATTTGTATTTTCATTCATTTTATTATTAATTTTGATATTTCATTTATGGAAAAAAATTCCATACCTGAGATTAATATAAAAATAAGATCATATAAATTTCATAAGATGATACTGATACTTGTAGGTACCCCTCTCAGTTGAAATTGAAAAATCAAATAAACTTCTCCACACGTGTTTCGCAAAAGTAAAGGCCTTAACAGCAGAGAACAATGCTTAACTCAAATAATGCAACTTAATTGTATTCTGGTTGGTTTTCCATACTTTATAATTACAGCCCAATTATAAACACAAAATTACATTTCTTAATTACTGCGGATCTTCTGATTAGTCAAATGATACAATTTACAACGCACTAAAAAAAGATCTATCTCATAAGAACCCTTACAAAAGTGGATGCAATTTTTAACTAATTTTATAATATTTTAACAACTTAAATGTAAAAATCTATTATAATTAAAAAATAACAAATAATTGTATTAAAAATTCATTTTTCATCGAAAAAATATTTTGCTTTCAGAAAATATTGACCATATTCATAAAAACAACTAAAAGCAAATAAAAGCATTTGAAATTAAATAATATATTTGTTTTATTGAGTTTTGTATGTTACAATTCAGAGCTGATTTTCAGGTAGGGGGGTCCAATTAAAAACAAAAATAAACATGATTTTCATTCCTCAAAACCTTGTGCTTTTAAATATTGTAATTACTAAAGTGGACTCAATCAAATTTTTAGTGTTTTCATAGAATTAGTTATGGGCGGTAATAAATATAAAAAAAAATTTCTGCCATGACTTTAATAAAAGAAAACATATTTATAATAATTTCCATCATCTGTGAATAGTTTCTGAAAGTTTCATTAACATCCGACAATTATTTTTATTTTTACAAGATTTTCCAAATTAATGTGTGCCATACAAAAAAAAACATGCTAAAAAATTGTAGTTCTGGTGGTACAAAGAGAAACAAGGATTTTTAAATGAAAATTCAAATTGTTCTAAAAAGAAGGAAAAATTTTATTAAATAATTAAAATAAACTTTGATCTTTTCTGTTAAAAATAACAAACGTTTAGATGATAAAATTTTGTTTTCATCAAGTTTGACATCTTTTTCATCATGCTATGCTCTTTTTTAGCGATCTCATGGAGGTACCTAGGTGTTAATATAATACAATATCTACCATGGCATTAAATGAAAATGCACTCATTATAGCTGGAAAAGGATAAGGAAAAACAATGACCTGTTGGCTGTTTTTTTTAAAATGATACCAGATCAGTTTACAAACATTGAAATGACTATTTAATTTTTTTTGTATAAAAAAATTGTTAATGATTTTTAATACATAACCAATTCACTGTTCACTGCCTTTAACCCTAACACTTATCCTAACATATTTCATACTTCCAGCAGTTGGTAAATTAGAGAAGGAAATGAAGAGTAGATATCATACTATAGTAGAAAATGGGCAGTAGATATATTATAGTAGCACTATATATTGTTGGTAATTCTACTATAAATATATTCATAGTGTTTGGTTTTTGTTTGGGAAGGTTACTATTTGCCCATAGCTGGAACCCTAACAGGTGCTACCTCTCTTGGTCAGGGTGGACCTGGGAACAATAGCAATTAAGAGATGGTACCATACTCCTCAAAACGTGATCAGAGGCATTGCTGCCAGATATAGTTCATTGTCATACCCAGGAGTAAATTAATTTAGGATCTCATGGAGAACATATGTTGTTTTGGTGATCTTGCTATGGATGTAGTTTTTGTATAAATGTGGTATTGTGTTGGGAGGATTATTATAATGTATGCTTTGGTCAGTGAATGTGACTAGTTAAAGTTAGACCAGTGATGACCAGTCTCTCCCTATCACTTCTTGTGGCCTTGTGCCACATTTGTGTTTTTCATACAATAAGTATTCATTAATTCCCCATTGGATTGGAACCCGAACATGCACTGCTTTTTTCTGTTCCTCTTGTCTTAAATATTGTCCTGTAAGTTTCAAAATTTCCAAACCCTCTTTCCTCATTATGTGACATAAAAATTTCAAGTTTCCCTTTCTGATTTTATGTATAAGTGTCCTTCTTGTTTTTATTTTCTCTAAAATGACGTTGCTTACGTTTTTAAATTTTTTTAATTTGTCGGTTTGTCATTAAAACAAGAAAAACAACTCCCTTTTAAATGAAGACGAGACTTAACTTTTTTGATGCTTGTGAATCTTCTCTCTTGAACTTAGCTTTCCTTCTTCTGAAGAAGAGCGAACTGTTTTGCGGGTGAGACAAACGAAGACAGAACGACTTAAGTAAAACCTGGGATGGTGCCTTTTAATATTACTTGCTCAGTGTGTCACCATATTGATATCCATTGGCAATGAAATTATTAGATTGGAAACTTTAAATCTCCGTACAATTTAGATGCCATCTAAAATGGAGGTATTTTTTTCTGTTCAAAAAGGAAAAGAAAAACCACACTACCCACCGCATTTGAAAAAATACCAAAAATCAGGGAATTATCTGGTTTAAATTATAATATCATCAGCATTTATTTGTTCATGAATGAATAGATTATTTTATTTTTATAAAACTTTACAGAGATTTTTGGAGGGGGTGGTAGTTAACCCCTTATTTTGATACATTGTGTATGTTAACAGTTTGTGAAACCCAATGTTTAATGAATTTTAAAAGTGAAAAATCATACTTGAATCTTTCTTTTTCGCTTCAATTAAAAGGTAAAGGAATAAATTTACTATACCCAGTAAGCAAAATACTTTGGTGTATTTAAAACCAAATTTATATTGATTGGAATAAAGTTGTCTTTTTGTTTTCAGTAAAATTGATGATAACCGCTATTTTTGAGAAATTTTTAAACGAAAATTAAAATTCCCTGTTCAAAAAACTTGCGAAATAAAATATACTTTTTTCAAAGGTTATTTGAGGAAAATTAAAGTTTAATGTTTACTTAATCTAACTGGAAATAAACATTACTTTTTTAGCAAAAAATAAATAGAAAAATATTACAAAGCATCTCTTAACCACTGTATCTTGTTTGTCAGATGTGGAAGTCATTGGACAGATGAACAGAAGTGACGTAAATTTGACGAATTTTAAATGAACTTATTTAACTACCCATTTTACAAATTAATAGATATTTTAAGCAATCTGATATTTTAATGATTTTATGTACTTTAGTTTCGTAGCATTATGTTGAAAGATGCTTTCTGGAAAACAACTATGATAATATAAAAATTAACATAACATAAAATTTCATAAATAAGAGGTACCTATAATAATTATAGTATAATTTTTACATACATCTCATGAAATTTTATGGTATTTTATTTACTATTAATTTTTATATTGGTTATGAAATTTTAAACCACTTTTAAAACACCTGTTTTTTAATGAAAATGTCATGTATGAACATCCTTATGTTAAAAAAAAAAAGGCATGCTTATACATATCCAGAAACAATTGAAAATTCTTCTTTTATATACTGGTTGGTAACAAACATTCCTTACAAAAAATAATTGAAAATAAGAAAAGCATATCTTAAATGCTGCCGTGACTGTTATTGGCAGCTTACTTGAGGGTTATTTGTTGGACGGAAGAACAGTAGGGACATAATTTTTTCGAATTTTGAGTGAACTGACTTTAGACACATCCATTTTATCACCAAAAAAGCAGCATAATTTCAAGAAATTAAATTTTCATCTCAAAACATGTTTTATTATTTAAAAGCAGGACACCTTGGAGAATGTAAATCAACTTTTTTTTTTCAAACTGCTACTCATTACCAAAACATCTGCTCCAAATCATAAAAATAAAAAATGCAACATTAATTAATTAGAAAAGATTTTAATTGCTTTTATAAATGAGATTTAAGGACACTATTGTGTTCAGAAAAATTTTTTCCAATAAATAATGAATTTTTTACAAGAATTGTTTTCATTTTTTTAAATTTTAATTATAATAATTTATAAAGTTTTGAATCTTTTAAGTTTCTGCTTTACTTTGATTGTGCTGTTATTAAGTGAAAACTATATTTATAAATCAAAAATTGAAAAACTTAATACACACATTTTATTAAAGTTTGGTTTTAAATTTTTATTTACTAAAATTATTGCTCTTATTTTCTCATAATGTCATACTTACAAAATTAAGCATGTATCTACACCTATGAAAAAATTCACAGTTCTTTTAAGAAATATTGGTGTCTGATAATTTGTATTAACCTTTTACATTTCTGATTAGTAAATGTATTTTTCATTTGATAAATAAAGCACAAATTTGTCTCATTAATGATAATTTTATTTACAAGTCAGCCTGTCATAAATTCCCCATTGTTTATGGTGACTATAAGAATCAAGGAAATTTCAGTTTTGTTTATATCCTAAACATTTTCCCTTCATCAAAATAAAACCTTTACTGTTTATGCATTAAAAAGATTTTATCTAATTTTTGTCTTAATTCATAGAATAACAAAAAAATGTATAGATTTTTAAATGAATCAAATTTTTGGTTTACATTAGATGAAAAGTGAGCTTTTTTTTATTTAATTTGTTTTTAGATCTTAAAAGAGTTAACAGTTGTTTATTAAGTATGAAATTGTAAGCATTTTTCTCCTTTGTTCATCAAAATTGTTTTATGTTTCTGAATAGTAAAATGTCTAAAACTGTAGATATAATTTGATTGTTTGGGCTCGCTGGCAATGAGTGCGAGTTACCTCCCTTTTTGTTTGTGGATACTTCATCACAAGGGAACGGACACCGTATCTTTAAAGAAAGAGCAACCGCTATTGTAATAACAATTGCGTGGCGAAAAAGAGGTAAGCAGATGTGAAATGTTCTCTCTGTGTATGCAAATTATTGTTTTTATGTATTACAAGGTTTATAGGAAACTGTTTATGTTTCATTTCATGTTGAAGAAGCCACCAGTATTGGAACCGCGAACACTATTTTCGAAAGAAAGACGAAATTCTTCACCTGTTTCGGTAACATTCATGAAATCGCTAAAAAAAAAAAAAAGAAAGAGCATAGAGCGTGATAAAAACGGCCTTGATGAAAACGTAATTTTATCGACTAAATACTTGTTATTGTTAAGATGACAGACCAAAGTATTTTTTTATTTTTTTTCTAATTTTTGCATCCTTTTTAGTAGAACATAACTTAAAAAATCATGTTTCTCTTTAGAAAAGTATCATTACATAATAACACTGCAAATTTTAGCGACTATTTTTTTTTTGCCGTAAATTTTGAAAATCTTACAAAAAAAAAGAAAGAAAAGAAGCTGTCGTATTTTTATGAAAATTTCAGGAAATTTTTAACAAATAATTGAAATTATTTTTAAATATGTTTTTATTTTTGAAAGTCATAGTAAAAAAAAAATATTTATCTTTTATTTTATTTATTTATTTATTTATTAGGTATCTCCTCGAGATCTATTGAAATATAAATGGTGACATTCACTTTGTAAACAAAAAGTTAAAAAAATGGCTGACGAGTGATTTTCTGTAAATTTTTCTGATTCAAAAAAATTCAAGATTTTTAACGAACATTTTGGACGTGGTAGAAATTATTAAAAAATGTAAAAAAATATTCAAAAAATACTTTGATCTTTCCTCTTTATAATAACATTAACATTTAAGCGATAAAAAATTATTTTCATCAAGTTTAAGGCCTTTTTTATTCATAGTATGCTATTTTTTTATCGATCTCATGAACATACCTAAAAATTTATTTAATTTACATCTATTACCCCTTCTCAAATATTTAAAACTCTAGAAATTCAATGCTGTGTTTTTTCTTTTTTTTTTCTTTTTTTTTAGTGAATATAGATAGTTAAGAGCAGAAGTCTTTGAAGAAATCAATTCTTTTTGTAAAAATCGAATGAACAGTTACTGAAATTCAGCGCTGAATTGTGACAAAAACTCAACAAAACAAAGATATTTAATTTCAAAAGATTTTAGTTTGTTTTATGAATAAGGACAATATTGTCTGAAGGCAAACTTTTTGTGTGTGTGTGAAAACTACATTTTTACAACAATTATTTGTTAATTCTTATTTCCATGAGATCGCTAAAAAAAAAAAAAAAAAAGCAAAGCATGATGAAAAAGACGCCAAACTTGACGAAAACAAAATTTTATCGTCTAAATATTTATGTTATTATGAAGAGGAAAGACCAAATTTTTAAAAAATTATTTTTTTAAAATTATTTTTTAAAATTTTTCCTTTTTAGAACAATCCAAATTTTGATTTAAAAAAATCTTGTTTCTCTTTTTATCACCGGAACTATTAAATAACAGACAATTTTTAGCACGTTTTTTTTTTTGTGTGTGTGTGACACATTAATTTGGAAAATCTTGCAAAAATAATTGTCGGATGTTAATGAAACTTTCAGAAACTATTCACAGATGATCGAAATTATTATAAATGTTTTTGTTTTGTTTTTTTTATTAAAGTCATGGCAGAAATATTTTTTTTATATTTATTACCCTCCCCCTTAACTAATTTTATGAAAACACTAGAAATTCGATCGAATCCAGTTTAGTGATTACAATAGTTAAAAGCACAAGGCTTTGAGGAATGAAAATCATATTTTTTTGCTTTGTTTTTTAATTGGACCACCCCCCCCAATGAAAATCAGCTCTGAATTGTAACATACAAAACTCGATAAAATAAAGATATTTAATTTCAAATGCTTTTACTTGCTTTTAGTTGTTTTTATGAATATGGACAATATTTTCTGAAAGCAAAAAAATTTTTCGATGAAAGATGAATTTTTAATACAATTATTTGGTATTTCTTTAATAATAGATTTTTACATTTAAGTTGTTAAAATATTATAAAATTAGTTAAAAGCTGCATCCACTTTCATAAGTGTCCTTATGAAATAGATCTTTTTTTTTAGCGCATTATAAATTGTATCGTTTTGACCGAAACAATTAAAGCAATGCAACAAGCTCTCGGTGGGCTTGGGTAGAGGCACTTTTTCTGTAGCTGGTCGGTCGACAGCAGCAGCAAACCTTACTTCAGTGCTCAGTTGGGCATTCCTCCGAACTGGCTGGAGAGTTTCTTCAATGCTGCGTAGAACTCATCTATTGACTCATCCGGGTGCAAAGTGTGTCTCAAAAACTGCTTGTACACTTCACTTGGGTCAAGCACAAAGGCTCTTCAAAGTGCAGATTTCACCCGAAAGTTTGCAAATCAGGTCTACTGTTTCTAGCCAGTCAACAATCGACGTTGTTCTGTTGTATTCTGGCATGAGCTTTAGATCGAAATTTTTGTCAGTTATAATGCCGAAATAGCTCGTAATCTTTCTGTAACAAAATTACTTAAGTCTTTGTCTTCTCCGTAGTCATCTTCTTCTGCTCAGTCTTACACCACAGTCGACACCGAAACGAACAACGCGTGTGTCTTTCGCACAACTGGACAACTCTCCCTTACCCTTGCAAACTCTCAGCTTTTATGCCGGTGAGGCATACGCTTATGCAAATGAATACAAGCCTCGCTCTCAGTCTGGTCACACATGCGCACTGTCATTTTTTGTCCGCCGCCATGATGTTTGCCTCGTCAAACATTTACTCATACATTTGTTACATTTATGTACACTTCTGATAAAATTTCATATGAAAGGTACCTATAAATTAATTAGATACTTTTCTTATGAAATTTAATCTCACTCTTAACAGTCTTATTTTAATTTCTTTATAATATATTTTCCATAAAGCATCGTAAACATAAAGGTGAAAGCTAAGTACAAAAAAATTAGAGCGCTGAAAGTTTTCCTTAAAAATAACGAGGTTTCTCTCCTTTCGTAGAAGGAATTATCCTCACGTAAGCTATCAAAATGTCATGAAAATGTCTTTCATCACCTATCAAGTGATGTGAAAGGTTATGACCTGCTTTGTTTTATTTTCAAACTACATCTTTTCAGCGTAGAAGCTAAGTTAAGCTTGGTTCAAAATATTTTAAATAAACATACTTTCTGATTTTCTTAAAATAAGTTTTGAGAAAATGATAATTGATTTTTAAAAGAATTTCAAACTGAGATTTTCATTTTTTTATAAAATGGAAAAAAATGGTTACCATGATTGATTATCTGCCAATTTTGATGACTCAAAAAAAAAAAAAAAACAAGATTTTTAATGTAAATTTCGGATGAGCTAGGAACGATAAAAAAATACCCCCAAAATACTTTGATCTTTAGACGATAAAATTTTGTTTTTGTCAAGTTTGGTGTCTTTTTTTAGCAATCTTATGGAGTTACCTATATTTACAGTTTTTACATTAAAGTTGTTGAATATTTTAAAACTAGTTGAAAACGCTGTTCATTTTCAACGTAGATCTTTACAATTCAGAGCAAAAGTTTATGTAGAAATGCTCCTCGATTTACAAAAAAGAAAATTGATGATTTATATTCAAAGTCTTCTGCATTTAATTAAAAAATTACAGACACACATATTTGAGTTTTCATAAAATTAAGTAGTGGGTGTGAGTAACAGATGTAAAAAAATAATTTTTTACCATGGCTTTCTAAAAACAAACATTTCTAGAATAATTTCATTCATTTTTTTCAATTAGTTCGGAAAGTTTCATTAAAATCCAACAATTATTTGATTTTTTTTTTTTTTTTTAAGAATTTCTAAATTAATGTGTTTTTCAACTGAAAAAAGAGCTAAAAATTAAATGCTAAATATTACGCGACCCCTGACGTATCTCTCTATATTTCTGAGATGAGGTATTGTGTACACTATTTACATTATTCGAACTATTGTCCTCATCTTTGTCGCCATATTTATTACGTTTTGGCCATTGTATGCTCCAGCCTTCTTCAGGTGGTTGGAATGTCAAACTGAACCCTTTATTTCGCTGATTAGGGTAGACTGTTCTAGTTCCACATGCCATGTCTAATGGATGTCAGTTATCTCCAGTTATTCCCCTCTTCAAGTTCTCCATCGCCTTAACCAGGTATGGAACTCAAACTGTTTGGGTCCTGTCACTGGATCTAACTGACGCCTTTATCCACAGTGCCATGTGTCACACAGAACTTGGAGAGGGGAATTAACACGGGGCTTTTTTTTCATCAAAATAAATACTAGCAGTAAAGCCCAGCGTTGCTTGGGGTTTTATGTAGTTAAATTGCTTTGGGGTTTGAATTATTGAACTTACGCACGTATCTGCAGTTGTTGAGGTCACTGATAGGCCGGGAATCTCACTGGCAGCAAAATCAATGAGATCATGGGCAACCGGTTGCAATAGGTGGCTACAGTGTTGCTGCTCAGTGCTTACCTGAAGATTGCCACCTGTTCATAATCAGTCAAGATTTTTAATTCTGGCAGTGTAAAATGTTGGTTGGTTGCTTAACATATTGCCGTCGGTGGTCAGCAAAGCTGCTCTACTCCACTTCGCACACGTTCACCTACCCGACCCTACTTCAGTACGACTTGCTTAGTCTTGTTGGAAAGCCCTTGACCTAGGGGTGAATTTGTGTCTATTCCTTTTTTTTTGGCATAAGTCTGGAGTATCCATTTATTGAACCGAGAATGATTTCCTATGGTAAAATGAAACCTTTCCCTCCCGGGAAACTGAGCGGACGAACGCACGTGACTCCCCCCGCACACACTCGGTAATTGTTGCGACGCACGAACAGAGGTCATCACAGCTGCATGTAGGGGTCAATAGTTGTGTTAAGCGCAATGATTTGTGAATTGGGAGTAGCTGTTGCTGTTGGTTTTACTGCGGATGTTACGGTTTTGGAAAAAAAACCAGTAAAGGAATGGAGCTTGCAGCGCAGCATTTGGCCTTTCGTAAAGTTTGAAGTGTTGTACTGTAGAAGTTACTGGGCGACAGAGGTACAATGAAGCACCCACAGAAATCACTCTTCATAATAGACGCTGGCTCAATAAATAAGCGAAATACTCAGAACTTATTGGCGACTGGCCAGCACTCAGATTTCAGCCTATTAAATCGATGCTTGAAGTAGCTGCAGAGAGTAGTGGGGGGCATTGTAAATTTCAACTGAAAGTGCCAACCGTTGTGTCAAAATCTACGCATCACTGACCTCATCGAATACCGCTCTGAATGCCCTGAATTGCGTGGCCCCGCTCAACTATACCCCTCCAACCCTGTGAGCGCATGCAATTGTATGATTTGGTGTTGAGTCTAAAGCAGCGGGTAGAGCACATAGTAGGGCAAGTATGTTTTGCCTTAGTGCAGCACAGTATGAGCCTGAGGTACCACCAGCAGTCAATTGTAGGTGACGGGAATTTTGGAGTTGGAAATAAGTATGTCTTGAATCATCTCTTTTTTTTAAATGGATTGACCACCGTTTAAGCTGATTTCAGTAAACACAAAAGTACACAACGGTATGCGCAACACAGGCTGAGTGAAAGATGGCGATGGCACTACCACAAGCAGGTCAACAGATAGGTGTGTGAAAAGCAAGGCGGAGATGGAATTAACTGGCTGGCCCCAGAAGGATTCCACGATGCCAACTCCCTGCAACAGACAAATTGTACAGGTGTAGATTAATTCAATAGGCGAAACCTGGCTAAGGCCAGTACAGAGATTCCAAACTAATCCCACGAAGGTGAAGAGTGATGTCTGCGATGCATTTGCCTGGGGGGCACTTAACACAATTATTGATGCCTCCGCAGCGTGGATGGTAGTGGTGTAATGGAGTTGACCGGCAATAGGCGGAAGGGTTTGACAGAAAATGCAAGCAGCCATGCAAATACGCCAAAGGCAGATGAAAGGAAGTGTTTATCTGGTGCAGTGTAGTAACAATGGGAGACAAATTTCATGGACGTCTGTAAGGCAGTTAGGCTGTGAAGGTGTGGTAAGAGGAAAAACTGATCTTGGGAATCGGAGCTTTGCATGTCAGTTTGTACTGCCGACGGTTTATACGGTCCTGAAGACCACATAGTGGTATACTGTCAGCCGCTGTCTACGTCCCATCAACCTACAACCTCTTTGTAAATGACATTTTTTGCAGAACCCCTGGGAGTGAAGACGAATACGTCCACACTTCTACCTAAACGCGAATGCCTATGTAAAGCTAGCTGTGGGGAAAAACACTGCTCTCCAAGGTGAATTCCCATGACACATAGTGTTTTGCCCTGTGATTTATTAATAGACATTACATTGCAAAGCAAAGTCTGCCGGGAAACTGCGACCGGCGGAATGTAAAGGGCACATCTGAACCCGACGGAGATAGATGCATGCGCGGTATGAATACAGTTTCACCTCTTCAACCGGTAAGAATTGTCGCTTCAATTAAATTTGGTGCCAAAGACTTAACCACCATGGGTGTACCATTGCAATGTTTCGGAGGAACCAGGTTATGCAAAAGCATAAAGGGCATGCCCACTTTCAGTCTCAGGGTGTGAGGCGGAAGCCACACCGGTTCTAAGGAATTCAGAAGTTTGACCAGGTAGTCCCTAAGGTTGTCCGGGTCGGGCGTCCTGTCAAAGGATTTGTAGATGTAATCGTCCCCAGGAATGCACTGTAGGTGTTGCTCATTAATGCTAGTAACTGTAGTGTTTTTTGGAACAAGAACAGCTCTTTCAGAGAGCCACTCAATGTCACAGTAGTTGGCACTAAGATGTGGAAAGACGGCATCTCTGAGCTGTTGATGGGTGTCAACAACTGAACACAGTGTTCCCATGTTAATGTAGTCATCTACATCTGAAGGCGTTCAGCCATCCCTGAGGGCTAGAAGGCCCCTTAAAAAATCAGTAGACCCATTGTCTCCCGTAGTGTGAACGAGCATGTTGGTGGTCACGTGCAGTGAATGGACATGGGCCCTGAGGTTGGATGAGTTACGGCACGCACGAACAGCATTGGACCTTGTTCCTTATGGAATGACAGGCAGGGTTTGTCGAAAGTCACCTGACAGAAGGAGAGTCAAGCAACCTATGAGAGCAGTGAAGTCCCTAATGTCTTGAAGGGACCTATTCAACACCTCGAGTGCTTGTTTGTGAGCCATAGTGCACGTCCCACACTATGAGTTTACAACGTCCTAATACGTCAGCCTGAGCTGAATCTTTTGCTGCAAGTTGGAATTTTGGCCTTGGCAAGGTCAAGCGGAAGTCTAAACATAGAGTGCGCCATCTGTCCGCCCACCAGCAATGTGGTCACAATCCCAGATAAGGCAACAGCAAACGCAATGTCTCCGTGCCACCTGATTTCAGCTAGAATTAGTTTTGTAATGAACATCTTCCCGGTGCCACCAGGTGCATCTAGGAAGATGATTAGGGTTGCTCAATTGCAAAGTCTAAATTAGTATCACAAAGCATGAGCCAGAATCCGGAAGGCAGGCATTTAAGTAAAACAGCTGAATAAATTGTTTATGGTAGTTGGAAAAATGTAGTTAAACAGACAAACGGAAAACAAAAACGTAAGAAACAATTTGCAGTAGGAGAAATGATCAGTTGAAGGAGCCTACCGTATCAACTGGATGGCAGCGTAACAGGAGCAGAAGTGAGACCTTTGTCCCACAGCTGTGCACAGCAGGTTCAAATGTGAAGTATAACTGGCCAATCGGTTGTGCCAATCAGCAAGTGTCCTAGGGTCTTGAACACCAATCAGTGACTGCATACTGCATTCAGCAAATGAGATACCGCTATGTGAAGCATGGTCATGTGTGTGTGAATAACAATCAGCTATAGAGTCTGTAGTGTAGACATCTCAGTCGAACATGCGTTTGATTGGTGTATTCACAAATTCCGATGAAGACATGATTGTATCGACTTCCCTCAGGTATTAGTTGGTCACAAAAGAGCTCACAGGGCAGAAGTTTTTAATTGTCATGACTAAAGCCAATAAAGTTAATCAAAATCTCAAGCAAGTTGTGAAAAACATTGCCAAATTCAGGTAAACTCAATTTGAATGGGAAGTCAACAGGGGTATGATTTCATCGATTTTTATCCGATAATTATAACCGAAAGTCAGCACCACAATACTGTCGGTAAATACTATGCTCAACAGGAATTTTGCTAAAAATTCTTTGGCATTTACGAAAAATATAGCCAAAAATCAGCTACACTGGACTTGAATCAGATGTCCCATTTTTATCGATTTTTTTTCCAGTAATTGATATCAATATTGAAAATGAATGTCAGAATCTAATAACTGTTGATAAAAACAATGCTCAATGTAAATTTGCTGGAAATTCTTCTTCATTTGCGAAAAATATAGCCAAAAATCAGCCTGACTGGATGTGAAGTGGAAGTCAAAAGTGGCATGATGTTATTGATTTTTTTTCCGATAATTGATACCGATATTGAAGAAAAAGTTCAGCATCTAATAACTGTTGATAAAACATGATTTTCGTTAAAATTCCTTGCAGTTTGTGAAAAGTAGAACCAAAAATCAGCTATATTGGATTTGAATCGGATGTCCCAAAGTAATTGATTTTTTTTTTTTTTTTTTTTTTTTTTTTTTTTTTTTCCAATAACTGATATCAATTTTTAAAAATCAAAGAACAGCACCTCAAAACTATAAGTAAGGACATTGCTCAACGGGAGTTTGGTGGATATCACTTGTAAATTTGTGAAAACTATCACTGAAAAACTGAATTTTTTCGAATCAATATTCGACCCCCTATCAGTTTTCTTGATTTTTTTTTTTTTTTTTTTTTTTTTCCAAAATCGGAGGAACAATCGAAAAATCCGAAGACATCAAGTACGAATGGCATAAATTTCTGATCAGTGCGTGAATTTTCATGCCAATCGGACAAACGGTTTGCTTAGGATGAAGTAACAAACACAAATACACACTAACAGAATGCCATTTATAGATACAGATAGTTTTACATAATAACAATATTCCCTAAGAATTATCTCATTGAAGTTGCCCTTTTAAAAGATGTAAAATCTTTATAAATTATTCAATTTTAAATTGTAGAAAATGAAAAAGAAATCTTGTAAAAATTCATTTTTCATGAGACAATATATATTATTCATAAAAGCAATTAAATGGTTCTCTAATGTCTTAGTTTTATCATGTTTTCTATTTTTTGATTCAGAACTGATTTTGGTAAGACTGGGTCTGATTTTACAAAATCGGTGATTTAAATTCTTAAAAATATTCTGCTTTTTACTAATATAGTCACTACAAATTATCTTGAATTTCTGAAGCTTTCATAAAATTAAGTAAGAGGAAGAAACACATGTAAAAAAAAAAAATTTACAAAGATTTCCAAAATTTCAAAAATAATTTCATTCATTTGTGAATTATTTATGAAAATTTCATTAAGCAGATAAAAGTACTTAAAAAATAAAGACATATTAGACTGCTAAAAGTTTTCTTTACTTTAAAAATTACACAGTAATTAAGCTGGTTCACTTAAAACTAGAAAAGATTAAGTCACTTTTGTTGATCCGTATAATGACTTGCCCCTCACGTTAGATGTCAATAATGTGATGAAACCATCACTAGTCAATCATCACTATTGTTAAGACATGTTTTCTCTTATTTTAAAGTACATTTTTGTGAAGAAAGTAATGTTTGTTTCAAAATATATTAAATGAACTTTAAATTTTCTTCAAATAAATTTTGAAAAAGGTATAATTGATTTTTTGGAAGATTTTTAAATGAAGAATTTGACTTCTGTTTACAAAATCCTAAAAAATGGCTGAAATATCGATATTTTTTTTTTTTAGTAATTTTGATGACTAAAAAAAAAATTCAAGATTTTTAACTAAAATTTTGGACATACTAAGAAGGATTAAAAATTTTCAAAAAGTAATCAAAAAATAACTTTGTTTTTCCTCTTAATAACATAAACATTTAGGTGATTAAAATTTCTCCAGCACTATAAATATACTCTGTGATAATTATTCATCACTTCTGCTTACTCGTCAACATGTAAATCTCTCATGGAGAACGTATTCACTTTGGGGAAACACACACACACACATGCATGCATACATTTCCTCTTTACACATACTTTGGACCATTGGGTTTACACTTTCATTTAACACACACATCTTTGTAGTTATCATTTGTTTGTACATATATATTGCTTCTTTTCATTTCTTTACATGGACTCACATACTGAGTCTGCCATGTTTGGTATAGGAATTTCAGGAAACACATGTTCATCTCTCAATGCATACACTGGCCTGCAGCAAATAATGTAAACATTTTGATGGTAAAACTTCCTTTTTATTAAATTTGGGACCTTTTTTCATCGTAATGCTTGTTTGTTTGTTTTTTTGTGAATTAGTGGAGATACCTAGATTAAAGAAATGTATTTCAAATGAACGATTGTCAGCACATGGAACAGCCCAAGATGTTAACTATGAAGTGGAGATGCCAAAATGAAGCGGTTATGTCACTTCTGTTCTTCCATTTGATAACTTAGCCTCTCATAAGCTGTCAATACATTGATCACTCGGTATCGTGGCAGTTTAAGACTTGCTTTACTTATTTTCTACTACATTTTTTCTGCTAAAAAACTAAGTAATGTTTGTTTCCAATTGAATTAAATAAACTTTAAAAAGTATACATGCTTTATCAAAATAGGGGGTTAACTGCTCCCCTAAATCTCTACATGATTTTCTAATAAAATAACCTATTCAGTATACAGTTCATTCATTAATGAATAAGTGCTGAAGATTTCATTTAAATCAGATAATTCTCTGATTTTCGATATTTTTTTAAAAAGCGGTGGGTGGCATGGTTTTTCCTTTCATCCTGGAAAAAATTGTAGTATTTGTAATGTATCTGTAGTAATCTCTATTAGATTCATCAATGTCATGATCAACTGAACTCATCAATAACCATAATCCTTCTTTTCCAAAGACAAAATCTGCTGGCTTTTATATGTGCCTCAGTCAGTTAGGCAAGTTTTTACATGCACACCTACAGGCATTTTATTAGTCCTAAGGCTCTAGGTACTATACATGACTATGTATGGTACAGACGATTTTGTACCTCGTTCATCTGGGAGATAGGCCAATGTTCATTACATTCCCTTCTGATCACATTGATAGCAGCCAAAAAGGAGGCCTCTTGTGTCTGGTGCTTCTCTGAAGTGTTGGTACAACAGGCTCACTCATCTCTGACCCGTTGATCCTCTTCACATCACGTCCATTCATTTAGTCAGTGTCCACCATTGGTAGACACATTCCATCATCGTTTGATGTTGCAACCTCAACCTCCACATGGTCGACCACTACTTGAGGGAGATGGCGAAGGTCTCTCATGTGGCATGGTATTCCTTCTATGTAGACTGCCTGGGAACTCGAGATTTTGGTCACTGTTCCTTTTCTATATTTACACGTGCATTTATTGGGTGATGTTTTTACTAGTACAACATCACCTTTTATTATATGTTCCCAGTCTAAGTTCAACCTCCACTGGTGTGATGTTATTAACACCTTTCACCTGCACTTCATAGAAGTAAAACACATTGTCTGGTGCAGTCTCACTGTAAACGCCATCCTTTGGTGTAATGTTGTACCAGTACACTGCTTCCTGGACAGAATATTGCTTCAAGGCAGAAAACCACTCTATTGTTCTCTGTGAGTGTTCAGCAATGCTATTTCCAGATGGTGCACATATGAACATCAGGATCACAGGCAGCTGCCCCAATCTTCAGCAAATTTGAAATTTATGCTGTGCCATTTTCTGTCAGGATCTCCTTGGGTGGGCCCCTTCCAAGAAAAATTGCCTTGAGACACTGAATGACTGCAGCAGAACCTTGTGCTAAGGGTTGTCAAATGGTGAACTGGGAAGGCCCATGGTCTATGAGGGTCAAATAATGGGTGATATCCATACCCAGTCTTTGCTATACACGTTCTGCCTCCAGGCTCCCTGTCTGCCATTGGATCAGTGCTGGATCAATTGATTGACATTCCAAGCAGGATTTAAAAGCCGATCTGATAGTTTCTTTTTTTGTGGATGGGGCAATCTTCCTAATGAAGTAGATTGTTTGTCTAACACCAGAATGTCACTAATGCAGTTGCATTTTTCTTAATCTGGCTGAAGTTCATTTCACTGCACATACTTGTAGCACAAGTTTGGCTTCGTTTTTCATTTCCAGCCACCTCTGTGGTATTCTGGCAATCAGGTCCACCTTGTTTTGGTTCAACCTGACAGGGGTAAAGTTCACTGATAAAGCAAACCTCAGTGTCTGTTGCCAATGCGTCAACCTGGAGATTAAGTTCCCTCTAATCCATTACAAGCCACACCTATTTGTTTTGTTGAACGATGACCATCAACAGAAGAAGCCATTTTCATATGTAATGCCTTTCGTCGACATGGCTTATTCTGTAATGCAGTTTTGCAACTTGCTGGGTGCTTTGCCATCTGTCCATTTCCATAATGAAATTTCACATGAAAATCAGCTTCCAATTAATATAATTTTTGTTTGGAATACACCACAGAGTATTTTGCTGACTGGAAATAGTAAAATTTAAACCCTTTAGCTTTCAATTAAAACTAAAATGGAAGCTTCAAGAAAGGTTTTTCAATTATAAAAGTTAATTTTAAACTTTAGGCACCAAAAATTAGCACAGGTACCTAGATTAAAGATAACGTAGTAATTGTAGAGTTTTACAGTGTTTAGGAACCAAGTTTTATGAAGTTGGCTTGATTTAATAAAAAATTAAAAAAAGTGGGGGTGTCAGAATTTCATCTTTTTGTAACCTAGGAAGGGTTACTGAATGAGGAATAACCAAAACAGATGTTGGAAATGAAATGGTAATCTTTATAACATCAACAAAATACAATACTCACCAGTGGCATGAAGTAGGTAAACCACAGCTAGTTGTGGACTACTTAGCATATTACCTCCACTTACAATAGTATCCAATGTATTGATGAGGATTGGGAGGTACCCATTAGTGTTCATAGGCACAGTATATAACAGTCTTTTTGTTTTTTCCTTTAGTTTTACTATCACCTAGTGATGGACAGTTTGTCATTTCAGAAAACCAAGTTTTACGAATTAGACTTTTTCAAAAATAATTTTGTGATGACATTCGTGGGGAAACTTGTGACAACATTCTCCACTTATCTCTCATTCACTGCACCTCTGACAACTGTGTTTATCCTTTTCCCTATTTGGCTGAAGTCCACTTTTTCTTTTTATTTCTTATTTCCACATTGCTCATTGCAATACTCCAAATACAAGATCCAAATAAACATAAAAATCAGCAGGTATTTTTCAAGATCCATATTGGAATTGTTTCTGAAATGACAATATTCTGATTTTAATCACATGCATTTCATAAGATATGACGTGATGGTGAAGCAATCTTGTTCCACTGCATAATGTTTGATCTTTCCTGGCTGCTGCTCTTGGATTGTTAAAATAATAATTATATGTATCTCTTATAATATAGACTGATTTCATATCTTATTCACTGCCCCTATTAATATAACATTTATGCTTTTTTTTTCTTCACAGATGATTTGGTTGTACAAAAGCTGCAGTGGTTATTATTCAGAATTTCAATGGAGGAAAAGACATTTCACTTTATATGAAAACACAGACAAATATATGCGACATGGTTCATGTGGAAGTGATGGATCTATTGTAATGTACTTTTAAATGTGTAGTTTATCTTTATACAAAAATACGTTATGCATGAATAAGCAGGAAAGATACGCCATATTCATGTGATATCTACTAAACTGCTGTGAAGTTGGAGATAATTTGGCCACATGGAAACACATATTACAAAAAAACCATATTCTTGTGAACTTTGTGGATGTACGTTTTCACAAAAGCCAAATTTGGTCAGTCATATGCGTACACATACAGGAGAAAAACCATATTCTTGTGAAGTGTGTGGGTCAGCATTTTCACAAAAGTCTCATTTAGTGACACATATGCGTACACACACTGGAGAGAAACCATTTTCTTGTGATGT
The DNA here is from genome assembly GCA_964036315.1 of Acanthosepion esculentum. Lineage (NCBI taxonomy): Eukaryota > Metazoa > Mollusca > Cephalopoda > Sepiida > Sepiidae > Acanthosepion > Acanthosepion esculentum. The sequence goes on along the minus strand of OZ038479.1, from coordinate 32,461,576 downwards.
TTGTGGCTCTGCATTTTCACTGAAGTCATATTTAGTGAGACATATGCGTACACACACTGGAGAGAAACCATATTCGTGTAAAGTTTGTAGATCTGAATTTTCACAGAATGCACATTTAGTAACACATATGCATACACACTCTAGAGAAAAACCATATTCTTGTGAAGATTGTGGATCTGCATTTTCACTGATGTCGTATTTAGTGAGACATATGCGGACACACACAGGGGAGAAACCATATTCTTGTGAAGTTTGTGGATCAGCATTTTCACGGAAATCGAATTTAGTGAGACATATGCGGACACACACTGGTGTGAAACCATATTCTTGTGAAGTTTGTGGATCTGCATTTTCACAGAAGCCAGATTTGGTCAAACATATGCGTATACACACTGGAGAGAAACCATATTCTTGTGATGTTTGTGGATCTGCATTTTCACGGAAGTATGATTTGGTAACACATATGCGTACACATACTGGAGAGAAACCATATTCTTGTGAAGTTTGTGGAGCTGCATTTTCACGGAAGTCAGAATTGATCACTCATATGTGTACACACACAGGAGAGAAACCATATTCTTGTGAAGTTTGTGGAGCTGCATTTTTACGAAAGTCAGCATTGATCAGTCATATGCGTACTCACACTGGAGAGAAACCCTATTCTTGTGAAATATGCAGATCAGCATTTTCAAATAATTCTCATTTGAAAAGACACATTCAAATTCACAATAGAGAGAAGTCATATTCTTGCGAAATATGTGTTGCAACATTTTCAAATCGTTCATCTCTAAAAAAGCACATGAACATTCATACTGGAGAGAAAAAATGATCCAAATTTTGCCAGTTCAGATATAAGTGTCCACAGGTAAGCACTGACCAGAGAATTTTTACAGGGTCATGGGCTAAAATTTTAAAACTATTCAGAGTTTAATTTACACACTGAATTCTTCCTAAGTTTGTAAATTGAAATTTTGACAAGATTTAAATTTTAAAATATATGGCAACATTAAAACTTGCATATGGTCCTACCTTTTTCAAATAAAGAGTTGACATTTCCAAGAATTCATATTTAAAATCATACTGGAGAGCAAGGATTTACTCGTAAAATGTGTGTGAACATTATGGCAAAAAAGATTAAAAATGCAAATGAGGAAATATACTGTATTGAAACTATATTTTTGTGCAGTGTGTGTATTGCCCTTTTAAAATTCATAGAAACACGTTCCATAGAGAAAACAAATCTACATTGAAAGTAAGACTAATAAAAGTATGAATTACTGCATCAGAAAATGTGTGTACTTTAATGTTAACAGGAAAAAATTGTATAAAAATAGTAAATTATCTTTAAAAAAAGAGTCTTTTGGTTATGAAGAAGCAAAACTACAGGAATTTAGATTTTTATTTTCAAGAATAATTCAATTTTTGGTTGAATTCTTTTAAAAATATGATATGCTGAATATAACTCTAGCAATTTCTTCATATTCTTACTATTGAATATAAGAAAATAAAATTAATAATATAAGATTAATAAACTAGGAGCCTCAGTTTTCTGAGAAGATGAAAAAAGTCCCCAAACTTGACAAAAACAAAGTTTTATTGTGAAAATCTTTGTTATTATTAAGTGGAAATAAAACTTGAATAAGGTTTTTCATTTTTAGATTAAACTAAAAATAAGAACTAAATGATATCTCCCTAGATATGGGCAGTGGGACAAGAACAATCTACTTCTGTACATTTAATAAAATGTTCAGTTCAGAATTCCCTGCAAGTTGCCCGTATTGACATAACCTGATGAAGGCTGGAGTGCACAACAGCAGAAACGTTGTGATAACAACAAAGAAGAGGACAATAGTCCAAATGTAAATAGTATGAAATAATAACTTTTCATCCCAGATTAAACTAATATAGTAAATAATGCGTTGATTTCTCATGTCAGCCTGCAGAAAAATGAAATATTTGCCCTTGTTGTTCCTGCAAAAAGTCTTTTTCTGATTGTTCCACTGTGAATATTTCAGCAGGAGTAGATAGGTTAGTCTATCGTCTAGTTTACACTCCTTCCTGGTGTTTTGAACAGAAGTATAAGTTTATCCCTTGTTTCCTGTTTAAATTTGCTTTCTTGTTCATTATAAATCTCCTCATTCTTTTTCCTTCCTAGTAGCCTATTGCACCTTAGTGGCATTGTCAGCTTGCTTGGGGTGAATTAATTAAATATACATATATATGAATATAAAAGTAGACGTTGAGGTTCTCATCCAGTGTTTATAATCTGTTTCATACTTAAATGCAATTGTCTTGGCATATCTAGATATATTTCTTGAGATATATATATATATATATATATATATATATATATATATATATATATATATATATATATATATATATACAGTTGCAAACAAAATGTTAGGAATGGCATTGTTTTCATCAGAAAAGTAGGTATAAGTTTTTATCCAAGTTGTTTTATATTCTATAATTTTCACAAACAATAAATACGATATTAATTGTTATTGTCTAAGATTTTGGTCTAATTTGAGAGGATAATACAAAAGTTATGGATGATTTAGTGATTTACTGCAAAACCCATGGCGGCCAAAATGATCAGTTACAGTTGAAAAAATAACAAAATAATGAAAAATGACAGAGAATACTGGAATTATTTAATAGTTATTGTGAAGCCCTTTAGCTTCAATCACACTGCAATCTCCTCATGCAATCTTCAACTGCATGAGGAAATTAAATTTTCAATTTCTTGCTGGGTGATCTTTCTGAAGGGCATTCCATAATTGCTTGGTTGTTTTAGGATTTCTGGCTTTCGAACGTTCTCCTAGAATATTCCACATATTTTCAATAGAAGTGAGATCTGGGATTTGAGCAGGCCAATCCATAACAATAACCTTTTCAGCCTTGAAGTTCATAACCACCTTAGCCTTGTGGCATTGTCCTCCATGAATATGGGTGGTTGCTTAGTTGAATTTCTGAGCACAGGCAAGACATGATCTTTTACAAGTTGTTTATAAACTCCTGCATTTACCTTTCCATGCAATCGCTCCAAAGGGCCCACACCATCTCTAGATATCATCCCCCAAACCATGACACTTCCTCCACCGAATTTAACACTAGTCTTAAGGCATTTAGGCAACAATTTTTCACTTACTTTTCGACGAACGTACCTTTTCCCATCTGAGCCAAATAACATAAACTTAGATTCATCATTGAAATGCACCGTTTGCCATTTTTCTTGAGACAACAACACATGTTCGATTGCAAAGGTAAGACAACACTTTTTATTCCTGGAGCTGATCAGTGGCTTCACTGCAGGTGCTCTTGCTTGTAGGTCATGTTCAACTAAATGACGAGACAGTTTTTCGAGATAAAGTTTTCTTCAGTACAATGCTCATTTCCTGAGAAACAGCAGCAACAGTTTTAAATCTGTCCTTTTTAACCAATTTTACCATAGCACGATCTTCTCTCTTGGTCGTTTTTCTTGGCCTACCTGTAGACTTTCTTGCTTCACACAAACCACAATCATTGTAGACCTTAAGAATACTGTGAACAACACTTTTTGACTTGTTAATAATCTTTGCAATAGACCCAATACTTAAATTATCCTTCTTTCGAAGCTTAATAATCTGCTGATGAATTGGTAATGGAGTAAGTGGCATTATATTAACAAAGTACACTGCAGATATTCTTACTAATGTTTAGTAAATGAACCATCACGTAAACAAATTTTAAAAAATAGAGTTCGCCGGTTAAATATACTAAAAGGAATCGTTCTGATCATTTTGGCCGCCATGGGTTTTGCAGTAAATCACTTAATCATCCATAACTTTTGTATAATCCTCTCAAATTACACCAAAACCTCAGACAATAACAAATAATATCGTATTTATTGTCTGTGAAAATTATAGAATATAAAACAACTTTGATAAAAAAATTATACTTACTTTTCTGACGAAAAAAATGCTGTTCTGAACATTTTGGCCGCAACTGTATATGTAAAAGTTTCAGGTAGAGAATATCTATAAAAGGACTATGAAACTGGAAAACTTATCTTAGCCAACTTGTTTTGTCCTCAGAGGGACTTTATCACGGCAAATACAGGGACTTAATTAAAAAATGTCATTGTTTTTCAAAATTTTTAAATATTCATCAGGTTAACTGAAAAGCCAGTCAAACTATGGAGGATAAGATATGACACAATTCAATATCTAATAAATGAAAATGTGGAAGGTTATGTTATGAAATTTTTTTTTTTAATGTATATTCGTATTTTAATTACTTGCGAATAAGCTATAAGATTTTTTCTATTTTTAAAATGAAACTTGTTTTCATTGGGAACATTGTATTTCTTTAAAGATCATAATATTTTTCAAATATCTTTTATTACATCAGACCAAAAATTAGTTAGTATATTTGAGTTCTTCTTAAACACTTTATAAACAACATTTCACGTGAGAGAGTGCGTGCCATAATTATCTTTTCAAAAGTAAGGATTATACTATTTAAATAAAATTGATCAGCAACAAACCATTACAGAAAAATACTGTTTACATATCATTTTTGTTTCATAATTTTCTCATGGGCCACCATACTTACAAAGAGAAGCCATTCAAATACACAGTTCACATCACAAACATTGCTGCTTTCGTCCTCAAGTGATGTGAAGCACCCATGTTAAAATACATTTGTTGTTTTTTAAATGAAGTATGAGAAAGTTTTGATGTACTTACATCAAGGAGGATACTAGCAAGAAAATGCCAGTTACCAGTCAGCTGCAGTGAGACTTGAAGTTCACAAGCAAAATTTCTCCTGCAGTTGGACAAGAAAGAATGAAAAAAATCTAAACTTATTTTTTAAAAATGACTTGTAATCTTTCAGTATGATTTTGAAATTCATCCCATTGTTGCTTGTCGTGAGAGTTTGTTTTAAATAAAGACTTGTTTGAAGATTTTTTTTTTTTTAAAGTTTAATAATGACATTTCCCGAGCAGGAAACTTTCTTAAAGGAATTTCATTATTTTTTTTTAAAATACATTTAAATACAGATTTAATTTGTTTTTATCCATTTCCCCTTTTTGAGAGTTATTGTAATAGTAGTGAATCAAATCGAGCAAAACAATTATTTCCTTTTTGTACATCCTTAGCAAAAATAATCTGACTGTTGCTAAAAAGAAAAAAATAATAAAATTCTTTTCAGAAAGTTTCTCAATCATTATAAGTAATTAAATTTTACATTTTTTTTTAAATCTTCAAACATGTCTTTATTTAGTAAAACTCTCATGACAAACAACAAAGGGATGAATTTCAAATCGTACTTAAAGATTACAAATAATTTTTAAAAAATAAGTCTAGATTTTTTCTGAAAGAGAATATCCTGTTTTAAATAATTAAATTAAACTAAACATAAGGTTTAAATTTAAAAAAAAAAGTTGCCTTTCAAACGTTTTTTTTTTTTTTTACTTTTGTAGTAGCGTGGTGGTAGAACAGAGTTTAAAATTATGAATATTGTTTTAATGACATAAATTTTTTCATTTTATTTTAATTTAAATAAATTAATCTCCATGAGATTACTCAAAAGGGAGCATAGCATAATAAAAACGGCCAAAAACATGATGAAAACAATTTTTATCATCTAAATCTTTGTTATTATTAAGAGGAAAGACCAAAGTATTTTTGATTATTTTTCTACATTTTATTATCCTTACCTTTCAAATACAGAACTTAACATTTCCAAGAATTCATACTTAAAATCATTCTTGAGAGCAAAATGTGTGTGAACATTATGGCAAAGTGTTGTGGTAGGATCCACCTAATTTGCATAGCGGAGTACCGACGATATAAATATGGTTGGTACCGGAAGACAGGGAGGCAAATCAAGAGATCCAACTAGAGACTCTGCCCGACTGCGACTTAGTCAACACATTCTCCAGGAACGGTCTTCCCAGGAATATACAAAAGACTATATGTAAATATTGTGTACACTTTCTTGTTTCAATACATTTTATTCTAACTACATTTTGTGTTTGCATTATTATTCCATGCATTAGTCAAGCTTCAACACAAAGAAAACTAAAAATGCAAATGAGGACACACACTGAAGTGAAACTGTATTTTTGTGTATTGTCCTTTTCATGGATTGCCATTTTAAAATTCAGAGAAGTGCATTCTAGAGAGAAAACAAATCTACATTGAAAGTAAGACTAAAAACTATGAATTGCTGTTCAGGAAATAGGTGTACTTTAATGGCAACAGAAAAACGCTGTATAATAAATAGGCAAATTATCTTAAAAAGATCTTGTAGCTTCTATACGCAGCAATTAAAGAAATCTATGCTCGCCAATATGTATCTGCCACTGTGTCCATATCTCATTTGGTTCTTATCTTTCGCAGTCTGTACATATCTATTAAAGTTTTTTCATATTTATCCATAAAATGCAGTTAAGCAGCAGTACTTCCTCAAAACAAATTTGATTAAAGGCCATAAAAGATTGAATGTAAAATAGTTTTCAGTTAACATTAAAGTCTATAACCTTTATCCATCAAGCTGTTGAACCTAACGTCTACATTTCAGTATCTTCACGTGCGAAGTCTAAAATCTTGTGCGAGCTAAACACAATCCAGGCTCCAGACATAAATCTTACAATAATCATCACTGATTGGTCAATATACATCAAAAGTTGCAACAACACCTACGCATAGTGTTTAGATTAAAAAATGCACCCCAATGTGAAAACCTGTTCTCGAGCCTATCATATGGTTCACATTACTTATAAATACTTGGTGACATGCTCTCTCAATCTCTTGTTTCTGTTCCCACAAGCAATATAAGCTCTCTGGAGAAATTGGAGTTTTCCCATTGGGGAAAATGCCAACACAGAAATGCACACAGGTATGAACAAGAAAAACACAACAGTTTTGGACAGTTGAAGTTGAAGACTCACAAAAATTTCGGCAAAAAAGCAGATAAATAATGGAAATCCTGACTATATGCCTTAACACAACTACAGTCTATATTTCTTCATTTCATTACAACCACAAGGGCAGAAACTCTTAACATAACATTTTGAGTCACACCCACACGTTTTTTCACACTAATTTCAAACTGTTTAATTCTCTTACAAGTAACACTACATCTTACTAAAATTCTATAAACTTACACACCTTTTAATACACTTTACAGTTTATCAACAAAAACATTTTCCTCACTCAAAATTCCAAGGACAAGTAAATTTCAGTATTTCAAACACAACTGAATTCTTGTCTGTACAATTTTTATTATGCATGTAGAGGTCTGTTAGTTGGCCACAACACGTTAGACGCATATGGGATCAACAACCAGGATGCAACTGTCAAATTCAAGTGAACAATCAACTCTGACCTTATGACAAACACACAACATCGCTCATACCAGCTTCTCGACTATAAACAGTGACCCACGACCCTGAATATGATACACAAGCATTCTGCTACCACTTCAGTGTATTCTTTCAACAACAATTTTTGTACAAACTAAACACCTAAGTGGATCACAAAGCCTTGAATAATTCTCAGATTTCTGATTGGCTAATATATGTGAAAAACATTACAACGCCTACACACAAGTGTTCGAAGTCAATTTACCGCCATAATCTGGTTATGTGTTCTCGAGCCGATCACGTGATTCATATTAATTGTAAATACTTGGACACATCTTCAACTTTTTCTCTTGATTTCTCTTACTTATAATGATGTAAGCTCTGTGAAGAAATATCGTTTTGTCCCTTAGGGGAAAATGCTATGAAACGTCATGAGACATGCGCACACACACACACACACATACATATGCACATCTACGAACATCTATGAACATTCACTCCTTCAACCTGAAACTGTTTCTACAAGGACACAGAAACTTATCAACTTCTAACAGTGAGATTTTCATCAGCAAACAGCACACCGTCAGAGCAAGTGTTAAACTAAAAACTACATTTTTAGTACCAAATACAACTTCTCGATTTTCAAGCGAACAATACAATTTTCTCTCACTCAACAAGTTTCTTTCAACTTACCTTAAGCAATTCAAGTAGCAGTTAAAAGTAGGTAACTCCTGCTATATTTAAACATTGAACTTTCAACAACAGAAACACTTAACATTGTGAATAACAAACTGTTTAATTCTCTCACAAGTAACAATATATCTTACTAAAGTTCTCCAAACTCACACACTTTTTAATATACATGACAGTTTATCAACAGGAACATTTTCCTCACTCAAAATTCCAAGGACAAGTAAATTTCAGCATTTCAAACACAACTGAATTACTGTTTGTACGATTGTTGTTATGCATATATAAATTCCATTCATATTGTGCAACTTCTCTTGTTGAATGTGTTTCTTCTTCTTGTTTCATATTTTGTGGTAATTTACATAATACAAATTAGTTAGGGCAATCCAGTGACCCTTCCAAAGCCAATATCTTTGTCAATCAAAAATGAAATTATTTTCCAGCTAAGATGAATTTAGATTTTTATTTTTTGAGAATAATTCAATTTTTGGTTAAATTTTTAAAAAATATTACGTTCTAGCAATTTCTTCATATTTTTAAATCTAAATTTTTAAATATACGAAAATAACCAACATTAATAATGTAAGATTAATCATAAACTAGGTACCTCCATTAATTTTCTGCAGATGAAGAAAAAAAGTCCCCAAATTTGATAAAAACAAAATTTTATTATGAAAATGTTTTTATTATTAAGTGGATGTATTATTTAAATTAGGTTCTATGTTTTTAAATGAAACTAAAAATATAAGAACGAGATGATATCTTCCTAAACATGGGTAGTGGGACAAGAACAGTCTACCTCTGTACATTAAATAAAAGGTTCAGTTCAGAATTCTCTGTAGGTTGCCTGTATTGACATACACCTGATGAAGGCTGGAGTACACAACAACAGAAACATTGTGATAACAACAAAGATGAAGACAATAGTCCAAATGTAAATAGTATAAAATAATGATAACTCCTCATCCCAGATTAAACTAATATAGTAAATAATGCATTGATTTCTTATGTCAGCCTGCAGAAAATTTTGCACTTGTATTTCCTGTCAAATCTCTTTCTGATTGCTCCATTGAATATTTTTGAAGAAATTGATAGGTTAGTCTATCATCCGGTTCACACTCCTTTTGAACAGAAGTAGAAGTTTATCCCTTGTTTCCTGTTTAAGTTGGGTTTCTAGTTCCTTCTAAATTCTTCATATTCTCTTTCCCTCCCAGTATCCCCTTGCATCTTAGAGGCATTATCAGCTTGCTTGGGGTGAATTAATTAAATATATAAAAGTAGACATTGAGGTCAACACCCAAAGTCTACAGTCTGTTTCATGTTGAAATGCAATCATCAGGCAACTTTTAGATATACTCTATCTCTGATATTGAGCACCTTAACTCATAAATATATTATACCCTAAAATTATATTTTTATCATACAAACACATATATGTGTATGTGTATAAAAGTATATCTGTAAAAGAATAATATGAATGAAGACAAAAGTAAAACTTATCATAGCCAACACGTTTTGCCCCGTGTAACTTTACCAAGGCAAATACAAAGATTTTACTTTGTAACAAAAGTATATACAGTGTAACCCAGATATAAGAGAGTTGTTGGGACCGGAGAAGAAGTCTCTCATATCCGGGTTTGGTCTATTTTGTTTAGGTAAGTATGGGAACACTTGGGGACCAGATAAAATCTCTTATATCCGGGTTACACTGTATATGTCTTGTTACAAAATAAAATCCTTGCATTTACCTTGGTAAATCCCCTCAACTAAGTTTTCCTTTTTTTATATATATATATATATATATATATATATATATATATATATATATATATATATATATATATATATATATATATAACTTGTGTATAAGCTATGAGATTTGTTTTCTGTTTTTAAAACGAACCCACTTAGCTAATGGATTTCATCATCTGAGAGGCTCTATAGGAAGCTAAGTTTTCCTTTTATCTTTGTGTGCGTGTCCCTCTCTCTCTCTCTCTCTCTCTATATATATATATATATATATATATATATATATATATATATATATAATTTACTTGTGTATAAGCTCTAAGATTTTTTCTATTTTTATAAAGAACCCAGTTAGCTTCCTAAATTTTCCAGAGGGAAAATTTTATTTCTTTAAATATCAAAATCATTTTCAAACATATTTTATTACTTGAGACAAAAAATTGCAAATGTATTTGAGTTCTTCAATAATTTATAATCAACATTTCTTGCGACAGTGTGTGTGCCATAATTATCTTTTCAAAAGTAATGATTATACTTTTTAAATAAAATTGATCAACAACAGAAAAATTTTATTTATATATTGTTTTCTTTATAATTTTCTTCTTACAGGCCCCCATACTTACAAAGGGAAACCATTCAAATTCACAGTTCGCAACACAAAAAAGGCTGCCTTCATCCTCAACCGATGTGATCTACCCATGTTAAAATTGGTGATGGAATGATTAATTGGAATTGATAATTGAAAATATTGGAATTTTCAGGGTATTTGTATCAGTATTGAAATCGGAGAATTTTTAATCTTATTTCCAATTCCAAAAACCAGTCTTTGTTTGTTTCTTTTTGTTTAAAACTTAATTTTCCATTCCTGGTACTAATGATAAACAGATATAAATATTTATTGATTTTAAACTATCAGTAAAACTAAAATCTATGGATCATAATAAAAGCTAAGTATGATGTAAATTTATTTTATTTGTGTAAAAAAAGAAAACGAAATATGCAAGTTTCTACTAAGTTATCAAACTTTCCGTAAAGTTTGCTAGTTTAAAGTCTGTTTTAGTTCAAAATAAATTTTTTATTTTTAATATATTATTATAAATTATTAATTTAATAATTATAATCAAAATTATTTAATATAATCACAAAATGAATTCATGTTTTTCTGTCAGGCTCTCTCTTAGTTTTAAGACAATTTTTATTATTTTTTTTTAATTTATAAAAATGACAAAAAAAGCATTGTCTGCTTTTAAAAACCTAGAAAAAATTTAGAATATTATTATATAAAATTTTATTTCAAATTTTCAATTATTCTGAAGTAGAAATTAAAAATAAAATTCCGTATAAGGAGTTTCAATCAGCACATAATCCAAAGGATCATATAAGGGTGGTAGTGTGGTGGCACGGAGCAAGCGAAGGACCGGATATTAACCCTCAGAGGTTTAGACAGCAAATGACCAATACTGGTCTCTGCGCACCCGGCTCCACGCAGAATTTCCGGTGGAAAACTAAAAAGAAATAAAAAGAATGATAAACAATTTTCCACCAATTAAACAGCTCCGCGCCATACCCAACAGTTTGTTTCAGCAGACTGACTCTGATCCGAAGGGCACACATAAATAGAGCGATAAATTCACTTCTAAGACAGAAAGCTTTGAAGTACCGTCAGTGAATGTCGCTACGCTTTTCTCACCCGTGAAACCCGATGCCTTCAGCCTTCCTTCACCAACGGAGATATCAAAGGACTCCTACCAACCCATTGACCTCACCTTTCATCTCCTGTGACCAGCACGTCATGAACTTAAGTATTAACAAAAGACACTTATATTCTTTTAATAATCGGATTTCTCTTCTATGAATGAACATTTTGTAACGGACTTTGTGCGTGTAAATCAAGAAACATTGTACTATTCATTGATGTTGCATTTAAATACAAAGTGTTTTTGATATACCCTTCTCTTTCGTATGTTATTTTGTTTATGCTATGGTGACCTCAATTTGATCGCTTGTTGAACCTTTAGGCCAAACTAACGGCTGTCCCGGACTGCTACTATTTATCTACCTTCTGATACAAGCAACAATTAACAGCGAGAACTCTACACACCCCATCACCATAAGTGGTGACCAAGACGTGATTTTAACACATATATATACACGCACACAAAAAAAAAAAAAAAAAATTGAACTGTCACAAAATTAGAATTTTTATTCAACACAAACCAAAAACATGGCAGATGACGCTGAAGAAACTACAATTAATCAAAACCAACCAATCCAAGCTGTTGCGATAAAACCACCAAACTTCATTGAATCAAACGTAATAGCTTGGTTTGCGATAATGGAGGCGCAATTTAATATTGCAAATATAAGACAGACCAGTCAAAAATTTTTTAACACTTTGGCAGCTCTCCCTGTGGACGTAGTAGGAAATATACAGCCAACTATACTGCAATCAAAAGATTACGACGCACTAAGAGAAGCAGTGACGGGCGCTTACGAGAAAACAAAACCAGAGATGCTGGACAAATTAATGTCGTCATCGACTGTAACAGGTCGTCCCTCAGTATACCTGAATGAACTTATGTCATTAGCAAGCCGAATTGGCGTAGGGGACGATATCGTACGTCACAAATTTATTCAAGCCCTACCTCACTCCATTAAACCAGTGGTAGCGGCACAAGTCGATTTAGACACAGATCACCTTGGAAGAATGGCGGATGACTTACTATTATATTTTAACAAACAAGACACCGCACATATTCGACAGATTTCGGGGAAGCAAAGGGATGAACAGCAAAATAAAAATGAAACTAAAAGGATACATGGCTGTTCCCACAGTGAAAATAAATTCCCTACCAGTGTTCGCCCTTTTAACAAGGACCAAAAACCTCTAATTTGCCGAGCGCATTTATACTTTGCGGAACGTGCAAAATTTTGTAAGCCGTGGTGCAGATGGCCAAATAAACGGAATGTTCAAATGCAACCCAACTCTCGCCCAAATTCACCAGTTCCTCGTGAGATTTCGGAAAACTAACTAGGCGAGAGGTGTTAGCTTCCATTTCCTCGCCGCTTCTCATTGTAGCCGCACGGTTAGGAGCTCAAAGTTTAAATTTTATTGTGGATACAGGAGCTGCCGTATCTATACTTCCGAAGAGATATTTAAGCGGAGCTGTAACATACCCAACCAATATCTCTTTAGTGTCTGCCAACGGTCAAAAGATTGAATGCTCAGGACAAGCAGTACTGAATCTAACACTACGGAACCTCAGACGAGAATTTACCTGGACATTTATAATAGCCGAAACTGCTCAGCCACTCCTAGGATACGATTTCCTAAACCATTTCGGGCTAATGGTGGACTGCACAAACAATAAGCTGATTGATAAAATGACTAATAGACAATCCGATGCACATCCATCGTCTATTATCATGAATATAGATTTAGTACCGAATAAAGATGCTAACAAAATGGTACGAGCAATTCTGGAGAAATACCCAAACTTAATTTCTCCTCATCGCGACACGAATGCAACAAAACCAAAGATATTCCATAGAATAGAAACTGGTAGCAACCCTCCTACTTTCTCCAGAGCCAGACAATTATCAGCTCAGAGATGTGAAATTGCAAAAGAGGAATTCAAAAAACTCCTAAAGGCAGGAATAATTTCCCCTTCAAACTCTGAATGGAGTTCAGCCTTACATATGGTACCGAAGTCAGACGGCACATATAGACCTGTTGGCGATTACAGACATTTAAATACCATAACAAAAGCCGATCGATATCAAGTCCCAAATATAAATTCCTTGTCTTCGAAGCTTCATAATAAGAAGTTCTTTTCAAAGATAGACCTGTCGTCTGCTTATCATCAGATACCTGTACATCCGGAGGATGTTTGCAAGACAGCCATCTCTACCCCTTTTGGGTTATTTGAATATAACTATATGCCTTTCGGACTGCGGAACGCATCATGTACTTTTCAGAGAATGATGGACAATATCTTTCGTGATACTGATTATACCTTTGTATATATCGACGATATCCTTATATTCTCAGAAGATGAAGAAACTCATTCCAAGCATATCGACCTAGTACTACAAAAACTGAGTGAGTACGATTTTAAAATTTGTCTCTCCAAATGCATATTTAGTGCTAATGAATTAGACTTTTTAGGATTTCATATTTCTGCTAGTGGTCTCAAACCCAGTGCTAAAAAGTTGAATGAATTAAGTGAATTTCCTCAACCAAACGATTCCAAATCACTACGCCGATTCATCGGAATGGCAAATTTTTACAGAAAACTTGTGCCAAATTTCAGCGATATCATACTACCTCTCACGGAAAAAATACGTTTAAACCAAAATTCCAAGTCATTAACCCTAACAAAGGAAGAAATTGAATCTTTCGAAAATATGAAAAAGTCTTTATCAAATGTAACTGTTTTGGCTTTCCCCAGCTCGAAAGCTAACAACTATCAACTTGTAACAGACAGTTCGAATTATGCGGTGGGTGCAGCACTTCATCAAATGATTGATAATCAACCCATCCCCATAGGTTTCTTTTCAAAGAAATTATCCCAAACCCAACAAAAATATTCTACTTTTGACAGAGAACTACTAGCTGCCTATCTAGCAGTACTCCATTTTAAACATTTAATAGAAGGCAGAAATGTAATGTTACTGACGGATCACAAACCACTTTGCAGTGCTTTTAAAAGCCAGTCTTCCTTAAAATCAGATAGACAACAGCGTCACCTCTGTTTTATCAGCGAATATGTAAATGACATTTCACATATAAGAGGTTCACAAAATATAGTAGCTGATTGTTTATCACGACCTGTCAACGCGATCACTATTGATATATGTGACTTACAAGAAATAATGAAGCATCAAGCTACTGACAATGAAATTCAGGCATTCAAAGATCAACTGAAACCATACACAATAAATCAAAATGAAACCATATTATGTGACACGACATTACCTTTTCCACGACCTTTTGTGACTGAAAAGCTCAGAAAATCGGTATTTGACAGTCTGCATAATCTATCACATCCAGGAATAACATCTTCAAGAAAAATAATAAAATCCAGATACTATTGGCCGAAGATGGACAAGTCAATAAAAACCTGGTGCACAGAATGCCAACACTGCCAACAAGCAAAAATAATAAAACACACAAAGAGCAAAGTAAATCCATTTGAATTACCTTCCAGTCGTTTTGAAACGGTGCATGTGGATATTGTCGGTCCCTTACTACCAGTAAAGAACCAAACTGACCCTTATTTTTCACCATATCGATATTTATTAACATGCATTGATAGAAATACGAGATGGATAGAAGCATGCCCAATAACAGAAATTACGGCAAAATCAATATCAACGGCTTTTGTCAATCTGTGGATCTCCCGATTCGGGGTTCCTCTTCATGTCGTTACGGACAGAGGAAGCCAATTTGAATCCGAATTATTCTCAGAACTATCAAAAATAATAGGCTTCCACAGATTACGAACAACGGCGTACCATCCGCAAACGAATGGATTAGTTGAGCGAGCACACAGAACTTTAAAAACGGCTATTATAGCCAGGAAAGAATCGTGGTTGTCAGCTCTTCCTATCGTCCTTTTGGGAATGAGGATAACACCTAACGAATCAAACTATTCTTCATTTACTGCAGTAACAGGGAGTCATGCACAAGTCCCCCGATTGTTAATTGACTCTATCAAGAACGAGAATAGTGAAATGACAAACTCGCACGTTAAAATTCTAGCCGACGAGATGCAAAAATTTGACATGGACAAATTATCCAGGGGACACCTGCATACAATACCTAATTCTTACATTCCAAAAGATTTACAAACATGTAAAAGTATCTGGCTAAGAACAGACAGAGTAAGAAAGCCATTGGAAGCTCCATACACAGGTCCATTCCAAGTATTAAGTCGTCATGAAAAATATTTTACTATTAAAAGATCGGATGACGTACATAGTAATGTTTCAATAGATAGACTAAAACCTGCATATATTTCTGAAAATATAAAATCAAAAGATTCCATTGGATCAAGACCGGATTTGGATAACTCCCTATCTTGTTCCGAAGAAACTAATGATAACAAACCAGAAACTAGAACGAAGTCCGGTAGAACGGTTAAATGGAAGAAAGAAAACACATATTTTTATTACTAAAAAAAAACCAAAAAAAAAAAACAAAAAAAAAAACAACAACAACAACTCCGTTTACTGGGGCGAAAGTTATGTGGTGGCACGGAGCAAGCGAAGGACCGGATATTAACCCTCAGAGGTTTAGACAGCAAATGACCAATACTGGTCTCTGCGCACCCGGCTCCACGCAGAATTTCCGGTGGAAAACTAAAAAGAAATAAAAAGAATGATAAACAATTTTCCACCAATTAAACAGCTCCGCGCCATACCCAACAGTTTGTTTCAGCAGACTGACTCTGATCCGAAGGGCACACATAAATAGAGCGATAAATTCACTTCTAAGACAGAAAGCTTTGAAGTACCGTCAGTGAATGTCGCTACGCTTTTCTCACCCGTGAAACCCGATGCCTTCAGCCTTCCTTCACCAACGGAGATATCAAAGGACTCCTACCAACCCATTGACCTCACCTTTCATCTCCTGTGACCAGCACGTCATGAACTTAAGTATTAACAAAAGACACTTATATTCTTTTAATAATCGGATTTCTCTTCTATGAATGAACATTTTGTAACGGACTTTGTGCGTGTAAATCAAGAAACATTGTACTATTCATTGATGTTGCATTTAAATACAAAGTGTTTTTGATATACCCTTCTCTTTCGTATGTTATTTTGTTTATGCTATGGTGACCTCAATTTGATCGCTTGTTGAACCTTTAGGCCAAACTAACGGCTGTCCCGGACTGCTACTATTTATCTACCTTCTGATACAAGCAACAATTAACAGCGAGAACTCTACACACCCCATCACCATAGTAGTAGGCGTTGTGCTTCCTGTGACAAGAATTCCATACATTCAAATGAATCTTGGATTTCCCACCAATTTCAAATTTGATTTGTTTGCAAAAACCTGACCTTGTGTCACAAATTGTCCTCGTGGTGAGGCAGTTAAATTACAACAATTTCTTGTACACTTTTCAATGTAAGTCTTTCAAGAAAATTTTTCACTGAAAATATTTTCACATAATTTATTTTTTATAACAGTTTTAATCCATAAAATCATTTTTTAGTCTTGGTTACTGAAAATATTTATTTTTGTCTACATAGTATGTAAACAATAATAAATCTTTTCTGTAAGAAAGACTTAAAACGGTAAACATTCTTTTATGAAACTTAAATTTATTTCTACAAAATTCATGTATGTCTTAAAATTTTATAGATTTCAAAACATTTTCATCTTTATTTACCAAAAAAACAAAATTAAACATAAACAACCTTATTTGAAGTTTCCTGAAAAAAACTTTTTCACACAAATATCTGTATTAAAAGACCTAAAATTTAGTTTCCATGAAAAATTCTATTTAATTTCATTTTACTAATATTTTTGTTTAGCCTAATTGGATATTCCTGTGTTAAATTATTATGGCATTTAAAATATTTTGAACATTTTTTTCATTTATTCCTCCTCGGAGGCAAACAAGATACAAGATTCGTTTTTGTAAGAAGTGTATAAAAAAGTTAAAAACAAGTATTTTTATCTGGTGCGATTAATCTATACTTTTTTTCCACCTTTATCATGATTTGTTTTAATATTTTAAAAATAAAACAAGTAAAATTTCATGTAATAATCTAACAAATAACAAACAAATTGATCCCAAGCAAAATATACACATTTACACTTATTCTCATCCTTTTAATCTTATTTTTATTTTAATGCTTTGTAACAGTTAGGAATTTCATACCTTATAAAATCATCAGGTTGGATATTAGTTTTATTTAGCTTACAACTTCCTAATATATTTTTAAAATTTATTGTAAAGTGTGTTAAAATTGCTTATATAACATATCCATTGATTTTTTTAAAAATATTTTTTAAAAAATCAATGGATATGTTTTGTGTTGTTGCATGTTTACTCTTTTCCTTTTAGCAAAAATACATCACTTTCTTTTAGAAATTATTAAATTTTTTAATTGTAAGAAATTTATTTTAGACAGTAAAACTTATTTGTAATTAAATGTTTTAGTTGAGATCAAAGACTATATGACTAAGAGTCTTCAATGTTATCTAAAAATTTAATCACTAATAAGTTTTACTGTCTAAAATAAATTTCTCAATTAAAAAATGTAATAATTTCTAAAAAGAATCAAAGTGTTTTATTAAATATGAATTATTACAGCAACTTAATAAATATCTAATATTTATTTATTAAGTTTCTGTAATAATTCATATTTTATTCTTATTCAATGTCTGTATGCCAATTTAAATTTATATTTAGCTTTTATTCACTGTCCTGCAGGATTAGGTTCTCCTTGTTCATTATCAAAATATATGCTTGAATTAAACTACAATAAATGGAATGATGTTTGCTGCTTAGACTATTATTGATGCAATTAAGGTGTGTCTTATTTTTGAAGTGCATGCTATAATTGAATTATTTAAACTCTTATCCAAGTTTTTAAATCAAAAGATTAAAAACATTTTATTCATAAACTTTTGTATTCATTTTTCTACAAAATTTTTTTATTAATAAATGAACTTTGTTTATTAACTTTCCCAAACCAACTGTTTATCATTGTAGGTATGGGAATCAGAAATTTAGAAGAATATCGAGAATTGTATCGGAATCAGTATAAATATATTGTTATCGTCCCATTACTAATAATTATATAAGCTTTAAAATAAGCATACAAGTAAACAAGAGAACTATTTACTTCCATAGATTAAATACAGGATTCAGTTTAGTAGGTTGTACACATTGGTATACAACTGAAATGTTGTTATAATAACAACAAAGAGGACAGATTAAAGAGATGAGACTTTCTATCATTCTTTAAAATGTGTTCAGCAGCCGTCAGAATGAGAAGCAAAAGCTGAATGTTGTCCAGCATGACATTTTACGGTTCAAGTTTGGGACAATAACCTGGCTAATTAAAGTGTTGGTGTGTGAATCTGGTGACATAGTAATTCTGAGTTCAGTCCCTGCGCTGGATAATGCAAACTTGGATTCAGAGGAAACAAGGCGAGCAGTATCTGAACAAAATGAGACATCCCCAGACATGGACAGTGAAACAAGAACAATTTATCCCTGTACATTAAATAAACAGTTCAGTTCAAAATTTTACCTGGCTACCTGGATCAACAGACACCTGAAGAAGGCTGGGGGGATAACAATAAAGATGGGGAAGTGATGGAAAATGATTTTTAATGTTATAGTTCCCAGAGCTCACAGGTGATGATTTGAGTGCGTCCTTGGGAAATTTAGTGTGTCCTAACTAAAGTTTCATAATAAATTGTTCTGTAAAAACTGCACAGGTACAGATTTCATTTTCTGTGGGTTTTTTTCACCCCCCGCAAAATTTTAATCAGGCCAAATAACTTAAATTGACAAAACAATTCTTTAAATAAACAGCTACCACCATGTTTAAAATATCATAAAAAACTTTTTAACTTAGGTAATATTTATTTCAGATCAGATTAATTAAACATTAAATCAATATTCCTCCAATAAGCCTTAAGAAAAATATATTTTATTTTTAGAACATTTTCTAATATTATTATATTGTGATGGTAGATGGCTAAAAATGGTGCTAAAATATAAAATTTCAAAAGGAAAAATCCTCCCTGTCAACTTATATTAGTTTTGAAATACAGGAAAGTATTTTGCTTAATGGAAATATTAAATTTCATCTATTAGCTTAAAATGAATACTAAAATGAAACCATTAAAGATTTTTCATTTAAAACAAATTCATCATAAATCATAGGTATCTTGAATTTTTGTAGGCATTGTGGAGTAATGGATAGCTGCTTGGATTGAGGAATCAAAGAGCTGAGTTTGAATTCCAGTTGATTCCATTATATTCACTTACATGTTAATAACCTTGGGAAAGTTATGAGTCCTCTTCTTCTCCCCCCAGCTATGGGTAAATATCAGGACAGACCGGGTTCTATAGCCTTGGATGGCAACTGGTCTACCACAGAAAGAAATGGCAACCAACTACGAGAAAAAATCTGCCTCATCAGTCATGTATCAAAAGATACATGATCGCCTAAGCATGGCACATAACTGACTTAACTAAAGAAGGAAGGAAAGATAGAAGTGAAGAGAAAAAATCAGATTATGTTGATATGAACAGATGCTACACTTTGATCTTAGGTGTAGAAGTATTATGACCACGATAACTGCACTATTCTCCAAGTTCACAATATCGGACAATGGAGCCCAATCAAGGTAATCACTACAAATCCAGCGACCATAAATAAAATAATATTGTCTGCTGAATTATTTTTAAATTATTATTATTGAGAGAAATGTTTGTAAAATGGGGATTTGGCTAGAAAGAAATATGCCAAGAAACAATTGTTTAACAAATTCTGCCAATATTGCCTAAATAACAGACTATTCTGTTTTGATTGCACAGAAAAACAAAAGTCATTCTACGATAGATGTAAGAGATCTGGGACTCCTATCTCTGCCAGAAAGTTGTATAAGGACTCAAACTTTGTCAGGGGGTGCTCTCTTTAAGGCCATCCAGTGAGTGGTTTTGATGACTATTCAATTTCACCTCACTTAAGATTTAAGCAATTTTGCAGTGTAGGAATATTGAGGCAGGACTGACGCTCTTTGATTAAAACATGGCAAGTGAAGGTGGGGTGCCAAACGTTGGTGCATTTGTTTGAGGTATGCAGATATGAGTCTGTTTTGTTATATTTTCATCTGAAAAGCATAGCCATTTGTATTTTGTGAGCTACTACTTGAGAAAAGTTTGCTTTCTTTTGGAAGATGAAGAGGATTGCAACTCTTCCACGGTTGACTCCGCAGGCTCTGTCAAAGAGGAGACAGATGTAGGTACAGGTTGTGTTGAGTGACTCTTATAACGCTGAGCAGGATCTGGAAGGGATTCAGAAGTAGAAATAGCAGAAGATGCAACTGTAATAGTCTGTTGAGCAGCAATGAGTTTTATCTTTTCTTTCAGTGGCATTCTTATAACTTTCCTTCTCATTGTTCACTCAGGAAAAAAACGGGATCTCATCTGAAATTGTGATCTATGTTCTGATAAAATCTGAACATCACAAAACCGCCTCAGTCATTGTAAGAAATTTCACCATTGCGAAGTGCAGTGTTTGGAATGAAAGAAAGTCAGTTTGTTTTAATGTCTGTAAAACTAAAGGATTTATCTTAGGGAAAAGGAAAGGTGGAGAGACTCACTCTCTCTCTCTCTCTCTATCTGGATAGAAACGGTTTGAGTGAAATTGACATGTTGGGGTAAAGCTCAAAGAGGAAGATGAAATAGGAGAGATGGAGAATATATTTTTTATTGCACAATTCACTTACTTTGAAAAGTAACTTTTTTTAAAACAAAATTTGTTTTTATTGACACTCTCTTGACTGAAAATGCAGATCCATAAACTTCGGAAGATTGTTTCTCTGCAGTGTATCTGACTTCTGTGAAAAGGCAGACCCACGAACTTAACAAGTATATAGTTTCTATCCAGTGTGTGTATGCATATGTCTCATTAAATGTGACTTCTGTGAATATGTAGATTGACAAACTTCACAAGAATATGGTTTCTCTCCAGTGTGTGTACACATATGTCTGATCAAGTCTAATGTCTTTGAAAATGCAGATCCACAAACTTCACAAGAATATGGTTTCTCTCCAGTGTGTGCATGCATATGGCAGTCTAAATATGACTTTCGTGAAAACGCAGATCCACAAATTTCACAAGAATATGGTTTCTCACCAGTGTGAGTACGCATATGTACCACCAAACATGACTTCCATGAAAATGTAGATCCACAAACTTCACAAGAATAAGGTTTCTCTCCAGTGTGTGTACGCATATGTTTGACCAAATTCGACTTCTGTGAAAATGTAAATCCGCAAACTTCACAGGGATATGGTTTCTCTCCAGTATGTGTACGCATATGATTAACCATATTTGACTTGTGTGAAAATTCAGATCCACAAACTTCACAAGAATATGGTTTCTCTCCAGTGTGTGTATGCATATGTCTGATCAAATCTGGCTTCCGTGAAAATGCAGATCCACAAACTTCGCAAGAATATGGTTTCTCTCCAGTGTGTGTACGCATATGAATGACTAAATTTGTCCGTCGTGAAAATGTGGATCCGCAAATTTCACAAGAATATGGTTTCTCTCCAGTGTGTGCACGCACATGTCTCACTAAATGTGACTTCTGTGAAAATGAAGATCCACAAACTTCACAAGAATATGGTTTCTTTGTAATATTTGTTTCCATCTGGCCTGTTTATGTTCAACTTTACAACAGTTTAGTAGATGTCACATAAATATGGTCTATCTTTCCTGTTTATTTATACATAATACTAAATGTGTTCTTTTAGAAAGATAAACCACACATTTCAAAGTACATTATTTGTTGCCAGGTAAATTCCATTGTCATGCTTTTGACAATGTAGATTGATCAATTTGACATAAACCATGTCACATATATTTGTCTGAGTTTTTATAGAAAGTCTTTTCTTTCATTGAAATTCTCAATAATAACCACTGCAGTTGTTGTACAGCCAAAACATCTGTAAAGAAAAAAGCATCAATCATATATTAATAGTGATGGTGAATAATATATGAAAGCAGTCTATATTATAAGAGATATATGAAATTGTTATTTCAATAATGCAGCAGCCACAGCCACTACCAGTGAAGATCAAACATTTTGCAGTGAAACAAGATTACTTTACCATCACTTCATATGTTATGAAATGTATGCGATTAAAATCAGAAATTATCAATTGAGAAACAATTCAAATATTGATCTTGAAAAATATCTGCTGATTTTTATGTTTATTTGGATCTTGTATTGGAGTATTGCAATGCGCAATATGATCAAATCCATAGCCGGCACCACCTGGTGTGAGATTATCTGCTGCAGGCATCTCTGCCCAATAAAAACCATCATTTTCATAAATGCGAAGAAAGATCTGTTGAAAGACCTTCTCCTTAGGCCTGTTAGCAACCATCACAAACATGAGAGTTGATATGCCCAAGAAAAACAAACCATCATTTTCATCAGTGTCAAGGACAAGAGAAGATCTTTTAATACAACCTTCTATTTAATAAACTCATAATTAACAATTGGCAAAAAACAGTAATAATGAAATAATTTCCACAATGTTCACTTGATTTAATTATATATTATGTGAAAAAACCTTTTATTTAAGAATAGTAACATGTGGAAATTAAGTACATGCAAAATTGATAGTAACACAGGAATGAGAGAAATGTAATCTGGAGTGAAAAATCAGGCAAATGAAGATTGATTGGTTATTTTACCAGCATTTTAACTGCAATGTGTCATTTATGATGAAACAGTTTGCTGGTTGTTAGGGAAGTGAAGAAAGTACTATCAATTTTGCATGTACTTAATTCCCACATGTTACTATTCTTAAATAAAAAATTTTTTCACATAATATATAATTAAATCAAGTGAACATTGTGGAAATTATTTCATTATTACTGTTTTTTGCCAATTGTTAATTATGAGTTTATTAAATAGAAGACTGTATTAAAAGATCTTCTCTTGTCCTTGACACTGATGAAAATGATGGTTTCTTTATTGTTCATTAAGTTGAAAAAACAAAAGATTTTTTCTAGCAATCAGATTTCCACTGCCATTTTAATTTGTTACAATGTTTCCCTTTTGTCACACTGTCCAACAAACATCAAAGGATAAAGTTGGTACATCCACTTACTTACTGTCTCCTTACAGTTTACAGTATTTAGGAACCAAGTTTTTTGAAGTTGGCTTGATTTAATTAGAAAAAAAAATTAGTGAAGAGGGCGGGGCTGGGGTCAAATTTTCATCTTTTTGTTTTATCCTTTAGTTTTCCTATCACATAGTGATGGGCAGTTTGTCATTTCCAAAAGCCAAATTTTATGAATTAGACCTTTTTTTCAAAAATTTAATAACCTCATTTTTTCATTTTCATGAAAAATCAAGCCCTAGTCAATTTCTGTGTATTTTTAACCTAGGTACCTCTTCTAATTTCTGCTACCTAAGGTTTGAAATTAATGTTTATAAATGAAAAAGCTTTGTTTAATTGAAAGATAATGGATTAAATTTACTATTTCCAGTAAGCAAAATACTCTGGTGTATTTCAAACAGAAATTATATTGACTGGAATCATTTTTTTCTCATTTCTCTAAAATAGCTGATTAGTGTAATTTTGTAGTCATCTTTCGTCACAATGTAATTCTCTTTATTAAAAAATCTTTCAAAAATAAAATATACTTTTCTACTTAAGGAATTTTAGCTGATTTAAATAATAATCTGATTTGAAAAAATATTATTTACTTTAGGTTTAAAATAATATAGAAATGTATTTTTAAAACAAAACAGTAACTGTGTTTTTAACCAACATTGCCATGTTTTATGTAATTGATGCGGTGATGCCAGATGATTACACAATGATTGTTGCTCTATAGAGACATTATCTGTAAAACATAATTTAACAAAATGACATGAGAGGCTTTTTGTATCATTTGTAAGTAATTAATTAAAAATGTTGGAAAACATTCTCTGTAATCTAATTTTAGGAATGGTAACTTTAAATTTACTATAGGCATCGCTATTATTTTCTGATAATGTCGTATACAGTCAACCATACTTAACAAAATTGGCACTTTACATAATAGTTTATATATAAAAAATCTTGATGCAAAATGATTTGTATTAAGCTTTTCAATTTTTGATTAGTAATTATAGTTTTTGTTTAATAACAATATTACCTAACCTGATGAAAGTAATGGAGAATTTTAAAAGATTTATATATTATAAATTATTGTAATTATAATTTTTTAAAAATGAAAACAATTCTTGTAAAAATTCATTATTCATTGCAAAAACATTTTTTCTTAAAACAATAGTGTTCTCAATAAATCTTATTTATAAAAGCAATTAAAAACTTTTCTAATTAAATGATGTCATGTGGCACTATTGTGACAGTGGAAGTATGAAATTAGCAATGAAATGTTCATGTGAAAAACCTTTATAGGAACTGGAGAATTGGAAGGGTTAAAAATACTGATAACCAGGCTGGTGATACAAGCAATCTGACATTTGAGAAATGTAAAATCTAAACCAAGATGTGCCAGGCTGGAGAATGTAAACATTCTGAAATGTGAAGAGAATTATTTGGAACATATCTTGGCAAGTTGTCAACAAAGATATTTTTTTTGCTATTTGAAATAAATTTCAAAATGCAAAAATTTTTATTGGGAAAAATCAGTTTCGAATAGCTGACCACTTTTTAGTGGAAGGTCATTGTCAGCTGAGAAGCCAATTGAGTTATTATTCATAAAGCCAAAATGTAAACAATGGGATTTTAAATCAGTCATTTACAAAGTCAGAAAACAAAATGAAATTCTTTTACATGAGAGAACATGGACATAATTTTTAAACATAGAAGTTTGTTAATGAAAAAATTATTGATCTAAGTAAATGGCTGATTGCCAAAAGGAATGTTAAACAAAGTTTATTGTCAAAGCATTACTATTTTAATATAGCTGATTGCTTTGTTTGATGGCCAGTGTCATGTCTCCAGGGTTGGAGAAAATAATGAACTGATAAATAATTAATGAGTTTTGAGGTGCAGTAGGGGGGGGAGGGGGGTCTGTCAAAAAAACGTATAAACTGAACACTTAGTTGAGGCCAGCAGTTGGAGTGAGAGACGCAGACTAGATGTAACAGCAGTGGAGGAGGGGCTGCAAAATTCCACATAAGCTTCTGCCAAGAAAATTCCTGGCAACTATCTTGTGTGTATGCTTTGACCTGTTCCAAGTTTTAGAAGCAAGAAATAAAGTGTCACAACAGAGAGTTTAACAAGAATGGTTAATTTTGTTATATCAATGACTATATAAACAGATTAAAAATTAACCCAGTAACCCTCTTCGTTATTCGTATTTTCACCAGCAGAAGCATTCTTTGTCCTCTTTGTAGCATGGTTCCACCAAAGCTTGAGTCAGTGCTTAAGTATTGAAGAAAATTCTATCTCAACTGCACTGTGATCAAAAAACACAATATGGGGTAGAGCTGATGAAGGAATGTAAACAGTCGATAACCATCAGTTGACCAACGCCAGTACTGACGAGTGTGGGAAGGGTCATGGATTGAGCCAGACCAGCCATGTAATTTTTTATTTTACAAGTCATAGCAGATTTTCAGGAAATGAATAGAAGTTTGAAAAAAAAAAAAAAATATTATAATTCACATTCCCCAAGGAGTCCAGCTTTTAACTAATAAAAAAATTGGGGATGAAAATTTAATTTCTCAATTGTGAGCAAATAAGCAGACAAAATAAAATATTTTTTACCAAAACTTTTAAAACAAAAAAATTCAAAAATAATTTAATTCATTTATGAATAAGTGCTGCAAGTTTCATTATGATTAAAATCAGACAATTATTTGATTTTTTGGAATAATTTTCAAATAAATGGAAAAAAAAGGCGCCAAAACACTCTAATCGTAAATATTACGCCAACCGCTTAACACAAAAAAAAAAAAGATTTTTATATTAACCAAAATTTCGAACGTGCTAAAAAGAAATAAAACATTTATTAAAATAACAAAAAATACTTTGGTCTTCTCTCTTACAAACATTTTGATGATAAAACTTTTTTTTCTTTTTTTTTAAATTAAAAAATTGGGGGCCTTTTTTCATCATGCCATGCTGTTTTTTTTTTTCAGCGAAAAAGTGGAGGTACCTACATCTTTTTGTCAGTCAACAAAAGTATGGTTCTGAAAAATTGATGATGATACTCTCTATTCTCTAATGACCAAATTATTTGATCAACAGGGCAGCATCAATTTGGTTCAAATACCTTAATGGCATCATGTATATTTTTATGACGTCATTTTTTGTTTTTAAAATAATCCAGCATTGAACATTGAATTTTTTTTTTAACTGAACAAAAAGAATGTATTGTAATGTATTCATTGTAAATGTAATAATGTATTCAGATTCTTCTTTAGTAGAGTTTCTGAGACTATCACAACCGAATTTTTATTTGCATTTTTTTTTGTTTTGCTAACAGCCCCCGACCCCCGAATAGTGGGAGAAATCAATTAAGTAATGAATTCTTTCAAAATTATCACTATTCCTTCACTTACCTTTTTCAGACCGGAAAATTCAATGAGAAAAACAAAATCGTCTGATTTGTGTTTTCAAATAATTTCGTGGCGATCTCTCCTTCAACCTACCCAAGTTTTGTATTGTTCGTTCAATTGATATAATAATGTCGAAGTTGTAATGAATGTCACAAGAATTAAGAAATGAAAAAACACGAAATTACTTTTGTTTTTCACACAATATTTCGCTTGATACTAACAGACGAACGCGATGTGGCGGTGTTAGACAAGATGTGGTTCCTCATGTTTAACTACAACATTTTCCTTCTAGGATGGTAAACAATTTCTCAAGATATTATGTTTTTTTACCAATAAGTAACATGGTGATTAGCTGATAAATTAATTTCTATTGCTTGCCTTCGATCAAAAGTAAAAATATTGGGAACAATAATATACATTATTAGATATTTCAAGTTTAAGAGAAATAAATACAAAATTCACCTTGAAAGAATAATAATTAGAGATTCTTTCAAGGTGAAATTCTACTCTTATTTGAATAAAAAAATCATCAGAATGGCTTCATATATTATTTTGTAAGTTACTTAAAAAATACATTATCAGCTGAATTCATTGAAAGAAAAAACACGAGGGGGGGGGCTTCAAAAAGAATTTTTATTATAAATACAAATAAATGTACTTACCTTTTTGCATTCGTTCGTTTGATTTGATTCTTTTTAAGGCAATGTAACGTTAAAATGGTGAATATTAGAATTTTAAATAAACTAATGCTTTCGGGTTTAAGTGCTACTGTAGTTGATAGTAATTGGATGATTTGTAGATGTAGCGTACTACTATGTTTGACACGCCTACATTTTTCTCAACTGTGATTGGTCAAATAAATACTAACTGTCACAGGACAATTTACTGATTGCATTCACCACACTGAATTTTTCCTACTGTTAATTCACAAACATGCTTTTGTTATAAAATCACCGATTGGGTAATTTTTTATCCAATCAGATATTTTTTGTGTGTTCTCGAAATTTCTCCCGCCGTTGTCCTGGGGGCTTACCCATAGTTATATAAACCAGAATTCGTTCCAAAAATAGACAGTAGAAGCAGAACTCGGTAGAACTCAGCAACTCACACGCGTCTACACAGACTATTCATTCTACTTACTGCACCCACACAGAACTTAAATATCATTCACCATCAGTTCTAAGTAACAAGCCAAGTTGCAACAGCTCTGTTAGTTATATATAATCCACAACTGATTTATTACATGTTCTTCTGAAAACAACATTCTATCTAATACAGAACTTTGAACATTCTTTCAGAAAACTTGTTTATTTACATTTAATCTTTCAGCTAACAGTTAAAGGGAAACAACTTCTTCTATCTTATTATTTCACACATTACAAAAAATGTTTTTTATTTGTTGATTTTAATATATATTTTATCGTTGAAACAAAAATCGGTTTTCCATTGTTTTCCTTGATACAAAAATGTATAATTGTTAAATGCTATTCAACACGCAGCCACATCAACCTTTTCAACACAACCAGCATTTACATAGATGCCTGTTTACACTGCGTGAATAACGTGACCACAGAATTTATACTTGGCGTAAAATGCCACAAAACATGAAATACAAGAAGGAAAAAAATGGTTTTAAAAACATAACATTTGTATTTTTATTTGTGCATATTGATGTACATGCGTAGAAGTTAAAGTTCTGTGGGCGTTATGTCCCTTTAGACTGTGAATATTTTTATCTGAACTCGCAAAGTTGAATTAATTACAAAGCTGAAAAATGATGAATAAACTGTAGCTTTAGAAAAATTTTTCCTAAGAGAAAAGTTCTTGTTGCTTGTTTGGAAATGTTCTGTATGTTTGTAATGTAGTTTGGAAATTCATGCGTGCGTGAATATTCTTTTAACGTCTGACCGTTCGTGGTCGAGACGAGAATCCTTTTGAGACTACATCTTGCAGCGAGAAGAGAGAGAGAAAAAAAGAGAAAGCAGCAAGCTTGTGCCTGCTATTTATAGATAATGTAATCACGTGACAGGCTCACAGTAAATGGTGGACAAACTATTTGTACGTGGGTGGATTGCAACGCCCATTTGTGTGTTTATTGACCAATTATAAGCTGATATTTCCTGAAAATAAGTTGAGTAGGCTCTCTGATCCACTTTTTTTTGTACAGACTTGTACAAAATTCAACATTGATAAGAAAGTGGTAGCGGGATGCTAAAATGTAGTCCTGAAACAGCACCAACTAGCAGGCATCTTGGCAGGTGATAATCCCCACAATAAATATTATTAATATATGTAAATTATGCACCAACCTATATCATTTCAAATTCAACAATAATTGTTGCAAACAAAAATTTGAACTCCATATGGATAGACTGTTGAATTATCAATGACTGTCAGTCTACCAAGACTTATCTGCTCTTGGTTTTTGTTATCTCTTGTCTCTTCTTGCACAGTCCCTAATGTAAATAAAGCGTTCGCCTCGTGCGTGTGTTAAATAAAACATGTCTATGTGGTTTTATTAAATTTGTCTTCCAGTCCGAAGTATCAAGTCTATTCAAAACAAGGCATGTTTCGATCTGATTGATTCTTGACTTTGTAATTATTCGTTTCATAGCCCTCTTAACAACTATTTAGTATGCTGATGCCAACTATTAGAATTTAATTTGAGAACCACTACTACAATACACTATTTACATTGTTCGGACTATCGTACTCATCTTTGTTGCCATATTTATAACAACGTTTCGGCCGTTGTACGCCCCGGGCTTCTTCAGGTGGTTGGAATGTCGAACTGAACCCTTTATTTCGCTCGCTGAGGTAGACTGTTCTAGTTCCACGTGCCATGTCGAATGGATGTCAGTTATCTCCATGTTAATAACCCTCTACCAAGTTCAACACCTTCTTAAGGCAGTGGAGAACTCACACTCTTTGGGTCCTGTCACTGGATCTAACTAACGTCTTTATCCACAGTGCCATGTTTCCTTGAGGAATTAAGCCCGAGTAGGAGTTTGTGTGTTTATTCTACCGCCTAAAAGAAAGAATTGTTCGCTCTAAACTTTCAAGCCGTTGTTGCCTTTTATCGATTCTGCCACCTTTAATCTTTAACCTGTCAGTTTCAAGAAAGATCTACCTGCTGGACTGAAAAGACAGAACGTCAGCCCACTACTAAAAACCAATTGAGATCTGCCCAAGGCCTGAGTCGAAAAAGAAAGAGAGAGAGAGAGAGAGAGAGAGAGAGAAGGGTCAGCCAGTATTTATAGCCAGGGGAGAGAGACCCCTGTTGAAGGATTAAGGAAACTAAGGAGGAGCTAACTCCGACAAAGCAACCTCTCGGGAGTTTGTTCCACAAAATAACAGTTGTGGGAAAGAAGTTGTCTGAGTAGAACTTACTCCCCATCAAAATAACATGAAGTGAATGAAAATGTGTTGCCGCTATATAGGAAAGAAACACTATTTCCAACACAATAATATTACAAACATGCCAAAAAAGATTCCACGACACAACACACGCCGGGAGCGCTGAAGAAGGTAGCTAACGGCCTTTTTTACTGATCTTACTCGTCTCAACTTGTCTTAATTACCGAGCAAGAGAACTATATTGCGTGCGTAATAATCAAGACAAGTATAATTTCACCACTCAATAGCTTTTCTGCAGCAAATATATGCAAACAACGACATTTAATGGCTGCCGCCAACGACGCGAATGAATCCGAACTTTTACTGTCGATAACTCGAAAACGTCAGATTTTATCGAATTTATCAAGTCATTTTCAAATGAAGCATGTACATTTACTACTGTAAATTTCCCGAATACTTAGGTGTAAGTTACACCTAAATATTCTGGAATTTTTTATTGCAAACTGAGCGCGGGTCCTAATATGAAAATTAACCAAATTATTATTGTATTTAAAAATTTAATCATAATCAGTGTTCTGATTAGTAAACAATAGAGAAACTCACTAGCACTCATCTCCCTTAACCGGCCCCTTTAGCTTGGGGGCTTCTTTCTGACCCTACACCGGTTGAAGTTTTCCGGTGGTCAGCCCTTTATCTAGTTTAACTGCCCCCCAGCACGGCTGTATGGCATAGTTTCCATCCTTCAAATATCTCGTCATTCTTGGACATCTGCGGTAAGAACTATCTCCTTTCTTCCTTCTTATTATGGAATCTTTTAATGCAAGCATTATTTTTTAGTATCATTTCCTTCCTACAACGAACTTTGTTTACCTTCTCACCACGTGCGGAACCTCCATCTATCCTCTCGGAATTTGACTGTTACTCTGCCTAATTTGTATTCTTTTTCTTTCTTTGAGTATTTTTTATGCCCAAAAAATGCTTCTATTCTGTTAGCTTTTCATACCTACAACTTTCTTTAAGGTAATGGTAATTCCTCACCTTCATTTTCTTTCTATGTGATTCTGAAGAAACGTGTTTTTTATTCCTTTCAGTTTTACCTTTGTCGACTGTCAATAAACCTGTGTCTAGAACATACCATGTCTCGGAGTCTTGATTGTCGATGAGAGTTTATGCTAACTGTCTAAGGGTTGTGTACATTTCAACGAAATACACGCATCCCTGATACAGTATAAATAAGAAAGAAATTAAATCAAATATGCTATCGTAAGATATAAGTTAAGGATTCCATGAATATTTATTTATTTATTTATGAAAATACTTTTAAAATACGGCAGTATGTCAAAAATACTTGTGGATTTCCATTGGATGGATTTGGCCGGATTATCTTCCTTGTCTTTCGCTCTTTAGAAATGTAAACAGACGAAGCAATATTAAGTCAAGAATAGAAAGTTTCTCCTTTTTCTCTAACTTTACATTGGCTCAGGGAAGAGAAAACAGACGAAAGAAAAGGGTATGGCGTTTTTTAATCATTGTCTTTGTTTTTCCATATAGTGTGCAGAGAAAGACAGACATAACAAATTATATTCCGAAAGAATAATATAAAAATTGTGCAAATTGACGAAGTATTCTTAACAAATCGAGCTGCAGTGCAGAAAACCATGCAAAGGTATATCTTCTTACTAATTTTTAATACATTTTTTCTTTTTAGTCTTCTTATTTGAAATCGTGATCATGGGAACATAAAGTACTAATAACTTGATAGACTGCAAATTAATATATTATCGTACACCCATCAATGACTAGTGTCATTGATGGGTGTATGAAATAATTCGTACAATTTTTAATATTTTTATCCATTTCTCAGAATCTAATGCCCGTATGATAACAGTTTTTTTTTCTGCGTTTCTGTTAAAACATGATATTTATAACTCCTCACTGATAAATTATGAAATAAAAGTACAATTGTGTTTATTTTAAAAAAAATAAAACTGGGGAGGGATATGTAAAAAAAAACAAAAAACGAAGACGTTACTTCTTTTTTCTAAATCTGGGAAAACTTTAAAAACTTTTTACGATATTAAAAAAAACATAACATGTTTTTGTTTATATCCCCTCTGTTTTATTTAGAAAAACAAAAGGAGAAAAAAAAACACATTGTACTTTTAATTCATAATTTATCAGTTTTTTTTATTAATATTTCAATTCTAACAAGTGAGGAGGAGTCATAAATTAAAATGCCACGTTGATAGAAACACGGTTCATTTTTCTTTTAACAATGTGAAAAAGGCAATGTTTTTTTTTTAATTATTTTATTTTACGTAGTTGAAGTTATTATTAGCAAAGTAGTAGACTAAGAATTAAAAGTCCAATTTTAATTAATTTTACTCTTAAAAACTGAAATAAATTTTATCATAAACAAAAAATAAAACATTGCATTGTTTTTACTACCGTGAAAATTTGTAAATTGAAAAATTGAAGAAAAAAAATGTCCATTAAAAAAAATATATATTTTTTTTTCTTTTAAAGCTTCGTTCGATATTTTCATAAAAAATTGGAATGCATAAGATATCCTTAAAACATTGGAATTATTTCAATTTATTAATCTTTCTATTTTATAATTTATGATTGAAAAGTAACGATTTTATACCTGTATTAAATGCTAGGCCTATGGTAAGGTAAAAATTTACTTTAATTTTTTTCACTAACAATTCGCAAACATAAACACGAATATATTTTGTCAGGTTGAGGTTGTTCTTATGTCGGCATTTAAAAATTAGTTCATTATGTCTGTTTAGTAATACATCCGGATCTTTATGCTTTATTATGAGGATGAAAAAATGTTTTCTCTTTTTTCTTGTGAAAAGTGACAGATGTCTGTCTGTCAGTTCCGGTGTTAAAAATTTGCTTAACATATTTTTTAAAAGTCATTTCACTGTAAGTTTCTATGCTTTTTTTAAAAAGATATCTGCCAGAAGACAGATTCAACTCTTGACTTTAATCTCATGTTGCTACCTCAACACTTTGTCATGTGACGATGATATTGAGTATAACCAAATTGTAAGTTTGCATTGATACAATTTTATCCCATTACTGATGTATTATGTATTTTCATAAATAATTTTATTTTTTCATTTTCCCTACAGGTTGCTCTTATATTTCAGTATTAAATTAATGTGGCAGAGAGTAATGGTCACCCTTGAAATATTAATAATTATAGGAATATAGAATTTTGTTTATAGATGAGAAAAATAATCCGTTTGTGCCTAGAGAATCTGTGCTTCATCAGAATTATTAATATAAAATGTCAAAATAGTATTTATATGAACTATGGAATACCAATTGGGAAAAAAAGAGTCTGTTCATTTAATCATAAAGGGGGAGAGGTCAGTAATCATGTTGTATTCTAAGTTACCAACACCCCGGGTTTTTGTCCTACCACCGTGTTTATTTAAGCATGTGTTTGTGCAAAAAAATAAAAACAGAGTAAGCCAGTCAAAGCTGAGTTGAAATAGCAGTCAATGAGAGAGAGAGAGAGAGAGAGAGAGATAGATAGGCAATGAGAATGAAAGCATCCACTGCTACTGTAATAAGGGAGGAAGTGAACACAAGTTATCTACAGTATTGGTGTAATACTGCCAGTGAACCCCTTATATCCTAATCGTGAAATAATTATGGCAACTACTATGAACAAAAAGGGTGAACGCGAAAACAACTACTCTCCTTTCAGAATTATTTGCAATATTTGTTTTTTTTCTGGACTTTGTAATATTATGGCGTCATCTTTGGATGATAACGGATAGAACCTTAGAAAAAGAGACAGAAGTCTGGATAGGGTTTACACACAGTTTACAGGAAGTGTTTGTGGACGGGAGTGCTCATCTAAGGGAAAATCTCATACTATGACAGACCTTATTTCATATACACTACTTTTTTGTAAAAGAAGCCTTATTCTTTTTGTACCAATTTCTCATTTATATACATAATTTTTTCTTTGGACTCCAATAGACTTGTTCATATTTGATTTTTCTGCTTGGCACAATTCTCACCCCAATGGACTTGCGGGTAGACCAGCTGAATCTCCCGGGGTCTCTGATTTGTTAATTGCTCTCCAGGATCAAAAAAATCACAACGTGGCTGGAAAGTGGAATCGAATCGACATTGTGAACCAGAGACTTTGATTGAACTTGTAATACTGGACCAGGACAGGACCAATGGATGGTCTTGTAGAGTACATCAATCCAGTAGGGTCAGGATAGTTGTTGCATTAACCGTAGAGGTTGATATACCACTAGACAAAAACAACCACTTTATAATAGACTGTTTTGGAATCTTACAGCTAATGAAATAAAGATAAGGAATAAAACAAATCTATACAAGGTTGATGCTAATCATAAAAACAACCAGGGAAAACAAATGAATGCATTGTCTAAAAAAGGATATTAATAGCAAGAATCATTAAAAATATATATACAGTAATGTGTATAACCAAACTAAGTTTCATACAAATTTTATCCAGTTGCTGATGTATTATGTAATGTCTCAAATAACGAATATACTATGTGACAGAAAATAATCAGTTTGAACATTTGAATTCACATTTTAAGATAACTTTCAGGAAAAATGTTATTTGAGAACACTTTGCAGAAATTATCATCAAATGAAAAACATTGTTGTTTTTAAAAATCAAATTGTGTTATTCAAAATGCAAAATGGAGAGAAACCATATACTTGTGAAAATGATTTTTTTTTTTTTTTTTTTTTTTTTCAGATGAGCAAAATTTGATGAGGCAAAAGTAAAACCACTTGAAAGAAATCATTTTCTTGAATGTTGCAAATCAACTTTTTTGTGAGTGTCATATTTCCTGAAACATGAATACTCACTCGGGTAAGAAGCCACATTGCTGCACAGTGTGTGGATCTTCCTTTTCACAAAAGAATCGTCTAACATGCCATATGCGAATTCACACAGGTGAGAAACCATATTCTTGTGAAATATGTGGCACTTCCTTTTCCCAGAAGCCATATTTGGTGATTCATAATCGAATACATACCGGAGAGAAGCCATATTCATGTGAAATATGTGGAGCATTGTTTTCATCTAAGTCACACCTGGTAGCACATACACGTACACACACTGGAGAGAAACCATTTTCTTGTGAAATATGTGGGGCTTCCTTCTCAGTGAAGTCTTCTTTAGTTGTACATATGAGAATACACACTGGAGAAAAACCCTATTCTTGCAAAATATGTGAATCTTCCTTTTCGGGAAAGTCATCTTTAGTTTTACATATGCGAACACACACTGGAGAGAAACCATTTTCTTGTGAAATATGTGGGGCTTCCTTCTCAGTGAAGTCTTCTTTAGTTATACATATGAGAATACACACTGGAGAAAAACCCTATTCTTGCAAAATATGTGAATCTTCCTTTTCAAGAAATTCATCTTTAGTTTTTCATATGCGAACACACACTGGAGAGAAACCATTTTCTTGTGAATTTTGCAAAGCATCCTTTGCACGAAAGTCACATTTAGGAGATCATATGAGCAGACACACAGGTGAAAAGTCACACTGTTGCATAGTGTGTGAGTCTTCTTTTTCAGTGAAGTCCTCTTTAGTTTTACACATGCGAACACACACTGGAGAGAAACCATTTTCTTGTGAAATATGTGGTGCTTCCTTTTCACGGAAACCACATTTAGTGAAACATATTCGAATACATACTGGAGAGAAGCCATATTCATGTGAAATATGTGGAGCATCATTTTCATGTGAAGCAAACTTGGTAGGACATAGACGTACACACACTGGAGAGAAACCATATTCTTGTGAAATATGTGGGGCTTCCTTTTCACAGAAGTCATCAATGGTGAAACATAGTCGAATACATACTGGAGAGAAGACGTATTCATGTGAAATATGTGGAGCATCATTTTCACAAATGGCAAATTTGGGGAGACATAAGAAAACTCATGCCAGAGATTAATATTCTTGTGAAATATGTGAAGCTTCTTTTTCCCCAAAGTCATGTTTGATGCGATATAGGAAAACACATTAAAGAAAAAGACTTTTAAGTTAATATATTGACTTCAGTATTCATCTTATTTTTAACTACATACACACAGGAGAGTAGACATGAATCAGGCAGATTATTCTTTTCAGTATAGATATGAAAACAGGATAAAATGTTCTGCATAACTATCCAAATATCCGTCATTTCCAGATGGGTGCAAATGGTTTACAGAAAGGAAATAATTCCTCATAACTGCACCAAGTAGAAAAAACTAAAGAAAGAAAATGCTCCAACAAATACCACAAAATATCCAAGAGATTTGGGATTACTGTGAAGAATAATGGGAAAATATTCTCAATGAGAAAATCTGGACTTTGTTCAAAATTTCAAATTGTATTTTATAAATAATTTGTGATATTTCCCCTGTTGGGATTGTCAGACATTATCTCTTGGAGTACATCAGTAAAGTCGCATCCAACACATTGGAAGATGGGAGATAATTTATTTCCCAGAATGCAATAGGTTTGGACTTTTACATACCACTTTTGTTGATATGTGTGTATGGATCAAAACTAGCAAGCCTAGTATGCCATTGTTGAAACAATTAATATGCTATATTGTCTTTGTATATTTTATAAAAGTTTTCAACATAAAATCTTTTTCTCTTTTTTTATTTTTATATTTATATTTTGGCCCAGTCACCAAATCTATCTGGGGCTGTTCTGTGTTTTGAGGTGGCATCACTTGGTTAGTTACAGTTGCACTTACCACTTCCCTTGACTCTCCAGGATCAGGATCTTGAATTGGAGTGGGTCTGATCTTTTCCAGTTACAAATTTATTCAGTTCAGTGATTTTTCATTTGAACTGTGCTCTGTTTGATGATGTCTATGTAGGTTGTTTGAAATTATCTAAGCAGTATGCCAAGTGGGGAAGAAATCACCTGTGATAGAAGCAAATTCTTTGTTGTTGCTACACCATCTCATCACTCAAAGAGAGCAAGTGGGTTTATGGGCCTTCCTTATGTAGTCCTGAAACAGTGCCACCTAGCAGGCATCTTGGCAGACAAGGTAGAGGTAATCTCTACAATAATATTGCCAATATATATATATATAAATTATGCTCCAACCTGTATTATTTCAAATTCAACAATAATTATTACAAACATAACATTAGATTCCCTATGGATAGCCCTCTTACCAATTATTAATATGCTGATGCCAGGCCAATTTCAATACATCCTTCCAAAAAAATTGGATTCCCTATGGATAGCCCAATTAACAACTGTTTAGCATCTCGATACATCCTTCCAAAGATTTTGACTGATTCATTTTTTATGGCTTATCAACTCTTTACAGGTTATTTAAAGCCAGAAAATGGTTTTAGATTGTAAGATTTTTATTGTTTTCTCTTTCATTTAGTGGTAATAATGATTTAGTGTTACAAATCTTATTAATTCATGCATAGCTGGTGCGGAGAAGAGGTTTGATTCATAACTTTCAAAGTATTGTGCATATAAGTGATCATAACAAACCCAACTGGAATTGGAATGCAGCATTCAGATTAACAATCCAGAACCATTATACATTACACGACATGCACATCCAGACTTACAGCACTTGGTATTCCCAAGCAGTCACCCGTCTAGGTACTGAGCAGTATCAACGTTGCTTAAATTCGGTGATTATATGATACCTAAGATATACTGGTGATATAAAATGTTGATAGGAAGATTGTGTTGCATTTTCCAAGTATATATTCTTGCCTTCATAATCAGCATTTGAAATCCTGGATTTTATATGAGACTGAACATTGATTTTCTTTGTTTTTGTTGTTTACTGTCAGTTTATCTAATACAAGGGCCAAGAGTCACTCAAGGTAGAGGGTTACTGGGTGAGATCATTTTAAAGCAGGGGAAAGGAGGAAGTAAAAAAGGAAGATGTAGTATAGATATTGGTTAACTCTGGACATAAAGAGACCAATAATATAGTTGTCAGGGAAGCAACATCTCGGGAGTTTGTTTCACAAAGTAGCAGTTCTGGAGAAGAAGCTGTCAGAGTAGATCTTGCTCCATATCAAAGGAACATGAAGGGAATGAGAATGGGTTGTCACTATAGGAAAGAAATGCTATTTCTAACACAATTACATACCCACATTCATACCATATTAAAAAACACCTAAACATTATTTTCTACCCTGTAACTAACAATATTACAAGTATACCATAAATATTCCATGACTCATGCTGTTTAAGTCAAAGTCTCTATTATCAGAATTTAATTTGAGAACAACTACTACAATGTTTTACAAGTTCACGTTCTAGCCTCTTTTCTGTTCTTTGCTCCGACTTTCAACCGTGCTTCTAAAACCATCTCCCAAAGCCTTGATTCTTATTAGGGATAAGAGTATATTTTCTGGCGAATAAGAGGGCCAGGAAAGTGTATAAGTAGTTTTGGAGGGGAAAGTCCCCGACATTTCTGATCCTTCTAATCTCAATAAATACTGAGAATATGCACCTATTTGGTAGTGAGTATTTGACATCATCTGTGATAACATCAGGTCAGCGACAGTAACACCAGTCATCTTCGGAACCTGTTTCAAAGAAGAAGTCTACATGCTGGGCTCTAAAAATAGAACGTCGGACCCCTACTAAAACTACTCAAGATCTGCTTCATAGGACCTTGAAATTCCCATCGTCGGCCTACAAACTCACTCAACTACAGACTATGGATCTTTAGATTGTTTTCCCCCCCTATTGCAGATCTGGAGGGGATGGCGTCCTGGGTAAGATGCCAAACTACATCCACGTCCTGGGTAAGACGATAAACTACATCCAACAGCAAGGCCTCTGATCAGGAGGTTTTGAGGAGCGTGGAACCACTTCTTAATTTCTGATGTTCCCTGGTCTACCCTGACCAGGGGTGGTAGCACCTGTTAGGGTCCCAGCTATGGTCAAATAGTTAACCCCCCAAACTGGTTATGAAAGTATAAAAATAGGTTTTAGTACCATCAATACATTTTTGTAAAAAAATATTACCAGCAATGAATTTTGAAGAAAATAATTATTACCAGTAATACAATTGTGAAAAAAAAATATTACCAGCAATAAAAATCTTG
Source organism: Acanthosepion esculentum (assembly GCA_964036315.1). NCBI lineage: Eukaryota > Metazoa > Mollusca > Cephalopoda > Sepiida > Sepiidae > Acanthosepion > Acanthosepion esculentum. The sequence continues at coordinate 32,421,991 of OZ038479.1, read as the reverse complement.
TCAGCATTAAATAACCCATTGAGGTTGATATGCCATAAATGAACCAAAACCAAACCTGGAGGGGATGATATAAATATAGGATATGGCCTGAGCACTCAAATTAAGATGAGGCACACAAACATTTAAATATAAAAATGTAAACTTGACTGGTCAAACACCGACAACAAAAAAATGACGATACTTAAATTTATGCAAAATATATTTACATAATATATAATAATAGTGATTTGGTTAAATGAACTGAAAAGAAACATGAACAAACTATGAATCAAGAAATGGAGAAAGAATTAAGTAAATGGAGGAATACTGACCGGATAGAACAGTGATAATATAGCTGTGACTACATGTTAAAAGTACAGTCCAGGTAAGTTGTCAGGAAAATCCAATGTTCGATATGTCAGTTTAAATGTCCGGTGCTAGTGTGGCAGACTTCACCACATTAATTTAACTTTAGATTAGGAAACAGGGCTGACGCAGAAAAGGATAAGCAAAGACATTGTTACACATAAAATATGTATTTAACAAGATGTACAATATCAAACAACGATGTGAAAGAAAGCATGCATTTAAGTAAGAAACGGTTGAATAAAACAAGAGTTGTCTCTCTTTAACTTATTTTTGTATTTCAAAGTTCACTGGAAGAGTGTTTATGAGAGTCTCTTATAAACACTGTTCTCAAAAGATTTTGCTATGTAAGAAAATATTATGTTCAGCATGTGAGTGGAGTGTGTGAGTGAGAAGGTTGGCACATGGTTTCAACTGTCGTGGATTCGTTTGGCAGCTGAATTCTCACTAATTAGCTAAGAAAAATTCTTGCTTAAATAAGTGACTATAGGCTCCAGATCGCTGCGTGGGAAGAATTATTCTTCACATGCAGACGATCTGATTGGTTGACATTGACCAATCAGTGAGCAAGCTTTGGGGAGACTTAAGAAACCTTCTGTGATCCGTTTCTCCCAAAAGTGCACAAAACTGACTACATAAAAATAGAGCAATTACAAAATTGTTGCATTACTGCAATTTGTAAATTGTCTATAATAACGTAGTGGTGATTAATTAACCAATGAATGCTTGGCGTTGTATGTATGTGTGTAATAGATCAGCACACTGGCATTGAAGAAATATGTAATGAAGCAGTGATAAATAATAACTTATGTTGTGTTAACGTCCAGGTAATTGCTGGTTAAGTCAAACGATAGACATCGCATAGTATTTAACTCAAGTGTATGGAATTGGTTGTTTGAGGCCTGGACAATAGACATGCAGCAATTTCCTATGAAGCCAGATGAGTTAGGTTGAAATAGGAATGCTAGAAGTAAGGACCAGTGTGTAGACGGAAATACAGGACTATTGTGTAAGCAGGTCTGTAAACACCGGTCAACCAGGTGATTTAGGTTGAAATAGGAACACTAAAGATGGTCTCTTCATCTGTAGCCAGCAGAAATTGCCGTAGAACCCGTAAACATGGGGTTAGGTTTGTCTACCTCCTCAGACAAAACCCTGCCTTTCTCCTCCTGGAATTTACCTTGACTCTCCACTGAGTCAAGTTGTGACAAGCTCAGTTTCTAATGTAGGGACTCTAGTGTTTCCACTCAGGCCCCTGGTTATAGCTTTTCTAAGCTGGTCATACCACCACTCCGGAACAGGTCCGAGAATTCTTTCCACGCACCAGGTCGGGGAGAATGCAAGGGAGGAGAGAAGGTCTCCGGCACGGAACAGATACTACAACGTTTCTTCTTCACCTGGGATTTACCTTGACATGCCACTGAGTCAAGTTGTGATACAAGATCAGTTTTTTGTTTTTTTTTACATGGAGACCTGAATGTTTCCACTCGGGCTGCTGATCTAAGCTGGTCATAGATTGTCTAAGCTAGTCATAGCCGGTCACACCTCCACTCCAGAACAGATGTTGCAGAACAAGTCTGGGGATTCTGTCCACATGACGGAGTTGGGGGAGGGAAGAGAGAAGGCCTCCAGCATGGAACAGATACTGCAACTGCAGCATCTACTCCAACAGAAAATTTCTCCTCCTCCCTCTTGAGCGGCAAGAGGTCATAGGTTTATATAACAAAGGTGTGTGGTAACATCACCGGGCCTGCTCCATACTTAATATCTAAAAAAAATTAAATACTGAGCTGCTATAACGTATAATAAATATTATGAAATATATTCAAGGGGACTGTTTAGATTGTGATGATAATAAACTAAAGAGAAATGTGGTTGATCATAAAATCTAAATAAACTTGCTATGTTGCATAGAAGAAACTGGGGTGATGCGACAATAAAAAAAAGAAAGCAAAGGTCTCGAAGCAATATGTTAACATGAACAGAGTAACTGGGGCGCTATGATACCCCTCAACAAAAGCTCTGAAAAAATCTTATATGAGTGCTAACCCCTTAAGAACAATTTACTTGCTTAAAGAACTTTTAGGCATTCAGAGAAATATTTTTGAGCAAGCCTTTATATGTTGAAATTTTATTTTGGCACACTTCGTTATTTTCCTGTCTCTTTCTTCTCCCTTTCTTTGTCTCTCTCTCCTTCTCTCTATATGTTGTTCCTCTCCCTTTCAATGAATATGTCACGTGATCGGATATTGTCTCCTGATTGGTCCTGATGACAGTTCCCGCCTTGCCAGAAGAAATTCAAAGTGGAAAGTTAGTGGGAGATTCGCAACTACAGTGAAAGGATGAGCTATCTTCTCCTCCGTCGAAATAAGACGTTAAAGTTGTCCAGCAAGCCGACTAAGACAAAGACAGAATTAGTCGCAAGTATTCAAGTTACGAGGAGAGAAAAAATTCGCCTAAAAAGCTAGGCGTGTTTAGTTATAGTCTCCGTGTGAAGACAGAGATGTAGCGCAGGATTCTCCCAGGACTGTTTATTTATCCTAAGTACTTGATAAATGGGATTTTGAGGACACTCTCAATAATTGAAAGGATTGGTAGATACCTTGGCGCGGTAGAATAAACCAACAAGGTAGAATTTATCTGCGGCTAAAGGAAAAGGAAACCTTCGAAGATAGAAAAGGACATTTGGTTCATCTAACCACAGAATATTGCTACACGTGGGAAGGAGGCAGCCATTTTGAAGTGTTTTTGTCAGGATCTACTCGAACTACCAAAAGAAGGGAAATAGACCATTTTTGTCCCTAGCCAAAGGACTGTTATCTACAATATTCGAATGTAAGGGAGTTAACCCTTTCCCTTTCTTTTCCCCTTTACTCGACAAAAAAGAAACGGGTCGAGAAAGAGTTTTAAAACAACTTTGTGACACAATATCGTAAGTGGAATCTTAACTTTTCTTTCTTTCTCTATTTTCTTTCTAACTCTTTCTTTGTTACCAACATAAGATTGAATTCTTATGAGCTAAGAGGACTTTTTTAGCAGTGCAGTTGTGAACTCCCCTTTTTTTTTCTCATCTTTTTTTATACTTCTTGTTTCTCTCTAATAAAGTTGAATTGTCTATATAGGCCTTTCTTCTTTCATCTCCTTTGTTTATTGTTTTCCTTTTCTGTTTTCTTTCTTTCTCTGGTAACGTTGACGAGAAGACACCTTCGTTGGAAAAAGCGATAAAATCTTCTCATATATGAACATTTTTTCTTCCTTAAAGGAATTTTCTTCTCTTTCTTTCTCTCATATTTTGTATATCGGATACCTTTATCTTTTTTTGTCTATGTAAATAAACATTTTCTTCTTCTATTGTTACGCCCTGAGCAGGAGTTTGAATCTTTATTCTTCCACCTAATAGAGAGAATTGTTTGCTCTAAACTTTCAAGCCATTTTTGCTTTTATCAATTCAATTCTGTCACGCCTTTTTTAACCTTAAAGAAACCCTTTCATATCGGAAAGCTGGCCTAGGACAAATTTCCCACACTATCGGTCAGAAATTCTCATTTCCATCTGAAATATTTGACCAATCAGAGAAAACTAAAAGCCTATTTTTCTTGAGCCTACTTTCAGAAAAAATTTCTCATAAAACCACACAGATTTCAACTTTCATAGAGCATAGATGTGACGGTCTCCAAATCACATGGCTACAGCTTTTTTTGTTTGTTTGCTTTCCCATGATACATGCTGAAAGTAACATGTGTTGGCCCCTTCAAACGAATCATCACCAACAACTAACCAGTTAGCCAATCTTTGCTAATGATAAAAGTCTTGTCTCCGCCACAGTTAATGTGGACCAAATATTTTTTTTTAAGTGTCTTTTCTAAACTACAGCCTTATGTGAACCACCTACCCAAAGACATTAACGAACTCAATTAAAAATGTATTTTTAATCATTTTTTTACGTTTTAGAATTCAGTTTATTATATTTAAATGAGAAAGAAATGAAATCAAAAATAGTATCGTAAGATATAAGAATTCCATCAATATTTATTTATTTATGAGAATACGTAAAATCCGGCAGATGGTCACTCAAAGACTTGCCGAGTTCATTGATTGGATTTTGCCGAATTATCTCCCTTGAATTTCGCTCTTTTAAAGTCAAAAGAGACAAAACATTGTTAAGTCAGGAATAGAAAATGTCTCCTTTTTCTTTAACTTTATATTGCCTCAAGGAAGAGAATTCAGACGGTATGATGTTTTTAATCGTTGTCTTTGTTTTTCCACATAATGTGCAGAGAGAAACACAGACAACTTATTTTCAGGACGAATAATGATAATGCAAATTGATGAAGTGTAAACTTAAACAAATCGACCCGCACTATAAAACAATAAACGAATTGAAGGTCTATGTTCTTTAAATCTTATTGATTTTTTTAATACTCTGTTGTCTTATTGAAATCGTGATCAAGGTAACATATTTTTATTCATAATTTATTTAAAATTTCTATCGATTTCTAAAATTTGGGAAGTTCTGGTGAAAGATATTGTCGAGATTTTCGGCGCTATTTATACTTTTGCATTGCTGACGTTCAATTTAAAAAGTATTTTAAATCGAATTATTTATTTCCTGGTGTGCTAGGTATATTCAATAATTCATCGAAAAACAGCATAGCATGAAGAAAAAAGGCCCCAACCCAAACTTAATAAAAACAAAGTTTTATTGTGAAAAAGTTTGTTATTAATAAGAGAAAAGATCAAAGTATTTCTTTAAACTTTTTATCCCTTCCTAGCGTGTTTGACATTTTGGTTGAAAATCTTTTTTTTTTTTTTACGTCAGCGGTCGCGTAGAGCATTAGTTATTTTTTTTTTTTTTTTTTTTTTTTTTTTTTTTTTTTTTTTCGGGCTTTTTCACGTTAATTTGGAAATTCTTGCAAAAATCAAATAATTTTCGGATTTTAATGAAACTTTCAGAACTTATTCAAAAATTAATTAAATTTTTTTTAGAAAGACGGTAAAAAAGTTGTTTTTTTTTACATCTGTTACACCTTAATTTTATGAAAACTCGAATATGCATCTCTAATTTTTTAATTAAATGCAGAAGATTTTGAAGAATATGAATCATCGATTTTTTTTTTTTTTTTTTTTTGTTGTAAATCAAGGAGCGTTTCTACCCAAATTTTAGCTATGAATTGTAAAATACAAAAAAACAAAACTAAAACATTATTTAATTAAAGATTTTAATGACTTAGTTTTACTACTTTTAAATTAATGTAGGTACTTCCATGAAATCGCTAAAAAGAGCATAGCTTGATCAAAAAGACGCCAAATTTGACAAAAACAAAATTTTATCGTCTAAATGTTTATATTATTAAGAGAAAGATCAAAGTTTATTTTAATTATTTTTTTTAATTTTTCCTCCTTTTTAGAACATTCTAAATTTTGATTAAAAAAACCTTGTTTCTCTTTGTGTCACCGGAACTAGTAAAATAACATATACAATTTTTAGCATGTTTTTTTTTTTTTTTGTATGACACACATTAATTTGGAAAATCTTGCAAAAATTAAAATAATTGTCGGATGTTAATGAAACTTTCAGAAACTATTCACAGATGATCGAAATTATTATAAATGTGTTGTTTTTTTATTAAAGTCATGGCAGAAATATTTTTTTATATATTTATTACCTCTCCCCCATAACTAATTTATGAAAACACTATAAATTCGATTGCGTTAGGTTTAGTGATTACGATAGTTAAAAGCACAAGGCTTTGAAGAATCCAAATCATGTTTTTTTTTTTTTGTTTTTAATTGGATCCCACCTACCTGAAAATCAGCTCTGAATTGTAACATACAAAACTCAATAAAACAAAGATATTATTTAATTTCAAATGCTTTTATTTGCTTTTATGAATATGGACAATGTTTTCTGAAAGTAAAAAAATTTTTCAAAGAAAAATGAATTTTCAATACAATTATTTGTTATTTCTTTAATTATAATAGATTTTACATTTAAGTTGTTAAAATATTATAAAATTAGTTAAAAGCCGCATCAGGTTTCCTAAGTGTCCTTATGAGATAGATCTTTTTTAGCGCATTGTAAATTGTATCGTTTTGACTAATCAGAAGATCCGCAGTAATTAAGAAATGTAATTTTGTGTTTATAATTGGGCTGTAATTATAAAGTACGGAAGACCAACCAGAATACAATTAAGTTGTGTTATTTGAGTTAAGCATTGTTCTCCGCTGTTAAGGCCATTACATTTGTGAAACAAATGTAGAGAAGTTAATTTGATTTTTCAATTTCAACAGAGAAGGGTACCTACAAGTATCAGTATCATCTTATGAAATTTATATGATCTTATTTTTATATTAATCTCAGTTATGACATTTTTCCATAAATGAAATATCAAAATTAATAATAAAATGAATGGAAATACAAATAACACAGTAAAATGTAATAAATGTACATAAAATTAAAGTATTTTATGTACACTTCTGATAAAATTTCATAAGAAAGGTACCTATAAATTAATTAGATAAAATATGAAATTTAATCTCTCAACAGTCTTATTTTAATTTCTTTATAATATATTTTCCATAAAGCATCGTAAACGTAAAGGTGAAAGCTAAGTACAAAAAAAAATTAGAGCGCTGAAAGTTTTCCTTAAAAATAATGAGGTAAATAATTTGTTCACTTAAATCTAAATAACTTCACTTTTCGCCTTCCGTAGAACAAATTATGATCACGTAAATCCCTGAATACGTCATTCAACACCTGTCAAGTGACGCAAAAGGTTATGACCTGCTTTGTTTTATTTTCAAATTTCATCTTTTCGACTCAGAAGCTAAGTCAACCTTGGTTCAAAATATTTTGAATAAACATTATAATTTCTGATTTTCTTAAAATTAGTTTTGAAAAAATAATTGATTTTTAAAAGAATTTCAAAGTGAGATTTTCATCTTTTTTATAAAATGGAAAAAAATGTGCCATAATCAATTATCTGTTAATTTTGCTGACTCAAAAAAAACAAGATTTTTAACGAAAATTTCAGACATGCTCGGAACAATTAAAAAATGTAAAAGAATACTCCAAAAATATTTTGATCTTTCCTCTCAATAATAATATGAACCTTTAGACGATAAAATTTTGTTTTCGTCAAGTTTGGCGTCTTTTTCATCATGCTATGCTCTTTCCTATCGATCTCATGGAGGTACCTAATATATATTAAGGACATTAAGCCAAAATATTTTTCTGATGAATAATAAATTTTCACAAGAACTGTTTATTTTCTTTTTTTGTTTTACAATTTTAAATACAAAATAAGTTGTTAAATATTTTAAAATTATGTTTGAATATGTGCATCTCTGGAAATATTCTTATTAAAAGATCCATTTTTACAGATCATAAATTTGAAAGCTTATTACAATCTGCAAAGTGTTTCTATTTATAGAATAATTTTTTAATATGCCAAAAAATATATTAAAAACCTTTCCAACAAAACTACAGAGGCACAATTCAGTAATAATGTCCTATGTTTTAAGAATTGTTTCTCCTGATAGCAAGGATCTGGCCTTATAAATTGCATTGATTTCAAGTCAAATTCTCTGACAGAATGATCATGATTGTCACATTTGAAAAATTTTTAATTTTCTGTTTTTTTTACATATTTCATTAAATAGTTTCTTGTCATTTTTTAAATATGATCATTTTTTTTCTTTTTCAGTTAGAGATATACTGTAATTAATTTTTTCTTTTTTAGATTCAATTTTAGAGATGGAAACAGTGCCGGCATTGGTCAATTCTGCCCTTCCATCTGGTAAATTGCCCTTTCATTAGTTGTCAATACATCAACGTAAATGTCAATTCACACCTCCAAAACCAATCACCACGGTTAGTTATGCTTCTCTTATTTCCAACTAAATTTTTTCTGCTAAAAAATTAAGTAATGTTTGCTTCTATTTACATTAATTAAACTTTAACTTTTCTAATTTTCCTAAAATAACTTTTGAAAAAAGTATAATTGAATTTTACAAGGTTTTTAAACAAAGAATTTCACTTTTGCTTACAAAATTGTCAAAAATGGCAGACATGATTGATTTTATGTAAATTTTGATGACTCAAAAAAAAAAGATAAGATTTTTAACTAAAATTTCGGATGTGCTAAAAAGAACAAAAAAATTTTTTAAATATTAAAAAAATACTTTGGTCTTTCCTCTTAATAATAATATAAAAATTTAGACAAAAAATTGTTTAATAAAGTTTGGGGCCTTTTTACATTAGGTTATGTTCTTTTTTAGCAAAGTATTGAATATACTGATGTATTTCAAATACAAATTATATTGATTGGAATCTATTTTCTTTCTAAAATAGCTGATTGGCACCCTTTTATACTCGTTTTTCACTGTAATGTAGTTCTCTGTATTAAAAAATCTCCCAAAATTCAAATATACTTTTTTAAAACTTATTTGTGGAATAATCTGATTTTAAAAAAATAATTTGCTTTAAATTTATAATAACATAGAAATGTATATTTTAAAACGATTATTCCTTGCATTTTTCAAACATGTCTTTATTTAATAAAAAAATTCTTCTGGCGAACAACAATGAATTCCAAAATCCCACTGAGAAATAACAAGTAATATTTTTGTAAAATAAATATTAAGCGTAGATTTCCTGACCATTCTGAAACAATATAATCTGTTTTCTCAAAAATAATTATTTTTTTCAGTTTTATTAAATTATTTTTTATAAGATTCAGGATAAATTTTCACACTTGATATTACATTATTTTTTTTTTTACTGAAATAACATTTTGGGAGTACTTTTCCTTATATAACTCAAAGAATTTGAAAAGCAACCCCAAATTTAAAATTACACATTATCAAAAAGAGATGGTGGAACAGACACCTGAAAATAATATTTCTACAAATCTTTCTTATGAAATAATCTACTCATTAATAAGTACTAAAAATTTAACTTATATCAGATAAGTCCTTGATTATGGCAAATATCTTTAAATGAAGGCTACTGATTTTTTAAAATTCTATTTCATTAAAAAGTAACCATTTTGATGGTACCTAAGCAGTAAATTTGAGTATTATCAAACTGTATTTTATAAACAGGATACTTATAAAAAAGGGATGTTAGTTTGGCAATGTTTTGCCCATCGGGTTCTGGAGAAAAATATTTCTGTAATAATTAATACAAATAAATATTAATGCTATATATATATATATATATATATATATATATATATATATATATATATAGTTTATGAAACGCTAGGTAATCCGTATGGGTAGACCCAAGGAGGATAAAATCCAGAGAGCTCAATGTAAATCAGAGCTAATAATTTAAATAAAAACAAAAAATGTTAAGAAATTTCTTTTCATTTTTCGTTTCAACCATTAGAAGTAAAGTCTGATGATCCACGGTCTTTTAAAAGGGCTGTGGTGAAATAATTTATTATATGGAACCTTAAAGTGGTCTGTTTTTATTTAAAATATATATATATGTTTTTTTGTATATTATTTCAGTCACAAAATATGTTCTCTTTATTCCTGAAAAAGTGACAGATGTCTGTCAGTTCTGGTGTTAAAAATTTGCTAAGTATATTTTTTTAAACTTATTTCACCTTTCATGCTTCTTATAAAAGATGTTATGCAAAATGCACACTGGAGAGAAATCATAAACTTGTGAAAATGATTGTTTTTTTTGTTTTTGTTTTTGTTTTTTCAGATGAGCAATATTTGATGCGGCAAAAGTAAAACCACTTGAGAGAAATCAACTTTTGCATGAGTGTCATATTTCCTGAAACATGAGTACACACTCTGGTAAGAAGTCACATTGCTGCACAGTGTGTGGATCTTCATTTTCAGAAAAGAATCGTCTAATTAGGCATATGCGAACTCACACAGGTGAGAAACCATATTCTTGTGAAATATGTGGCACTTCCTTTTCCCAGAAGCCACATTTGGTGAAGCATAAACGAATACATACTGGGGAGAAGCCATATACATGTGAAATATGTGGAGAATCATTTTCATCTAAGTCATACTTGGTACAACATACACGTACACACACTGGAGAGAAACCATATTCATGTGAAGTATGTCTGTCTTCCTTTTCAGCAAGACCAACTTTAGTTGCACATATGAGAAATCACACTGGAGAGAAACCCTATTCTTGTGAAACATGTGGATCTTACTTTTCAGCAAAGTCATCTTTAGTTGTACATATGCGAATGCATACTGGAGAGAAACCATATTCTTGTGAAATATGTGGAGCTTCCTTTTCACAGAACTCCCATTTGGTAACACATATGCGAATACACACTGGAGAGAAGCCATATTTTTGCCAAATATGTGGAGAATCATTTTCATCTAAGTCACACATAGTAGGACATACACGTTCTCACACTGGAGAGAAACCATATTCATGTGAAGTATGTCTGTCTTCCTTTTCAGCAAAACCAACTTTAGTTGCACATATGAGAAGTCACACTGGAGAGAAACCCTATTCTTGTGAAACATGTGGATCTTACTTTTCAGCAAAGTCATCTTTAGTTGTACATATGCGAATGCATACTGGAGAGAAACCATATTCTTGTGAAATATGTGGAGCTTCCTTTTCACAGAACTCCCATTTGGTAACACATATGCGAATACACACTGGAGAGAAGCCATATTTTTGCCAAATATGTGGATCATCATTTTCACAGGGTTCACATTTGGTGAAACATGAGAAAACTCATGCTAGAGAATAATATTGTTGCAAAATATTAAGATTTATCTTTTCAGAGAAGTCAGCCTTATTAAACCACGCAATCCCAGACAGGCAAGAAACAATATTCTTGTGCAAACTGCAAAGGTTTCTTTTCAGCTTAAATCAAAATTGATGCAATATTGTAAAACACAATAAAGTAAAATACTCTAATATATTGACTTCAATATACATGTTACTTTCAACTACATATATAAACACACTGGAGTGCAGACATGAATCAGGTACATTATTTTTTTCAGTATAGATATGAAAACAGGATAAAATATTAAATATTCAAGTTAATATATTAAAAACCCTTTAATACACTGAATTTAATATATATCTTCACTTACAGATATGAACATGCTTGAGAGTAGACTGTATTATTTAGATTCTTTTTTTCAGTATAGGTATGAAAACAGGATAAAGTATTCTGCATAATATGTGGAGCATCATTTTCATCTAAGTCACACTTGGTAGGACCTACATGTACACACACTGGAGAGAAACCATTTTCTTGTTAAATATGTGGAGCTTCCTTTTCACGGAAGCCACATTTGGTGAAACATATTCTAATACATACTGGCGAGAAGCCATATTCATGTGAAATATGTGGATCATCATTTTCACAGGGGTCACAGTTGGTGACACATGAGAAAACTCATACTAGAGATTAATATTCTTGTAAAATATTAAGATTCATCTTTTCAGAGAAGTCAGCTTTATTAAAGCATGCAAATCCAGACTCGTGAGAAACATTCTTGTGAAATATATGAAGCTTGTTTTTCGCCAAAGTCATGTTTGATGTGATATAGTAAAACACACTAAAGAAAATACTCTAATATATTGACTCCAATATACATTATTTTCAACTACATATATAAACACTGGAGAGTAGACATGAACTAGGTTGTTATTCTTTTCAGTATGACAAGAGGATAAAATATTCTGCTTAACTATCCGAATATTAGTGGATTCTAGATGGAAATAAATGATTACTGAAAGAGTGAAACATACCCTGGTTAGGAAATGATTCCTCAGAATGACATCAATTAGAAAGTGAACTACATTTTTCTTTTTTTTTTTTTTTTCAATCATTTTAAAATGGGAACTGAAGAAATAAGTGCTCCAACGAGAACCACAAAATCTCCAAGAGCTTTGGGATTACTGCAAAGAATAATGGAAAAAAAATCCCCAGTGAGAAAATCTGGACTGTTCAAAATTTCAAATGCTATTTTATAAATGATTTGTGATATTTCCCTTGTTAGGATGGCTAGAGATTATCCTTTGGAGCACATCAGTAGAGACACATTTATTTCCCATAATGCAATAGGTGGGGACTTTTATATACCACTTTTGTTGATATATGTGTATTGTGTATCTACTCCTCTAAGTTCCAGGGTATATAGGTACTTCTCATGGATTCAAACTAACAAGCCTTAGATGCCATTATTTAAATGATCAATATTCTGTGCCTGACTGGTTTTGCTGTGTATTGAGGTGGGTGGGGGGCTTCACTGGGCAATTTGCAGCTGTAGTTGCACTTATCACTTCCCTTCACAGTCCAGGATCTGGATCTTGACTTGGAGGGGATCTAATCTTCAGTTATGAATTTATTCAGGTCAGTGACATTTTGCTTGTACTGTATCTTGTTTGGTATTTTAGTACCAACACCGAACCTTTTTTCTTTTCATACCTTTTTTTTTTTTTTTTTTTTTTCTCACCTGCAAATTTTTACTTTTTGCCTCTGCAGTACTGGTTCTCAAGTGTTTACACAACTGGTAATTGACCTTCTTCTAGTACCAGCATATGCCTTTGTTTGCCCTTCTCCCAATCACAGTCAGGAACTATTTCACAGATTTCTAATAATTTGTTCTTGATTGAACGGCCCCAAAATACTTTGCCTACAGTTGCATGTGGTGTTTGCATATTTCCCCATTCTCCCTTTTTTTTTTCATGTATTTCCACACTTCTTCCGTTTCAATATCATCGTGGGAGTTCTCCACCGCTTAGCATATTGACATCGCCTTTGGTGTGGATTCTAATACAATAAACAATACACACTGTCCAGCAATATGCTCAATTGAATTATCTCCCTTACCTTCTGGCTTAAAAGAGTGAATCTGCTATCATATGTCTTCAAGCAGCATGTTCTCAGAACCAACATGGCAGCAGTTTAAATACCCATTTTCCTATTCTGGAACAGGGATCTCATGGCTGTAGGGTAATTGGCCAAGGTTAAGTGTATTTGGCAGAAATGTCCAACAAAGAGAATTGATAAAGTTTCCAATAAACAATAAGCAAGGAAAGGACAGCGAAAAAATAATACTAAACTGGTGATATACACATGGTCTGATCATAAGGTATGATTGCAGCTATAAAAAGAAAACTACAAAACATAACAATTCCGCATTTAATCTCCTTCAAAGTAGTCTTCTTTTAAAGCCACATTATCTATTCAGTGTTTTTTCCATTGATTGAAGAATTCTAAGAACTCCTATTTTAGGATTGCATTCTTTCACTTGTATTTCTTTGATGTCTTGAAATTCTGAAGAGGTAAAAGTCATAATGTTCAAGATCTGGGGGGTACAGAGGTTGTTAGACCTTGGAATGTTGTGCTAGGCAACCACACTTTACTAATTTTCTTTCCAAGCACTGATATAAACAACAGAATTGAGTGAAAATGTTATAATCTGCAACAGAATTCAAAGTTAATCTATGCCCGGTGGCATTACCTTAGCAACAGTCTTGATACTTTTTGATCAAGCTATTTGTATAAAAACAAAAAGTAAGCAAAGCAGAAGTAATAAGACAAAAAGTTCACAAAATAAGAATGCTATTAGCACACAAAAGGGATACAGACTAGTGATTGTAGCATTCTTACTTCAAGACAAGAAAGAACAGAAATATGGCGAATGAGACCAAGAATCAACCAATCTGATTGGCTAAGAAGAAATCCCAGCATGCATCTAAATGATTTTTCTATAATGTTAAGATGTCTTTAGCAATAATTGCTATAGACAGGAACCGACAATGATGGTGCACAGATGGCGTCTGAAAGCTTGTGATCAGTCTCTAAATAAATGCCAGAAACACAAAACTGAAAATTTTGGCAGACCCAAATGAAAGACAATGTCTATCAATGCTCTATTATAAGACAGTACCAATATCAACAGATCGAACATCTATCAAACAACTTTTGCTCAGGACAATATGTGATAACTTGGCTGCATGGAATGACATCGTCATAATTTTATGAAAGGGTTCTAACTTGATATCCCAGACCTCCATAATGACCGAGAGGATGGATCCAAATAATGAAATTTCCTCTCAAGTATAACTGGTGAAATTTTGTTCATTTCTGAGGTTATTTTGATAAAATTAATATGTAAGGAAAAGTTAACCTTTTCTCTTTATAAAGATAAAATTCTTTTTTGTGTGAGGATTCATTTTTATTCCACATATATTTAAATTATGTCCTTATGTTTCTAGAATGGCAGCTTCTTTTCTGCATTTTCAAAGCTCTGGTCTCATAGTGGTCTTTTTCAAACTAGTTGCACTTCGTTGTATCACCCTGCACATATCAAAGTAGTCCCATCTTACAGAAAATCAGTTGGTTTCATATCACTGCACCCATCCCTCCTGAAACATGAATGAAAACAAAGTCTGTTTATATTAGGAACCTCCACTTATTTGCTGAAAAAAAAAAACAGCATACCATGATATATAAAAAAAGGCACCAAACTTAATAAAAACAAGTTTACTGTTCAAATGTCTGTTATTATCAAAAACAGTCAAAATCAAAGTATTTTTTTTATTAAATTTTTAATCCTTTCTAACATGTTCAAAACTTTGGATAGAAATCTTGTTCTTTTGCGTTAGTGGTCAGCCTAATATTTATTATTGGTCTAAAAAACACATTGTATTAGAAATTCTTGCAAAAATTAAATAATCGTCAGATTTTAATGAAACTTTCAGGACTTATTCATAAATGAATGAAATAATTTTTTAATTTCGATTTTAAATAAAAATATGACCTATCTCTCCACAAGTTCATCAAGTCTTTCCGTCCAGTCTGCTATTGGTATCGACCACTTTGACCGAAGCCTTACCCTATACCACATTGTGTTTAATTAAGATCATAAGGCTGGCAAGAGTCAATTGTCGATGGGAATCATTGAACTAGTCCAGACCGGTCAAATAAAGGTACAAGTCAGAAGATAAGTTGTTAAAAAAAAAAAATATATATATATTTTTATATGATGTTTCTTATACAGAGCTGCTAATACAAGTTTTGTTCCTTGTTCAGGATTATAGGTTCTTCATGCAAGCATATCTTGACATACAAAGTCAAGATATGTCTTTCCTCATTCGAATATTTCATGACACCCTTGTTCATTATGACTAAGTCTAGATAAGTACTCTGGAACACAGATCAAAGTCTGAGGCTTTCTTCAATGACAGGAGTCATGTGGAACAGTTGTCTATCTCTCTCTCTTTTCTCCTGGGCCCAGTGTCTTCTCTCATCTTCTCTTGTGTATAAGTTCATGACACCTTTGTTCATTATAGTTGATCTTATTAACAACGTTTCTAGAGCATGGTCGGTCAGAGGTCTTCATCAGGGAGGAGCCACTTGGCATCGGGTGAAGCAGCTGTCAGCAACTCAATCTCTCTTCTCTCCGCTCTGTCTGTATTTCTCTGCAGTGCTCTGCTTCTTATGGGCCCCAGCTCCAATCTGGGCAGTGGTGGGGTCTTAGGATTTTTCCCAATTCTCGAATTAATTAACTAAATTCTAACAAAGTTCCTTGTTTTAGAATTTTCCCGTAACATCCTTAATTTTTTCCAATTTGGAATTTGTCTCATTCTGCAGGTAGGCGGCACAGGCCTGGCTCCTCCTGCTGCCTTAAAGTCATTTCTCCCACCAGCATTTCTGATTGACAGAGACCACTCTCACTTCTATCTACCTGAAACTATTACTCTGAACCTCCCTTCAGCTCATGCTTCCTCAGAGCCTTATACTGGTACCTCTACCCTTCAGTGGGTGGAGACAATTCCATTTGCCCTTAGTGTCTTCTCTCATCAAATACTTCTTCCCAACCTTGGGACAGTCAACCCAGCATCCAGTTTTTGTTCATTTTTATGACGTTTTTTGTATTTCAATTTCCCTGGGTTTGTGATAACTTGTCATCGGTCATAAGTCCATTGTTCTGTTATATAGTATTTGCATCAGGTTTCCTCAATGAGTAGAACACACTCTCTTAAATTTCAACACATCACCCACCCCCACTTCCCCTATCACCTCTGAGGAAATATATATTCTTTCTTAACTAAAACAACTTTATCTCTTGTTTTTTCTCATGACCAGTTTTCTTATAACCTGTAGACAGTTCACTAACTGATATGTCCTTTTAAATAATGATATCTCTTGGTGATTCAGCTTTGCCGAATTCATTCTTTTCTGTTGACCACCGATAAAATAAAATTAAAAAAAATTATCAATTTTCCTTTTTCTTTTTTATGGAAAAATAAATCAGATATTCCAGCCCTACCTTTCTCCGAATTTACAAAATCTGGTCACAGTTTTCAGTATGGTTATCAAGCTATCTACTGTCTTTTTCATCATCTTCTCATCATCTATTGGGCTTTCAGTGTCTTATGTAAAAACAAATTTTTGTGACACCCTATGTTATCCACCACTTAAACCAATTCTGAAAGCTTGGGATCAGTTTCTAAGTGAATACCAGAAATATAAAAAATGAAATTTTTGGTAGACCCAAATGAAAGCCAATGTCTATCAATACTCTGTTTTGTTCTAAAAGAACACCAATACTAACAGATAAGACATCTATGGCAACCAGGACAATGTGTGATAACTTGGCTGCATGGAATAACATGGTCATAATCTTATGAAAAGTATTCTAAACTGGTATCCTAAACCTCCTTAATTTCCACTGAGAAAATGGGTCATATTAATGAAATTTTCTCCAAGTTCAACTAGTGAGATCTTGTTTATTTTAAAGACCATTTTGATAAAAATTAGTATGTAGACTCTTGATTGCAGTTTTATTAGGAATGACTGCAAAACACTTTCCGCTCTCCAGTATATAAGCAGATGCACACAAATGGATGTTGGGATTTCTTCCTAGCCTATAAAACAGGTCAGTTCTAGGTTCCATCTGACTCAGTCTTGGTCTGTCTTGTCCTGAAGTCAGAAGGCTACATTTGCTCATCTGAACTTTCTCTTATATTGACCCCAATTTTGTCATATTACAGTTGCTATACTTTATTACTGTTAATTTGCCTTGCATATATTTTGCACTTACTTTATATTATTTTTTGCTGTTCTTTTCTTTTTCTTGTTATTGCAAACTTTGTCAATTCTGTTTGTTGATCAGTTCTGTCATTTATTTTACATTTAACTATGACTGCTCACTATGAGCCCAGAACGCTTCCACAAAATTTAATTCTTTCTCATCTGAGGATTATTTTTTTTTTATTCCATGTCTCTTTAAATTTGTCCTTATTTCAATGATGGGTGCTTCTTTTCTGCATTTTCAAAGATGACAATTTTACAATGGTGTTTTTTACAAACAGACTTATGTCTCACTATATATATATATATATATATATAAAAAAGTAGCCCCATCTTAAAAAAAAAAAAAAAAGGACATGAAATCATTTGTTGAGCTGAAGATAAGGTTTGAAGTCTTCTTTCACAAATAATTTCTAACTAGCAGTATAACCCGTTTTTGACCAGGTCTTTCATTACTGGGAATTTTGCCGTTCCATTGGAGCAGTTTAAGTTTAAAGTGTCAGCCCACCCGAAAATCAATATTAGTAAGAAAATTTGGGTGCACCTGAGGCACATCCCCAGATTAGGGGGTTAACAATTTGAATGGGGGTGGCCCTGAAAAAGAGATTTACACCCCACTGTGTCAGGTTGTGACACAAGGTAAGATTTTGATGTGGGGAACTGAGTGTTTCCACTCAAGCCGCTTGTCTAAGGTATGGAAGATATTATATCTGCAACATCCATCCTGATGGGAAAAACCCAATTCTCCTCTGCCAACCCTCTCAGAAGAATCTGGGGGGAAAGCCCCTTCCAGAAGAAGAGCAATATTCTGCTTATGTACAGAAATACAGCACGAGACCAAAATGAGGAATAGGGGGGGAAGGACAGTCTTCTTCTGTCTTAACATTAAACATAGCTAGCCACAAACACTGACCAAAATATACAGCAATATTCCTTACACCAAAACAACACATTCTTACTTACTATTCTTACTTCAGCCATCATAATGCCTCAGAAACAACATGAAGTCCTAACTAGCCCCCATATGTACAATTCCTGTCCGAGGGAGGGGATAAAACAACAATTTCAAAACTAGCCCCAATATGTGTTTACAATATGAAAACAAAAACTATTTACATGAAACTAAATATTAGTAATACTAAAAAGGAGGACAGCGAGTCGCCTTTTGAGATTTGTCACACTTTGTTTCTTCTGGGCTCATCAAATAGTGTTAATTAAAGTTGAAAAGATGTCTGCTGATTGAGATCAAGTCAAGCGTAATGGTGCTGTGTTTGCTAGAGTTGATATTTTCAAATGACTGAGAAGTCTTTGCATTGACTCAAGATGTTGACACATATTGCAATTGTCAGGGTGAAGGAATGTGCATTGCTGCTTACTGATGGACCAATATAGCAGTAATTGAAAAGCAATTAGTGATTTTTTTGGGGGGTGCTGCATGCTGCAAAAAAATCTATTTGCAAAGTCTGAGAACGTTGTGTGTTTCGTACATATGTTGTAGTATTTGAAATTTGTGATTTTGCACTTTCATAATGTCTAATGACAAATATTGTAGCTGCATTATAAGTTTAGTGTCCACCATGTGGTAGAAAAGTTTGTCGATGTTTTTCTTCACTGGCTCTCGGTTTGAAAAAGGTGTGTAAATGAATATTTGAGTCTGTATATACAAAGTCTTGTGTGTTATCAGGTTCCATGCTGTAAACATGGCTTTGAGCTGCAAGAACCAACTTTTTGAATGGCTCTTGTTGAACATTGGCAGATATGAAGGAGGAAGTACCACGCTAACTGAATGATCATCCAGTTAGCATGGTAATTGCTCCTTAAATATGTTATCTATGTCAGGGAATAGATGCCATTTGTAACCCAGTTGTGTCAACTCATGTCAAGAAAGGCACCAATTGTTGTGGTCCAGTAGTATGCACTTCCCAACTTGTTGCGGGCATAAGTAACGACAGTGTTTGCAATTGGGAATAACATGCTGTCTCCTAAGATACCCACAACAAACATGGCCGACTCAGAATGTGAGATCACAAAAAAAATGTAAGAAACCAATGATACTGTATTAATAATAAAGGTGTACAAGTGACAATTACGTGTGTATCAAATGAATGTGAAAACCTTTTTGGTTCAAAGTATGTGTAGTGAGTGAATGTACATATGTATATTATTCATGCGATTCCCAAAGAGAGCGCATTCTCTGCGAAAGATTACATGTTGACGAATGAGCAACAAAGGTGAGAAGAGAGTGAGAAAAAAAAAAATCACCAAGCATATTTATAGTCCAGAGAGTATTCCCTAGTAGCAGTTTTGAAAATTAGGAGGTAACCTGACAATCTACTACAGAAAAACAAATTTTAGCTTCATCTCTGTTGTCCTATGAATCATAGCAAGTTACAAGGCATTAAATTTTGAAATTAAACTTATACGAGGAGGCAAAAATTGCCCTTCTGTATCCTTTTTAACTATTTCATTTTTAAGAACACAATTTTTCCTAATGTTTTGGCAGGTCAAATCTGATAATTATTAATTCTGTTAGTATTATATTTCTTTTACTTCAAAACTACCTCAATGATAAATTTCATCCAGAAGCAAGGCCTCTGATCAGAACATTGGGGGTTTTGAGGGACACAGAACCACCTCTTAATTGCTGTTGTTTCCAGGGCCACCGAGCTGGGGTGGTAGCAGCTGTTAGGGTTCCATTTATAGGTAAATGGTGACCCCCCCCCCCCAAAAAAAAACTGAAAGCATAAAAATACATTTTTATAATAAAATTACCAGTAATACTTTTTATATTGTAAAATGTCCAACAATGTCTATTTGTAGTAAAGTGACCAGAAATACAATTTTATAGAATTGCCATCAATAAATTTTATAGTAAAATACATTTTATATGTAGTTGAAAGCATACAATTATGTTTAAAAGATATTTAGTTGAAGCCATAAAATTGTGTTATTACATTGTGGAATTTATATTTCGACATTATATTACCCCTAGAGATTGATATACCACTAAACAATCAACCAACATGAAAGAACTCTTTCATGACATTAATACATACAATATCCTACAATTGCTTAAAGAAATTAAACTGTATCCCAAAATATAACTTCACCAAAACTACAACACATCTATCACTCCCACTCCTCACAAACATGTATATACATGAAAGTTTAGTATCATCTACCATGTATTCTATTTTGAATAACATTTTTATTACTTCAAAGCTCTGTCCAAAATTCAAAACTACCTATATGATATTTGTAATGATTTTTCATTTGTTTGAAGCCTACATCTTCAGATGTACACTGTTAGAATTGGCATCTGGCCAAGGTGATATCAATAACAGGCCTGAGAGCTGTGGGGGATCTAAATTACTACTAAATTATTGAGAATGTTTTTAACAATTGACGTACTTTATACTATTTATATTCGGACTATTGTCCTCATCTTCGTTGTTTTTATCACAATGTTTCAGGTGTTGTGCCTTCCAACTGTCCACAGATGTATATCGAACTGCCGATTTGGCCATTGTCTCAACGTAACCTACAGGGAGAATGGCCTAGTAGGTAAAAGCATTGGTTTGTGAATTTGGTAACACAGTGGCTGTGAGTTCAATCCTTGGGTCAGACAGTGTGTACTTGCATTCAGTGGAAAACAGGCAAGCAATAATTGAACTGTGCTAAATAAAATAATAATTAGACAATGTCCTTAAACATGAGCATCGGAACGAGAACAGTCTACACCCACAGATTAAATAAAGGATTCAGTTCAGAATTCCCAGTGTTACGCAGCTTGATACCAGAGGGCACAACAGCAAAATGGCAATGATAAAAACAAAAAACATGAGGACAATAGTCCAGATATAAATAGTGTAAATAATGATAACTCCTCATCCCAAAAATTCAGACAAAAATTAACTTATTTCCATAAATGCAAATGAAAATAAAAATTAACTAACTTCCACTTTATTCAACAAAAATTAGGAACATTTTACATGGTAGTGCAGAAATAATAAGTCAGTTTGTTTATACTAATAGAATATATAGTTGCATAAGACAATCACAAAGCAAGTTCAATATTTTACCAAATTGTGTATCAACAAAGTGTGAAAAACAATGAATCTCAAACGAACAATAATTTTTGTAAATTTTATTGTGGATTTTGTCGCACCTACAATTGTCTACCTTTGTTTTACAGAAGATGAAGAAAATAAAATTTTCTCTGTTATTGTATATTACAAGTATACAGAGTTATAATAATAATTAACATCAATTTACATTAACAGGATAATTTGGTGAGGTAATTCATTATATGGAAAATTAAAAACAAAAATTACCCGGTAAATGTTTCCTTGAATGAATAAATATGTCAGTTTTTAATGTTGCTTCATGAAAATATATGCATTTTTAATATTGGTTAGACAGGCTTAATAGGAATTGTAGAAAGATTTTTATCTTATAAAATTTTAAGATAATTTATAACTTTTAGCACAATCAAATAATTTTTTAAAAATATATTTCATACTATAAGCTCATGTTTTTTATATATATAAAAAAATGATATATTACAGAAGCTAACAAAGAAAAACAAATGAACAGTTGCATACTGTGGAATTTTTAAATAACCACAATTTCTTTTTAAAAAAATTCCATATTCTTGAAAATAAGGTGTATTATGAAATATTTCTTCTAACATAGCTTGCTATAAACAAAAGTGGCATCTTAATATCTTTAGAGATCCTAGTTTTAAGGTGTGGCAAGTTATTGAATGTTTGGCATGTTTATCCAGTAAATTTCAAGCAATTATGGCCTGCATCAAAATTGCATTCTTTAACATCAACATTCAATTTAAGAAGTAATTTATTGTTTCCAATATGAAGTTTTTCAATAACATTTTCTACTGTATTAAAATATGCACCACCAGACACTTGTATTAATTTTCCAAATTTATTTTCTAGTCTGGGGTAAATTCAACAAGCATAACAAAATTAAATTCACTGCTTAACAAATTAGTTAAACTAAAATTTTAAATGATTTAAATCTTTGTTTTTTGCTTTGCTGTGATTCCATTATTTTTTCCTGTAACAGAGAGCCCCCACCACCAGGTGTGTTTATTAATCAACGGTTCTAAAAGATTGGGATGAAGGTAGTAATTAGTTGGGTAGAAGGGATTTTGGAGTGATTCCAGAAATAAGTTTTTCTTTTTGCTCAGTTGTTTCTGGGATTGAATTATTAATTAACTAGGTGAATTAATTCCAGAGTAATTAACGGACGCTTGTGATAAATGGTGAATTGGATTTTGGGTGGTCTGCCAGGCGAAATCCAGCCAGAGCCCTCAGACAAGATAAGTGCTTTTCACCGGGTTTAACGGGACATTATCAGCAGGGAGTCCGAATCCAATTTTAGTACCTCTTGAAAACTAGGTTCCTGTGGAGTTTCGGAGAGCAGGCAGAAACACATGGTGGTCAAGGCAATTTGCATATTAAAATTTGTGGGTGGTGCCTAAAAACTGTTTAGCTCCGCCTCTCTCTATATAAGCGGCCTGCACGCTTGACTCTCTCTATATAAGCGGCCTGCACGCTTGAGTTTGCCAGATGAGATCAGAGATCACATCGGAACGTGAGAGAAGCGGCAGAGAGAGAGAGATCGCAGATCAGGGACAGCAGATCAAACTTAGTGGGTCTTGATGATCTGGCCAGTTGGTTGCCAGCGTCAAAAAGTCTGAATTGTACCAAAAGATAGACATCGAACCCGTGCGAATCCTGATAACTTTGTCAACAAAGCTGAGAAAAGCCAACTGCTATTTCGGAAGGGGGGGGCCAAGAACCACGACTTATCTCCCTTAGTACAGCCGAATTTCGACCGGCATAATTATGTCTCTCTCTCTCTGTGACATTCCGACCCAAACGAGTGGACCTTGTTAAGACAGTTTGTATTCGTGCAATTTCTTTGATAGCAACATAAAAGCAGTAGCCTTAAAGGGCTCTTTGTACAGGAACAGAAAGTGTTGCTCATTTCTTTCTTCTTTGTGCCCTTGCGGTTACAAGAACTTTTCTGCACAAATAGTGATTTCTTTCAGCGTGGAGCCCAGCCATTTAATTTGTCTGACCTCCGAATCGTCCGGAAGGATCAAAATACTGCTGTTCGGATCAAAAATACACAATATGGTGGTTCCTTCAGTTCACCGGAGGAGGACTGGGTGGTTTACTTTTCGGCCAGAACCATCAGAGAGACAGGACTGTAGCCGGCAGGGCTTTTATGTCAGATTCCCACTTTTCAAAAATTAGAAAAATGTTTGATTATCTAAATCTGATTTTTTTTTTTTTTTTTCAGTGGATCGTTTTTCTTCATACCGCCATGTGCTTCTATGACACCAACAATATTCCAAAACTGCAGCACTTGTTCAATGAAATGAACTGTTTCTGTTGTGTCAATTTCATTTTGATATTGGATGAGTCTTAAGTGCAGCTATAGCTTGATGACAAAACTTTTTTAAATGCTTGGAAGCTTTTTGTTCCTCAACAGCTTTTGGATAAACTGCTATATCTGAGTTGTGATAGTTTAACAAACTGAGTTTTTTCCTGACTCAAAAAGACATTTTACAATTTCCTATTTTGCTGTTATTTTATTTTTTGCTTTCAGAGTAAAACATTCATTCAGAAGAAGCTTCAGCAATCCAATTATTTTGAATGTTTTTAAATAACTGAACAAAAGCAAAAAGCAAATATAAGCCATTTTTAGTTAACCAAGACTTATAAAAAAAAATTTGGCACTCTCTGATAAGATGATGGATTCATTTTGTTATTAAATATAATTACAATTACTTGACCATTCAACTGATTGATTGCATTAACAATATATGAAACTTGTTCATATAGAAAAAAATCCTAATTTGGTAACTGGAATCATCTGAAGCAAAAATTTTGGTTCCCCATTTAAACATTTTGCCAAATATTGTTTTTGCTAATCTCTCAGCAAAAAAAGTAAATTTCTTTCATGATACTGTAGAGTAACTTTGACATAAATTTCATCAACGAAAAAAATACACTTTTCCTGATTCTATGTCAATTGTCACACGAAGGCCATGAAGTGGTTAAATATTAATTACAAGTAGCAAAGGGTTAAGCCTAAAATGGAATGTAAGCTGGAAGATAAAGAGTGGTGATATTTTCCTTGGTGAAAATGGAGCTGTCTGGATTTCTTCTTTCCTAAAGACGAGAGGGCACAACAACCAAAATGTATTGATAACATCTGTGATACTGAGGCCATGAAGTGGTTAAATGTTAATTATGAGCAGTAAAGGGTTAAGTCTAAAATGGAATGTAATCTGGAAGATTATATATATATATAAGGCAGGATGTGTGTGTGTGTAACGAATGCATGGCTGCAATTTGACGGATTTGCACCAAAATTTACATGCACATGCTCCAAGCTAGCGGGAAGGCCAAGATTGACTTTGCATTCCCAACTCCCACTGATAGTGGAAATAATCGATTTTTTTCATGCTTCTACGGCAGTTTTCATGTAGTTTGCGGCCATTTTCTACTAGCCAGAGTGAGAGCCTATAGCTGGCTGCCATGAATAGGCAGGAAGATTCTATTGGTCAGCGTGAGAGCCAACAGCTGACTGACACAAATGTTAACTAGCATGCTAGCATGCAAAAAAAAAATAAAATAAAATAAAACTCGATAGATGCATTCATCACAAGTGGGAAAAATTTAAATCTGCATGGCACTTTGCTCCAATTGGCTCATTCGCTTGCTTAAATTCAACGTTGATTCTGATTCCACAGAACTGGGTTGGGTGTGAAAAAGTATTTGTTGTTAACATTCTTTTTTCATTCAGTTTTTCCAGTTACGAGTCCTTTTTTAAAGCTGATCATTTTGTGTTCATTTTGTTTAGTTCTATTTTCGTAACAGATTTAATGTTTAGTATAGAGCTTAGAAAAAATTTGCAGTGTGAGATAGGCAAGAAGTAAGGCATGTAGCAACATCAGCACGGCAAAGGGCACTCCTTTAAAGTCAAGGGATAGCGATTGCTGTATGAGTCGTATAATTTTTGAATCAAGCACGGCCAACGCTGAGCCATGCTGCTAGTATATATATAATAGAGAGTGGAAACATTTTTCTTGGTGGAAATGGGATTTCTTCTTTCCTAAGGCTTAATTTTTTTATCTATTGAGAGTCTGACATGTGGACAAAAACAGATTTGGAGAAATGGTTTTATCTCTCCCTTGAGGAATTAAGAAAACACATTAACAAGAAGAGAGACAGACAGGACTTATATTTTGTTGAGGAAAATGGATTGGGAAATGTAAACAAGGAACAAACCCTTTTTGAGAGTCTAAGTTATGAAAACAAATCCTGTAATTGATGAACTGGTGATCCGGATTCTGTTTTCGCTAGAAACAAATGAGTCAAAGAATAGAGACATAATTTTATCAAGAGAATTAAAATTAATGACTAGAATGAAACTACGTTTGTCACAAAGACATTTATTCCTGCCCTGAGAGGTAAGCTGAGGTTGAATACTGAGAAGGGGAAGAGTTTGGTGCTGCCTGTGAGATGTAAGGTAAAGCAGGTTGGCGTTTAGGTGCAATATGTGTACTACTGAGGTGGATAATTCTCAAAATTTGTAAAGTTGATTAAGAAAGCAGAAATAGGGTACAAGGAACCCTTATTGGGATTAATGTGAAAATTGAAGAATCAACAAAACCCCAGAACCCTTTTGGGCCCCACACCAGTTTGGGGCTGAAGTGCATATAAGCAGATAGCTTTGAGAGCTTGAAGACTTGGGCTGTGAATCTCACATCAAATGCCTCTGGAATCTATGTCAGCTGCTGCCAGATTTCCTAATTCTGAAGAACTTTCAACCCCCAAAATTAGGCAAGGCATAGTATCACTATAGAGATTAATGTGGAAGGGTTAAGTTTTGTTGCAACAATAACTATATAAACCAATTGAAATTTCACCCAATTAATTTTTTTCTTTTTTGTTGTTGTGAAGATATTTCTTCCTTTAATGTAGCATCTGCCATCACTCAAACCAGTGCTATGTTTACTACGACATTCAATCTTCCACTGCTCTGAATCCAAGAACACAACGTGGGCAGAGTTGGTGTGGATTGAAGTGTCCAACAACCAGACTGGACCAGCATCAGCATTGACCAGTGCAGAGTTAGGATGATGTTTTAACCACAGGTCTAAGACTGAGGACCAGACTACTAAATGAGTATAGGCATCTGTAAAAGGAGTTATACAGTAAGAAAATAACAGTAATCTAATTGAGACTTTTGATGTCAAAGCTGATAATATTCTCATAATTTGTATCTTAATATCATCCCAAAGTCTAATGCTATGATAAGACTATCAGAATTATCAAGTTCTATCCCAATTGTTTGTGGTGACTTAGTAGTGACATGTTCTTCTAAAAAAAAAAAAAAAAAAAAAAAATTTTTATTATACATATTTAAGTTAATGAATTGCTTCATTGAGCTGTGAACTGTGTAGAAACATTGATATTCAGTTTTTGAAAGAGAAAAATTGTTATTTAAACAACATTCAGACCGTAAGTTTTTAAAAATCTTAATACTTCCAGTGAAAAAAAAAAAAAAAAATCAACAGACTAGATGAAGAGTTGACTGATTTCTTGCATCTAAGGTCTGACACAAAATTCTCTTGATCATAAATTTTGTGACATAAATTTTCAAAATGGATAATTTGGTCTTTTTCTAGTTGTTCCAACTCATCCTTTTTCACATAGGTGCAGATGTTTTATTTATAGTTCTTGGTTTTGGTTTAGGACTACTACACTTGATGGCAATTTATTATATGCTGATGGCGGATTTCAGAGTTTTACTTTCTCTCTAATAAATGCAGTTTCATCACCAAATGGAAAATGCTTTTCACAAACAAAAGTATTTAATTTGTTAGGGGTGTTGTCTCAAAGTATTACTTTTAGCCATTCACTGTTCACATTCTGTTCTTGCAGGAAGACAAAATACCCAAATCTTATTTTGATTGTTATAGTTAACAGCAACTTGTTACACAGAAGTTTTTCATTTTGTGAAAGATTTTGGAATATTGAAATTAAACCATATAAATCAAACTGTTATTTGGCAAATTTTCAGTTTGATTCTATAAATTGCAGTAATCTTAGATTTTAAGGTCTGAATGATTTGGATTTAGG
Organism: Acanthosepion esculentum; assembly: GCA_964036315.1. Classification (NCBI taxonomy): domain Eukaryota; kingdom Metazoa; phylum Mollusca; class Cephalopoda; order Sepiida; family Sepiidae; genus Acanthosepion; species Acanthosepion esculentum. The sequence goes on along the minus strand of OZ038479.1, from coordinate 32,394,402 downwards.
AATTTAATTGAAGGTTTCAGTGGAGTTGAATTATAAGCACCGCAACATGAAATAACCATTTTCCCATTTAGTTTTTCATATTTTTGTAATTTTAACAATTTGGAATATTCACGAATATAAAAAAAATTATTAAGTCTGATTAAAGTTAATAATAGTTATGAAAGAATAATGTTATAGTTACAAAAATTATAAAGATATTTAAAATTTTTATGAAAGTACTCACCCTTTTTTTTTTTTATGATAGGGACAGATTTGATATGTACAATGCACAACTCTAAGTGCAATAAGTTTGAAAAACACTATTAGGAAACTGTCAGCTTTGAAAATGGGAAAAAAAATAAGGGCTCATCATTGAAATTGGGATATAAACCTTTAGCATTCTGCATATTACTTCCCTTTTCACTGCATTCTTTTTCAAGTAACTTTATTATTAATTTCACTCAAAAGTGTTTTCTCTTGCCATAGCAGGATATGACAACACATCTATGAAATTCAAACAAATTCAGAAATCAGGGTCCCCTTCACTGACAGGACAAACCTTTTGTATAGTAAATGAAGTCACATACAGTGAGATAAAGTTTAATGAAACAAGATATAAAAACATGAAAAAGATATCTTGTCAAAAACCTAAAAACAATCAATTTCAAAATAAGAATAAACAACTTCTAATTGAGATATTTTTTTTGGTAAATTGAAAATTATTTTTTCAATTAATTTACCCCATAAGTAAGGAAATTGACTGTTCGTCTTCATTATATAGATGAAGAAAAAAAACAAAATACAAACAACTTAGAGGCCAAGAAAGCATTGGGTGAGCCTACAGTAAAAGTAGGAGGAGAAAGTCCCATATGGGCAAAAATGATGATGATGATGCTGGAGAAACCTCTACAAAAGAAGCTGAAGAAGAATTAGCAACAGCTCCAAAGAGGACTTACCTAAAGAAAAAAGATTAAATTTTGTTTACATAATAATTTTATCAAAATGGCCTCAAAAATAAACCAACTCATCAGTTGAAGTTGGGAGAAAATTTCATTAGTCTGACCAATTTTCACAGTGTAAATTAAGGCGGTATAGGATGCCTATTTGGAATCTGTACATAAAATTATGACCATGTTATCGCACATTGTCCTGAGCAAAAATTATGTCTGGCACAAACATCATATCTCAGTATTGGTGCTGTTTTATAACAGAGTATTGATAGAGGCTATCTATACACCAGCATTGTCAGTTTCTATCTATAGGAATGTAGATTTATTGCAAATTGAACTACAATTCTGGCACAAAGCCAAAGTGGGATGAGACTGGTCTACACTAACTACCCCAAACCAATTCATGACCCATACATTATAATTTACTCATTCATCACCATTCAATCCACAATATACCTCAATATCACATACTCACAGGGAGCCTACAAACACACCATTGATATAACAGTGTTAAAGTAACCAGAATGAAGCCACAGAGCCCAGATTGATGCTGAACTCTGTCACATGTTCTGACATTCTTACTCATTTACGTTGTATATAGATGTGCTTGGAAGGAAAGTGTGTAGAAGGTAGTCATCTCGTTACACGACAGAGATTCCATCAGCAACCACAGCAGTTTTTAGATAAGGATAACATTCCCAAGGTCCAATAGCCCCCATGTTCTCCAGATCTTGCTCCTCAAGACTTTTTCCTCTTCAAAAATCAAATCCCACTTGCAAGGAACAAGATTTCAAGATATCAAAGAAATCCAACTGCTTGCTATGCCAAAAAAGAAGTTCCAGAAATGCTTCCAAAGAAGCACATGGAAGACAATAAAGTCAAATGTCTGCACAAAAGCTGAGTATCATCTACCATGTATTCAACTGTGAAAGTAACAAGATTAGACCGTAATAAAATAAGTTTTTCACTATTTACTTTTCCAATCTACTTTTACCAATTTTCTTCTACCATAACGTTTGATTCAAACCAACACCAAATTTTACCATTTTTGTGGTCTATATTGCATTGTTTCTTTCTTCCACTTGCCTTCTTCCACATACTCTTGGATTAGAATGTTTGACCACTTCAATCTTCTACTCGAATATTTTTTGGTTAATGATGTTTTTTCTTTTTTTGCTGCTATACATCTGTTGAAGTTGTTTCTTTGTAATACTCTACATACTTTATCAACTGAAATGATAGTTACATTCACTCCTCAGTTGTATGGCTGTTAATTTTGAATTGATTACTCAGACACCCAGACCATTGCCTCATGTGCCAGTCTTCAAAGGATGCTCCAGGTTTCAACTCATCCATTCTTCAGCCTTCATCAGTTGTACTCTGAGAAGGAAGCAAAAAGGAAACTTCCTGAAAGAAAAACCCAAAATATTAACAGGAAAATAGGAATACCTGAAAAACCAGGTGACATCAAATACTCAGATGCTTCAAAATGTTAAATGCTATTTTATTTATGATATTTCTGTTGTTAGGATGGCCAGAGATTATCTCTTGAGCCACATCAGTAAAGACACATCCAACACATGATAAGATGGGAGATATTTATTTCCCAGAATTAGATAGGTTCAGTTATATTGAGATTTAGACTGTGCTGGCCAGTGTTTCAAAAGTTTAACATCTTCATTCAAAAGAAACCTCTTTTGTTGCACGTGATGCGTGGCAAGGAGCACCGTCATGCTGAAAAAAAATTTTTCCGTCTTCATAGGCTGGCAGAAGATTGGACTGAAATAAATTTATAATTTTTGCTGTTTAGGTTTCTATCAGCTTTTACCAATTTACTTCTATCATCACTTTTGATTCAAATGTACACCATTATGTGTCACTGTATTTTACATAAAAAAAATTACCTTTTCTCACTTGCCAGCATTCCCTGTTAGATATTCTTTTGACCACTTTAACCTTCTACTCCAATGATTTTTGATGGTTAATGATGTTTTTTTTTTCCATTCCTAGTAAACCCTTATGTTCTAGTTGCATTATCAGCTTGCATGAGATGAAATGATTTAACAAAGAGAAAAAGATTGTTCACTTTGTAATTGTTGCCATTATAAAGAATTCTTTCCTAACCAGGGCATTTCTGCTCATCTGAAATGGATTAATATTTGGATAGTTAAGCAGAATATTTTATCCTGTTTTCAAACCTATACAGAAAAGAATAATCTACTGAATTCATGTGTACTCTCCAGTGTTGCGTGTTCATATACGTAGATGTTATTAAAATCAACAGATGATCTTAAAGAGTTTTTTCTTTATACGTTGCATCAAACATGATATCTGTGAAAAGGAAGCTTCACATATTTCCCAAGAATATCGTTTCTTGCCTGTATGAGTTTAAATGGTTTAACAAAGCTGACTTCCCTGAAAAGATGAACTTGCATATTTAGCAACCATCAGGTTAATCTCTAAAATGAGTTTTCTTATGTCTCACCAAATGTGACCTCTGTGAAAATGATGATCCACATATTTTGCAAGAATATGGCCTCTCTCCAGTGTGTATTTGCATGTGTCTCATCAAACGAGACTTCACTGAAAAAGAAGCTCCACATATTTCACAAGAAAATGGTTTCTCCCCCGTGTGCATTCGCATATGTACAACTAAATATGACTTTACTGAAAAAGAAGAACCACACACTGTGCAACAATGTGACTTCTCGCCTGTGTGTATGGTCATATGTTTTCTTAAAGAAGAATTCCTTGTAAATGATGCCTTGCAAACATCACAAGAAAATGGTTTCTCTCCAGTGTGTGTTCGCATATGTCTAACTAAAGATGAATTTTCTGAAAAGTAAGATCCACATATTTCGCAAGAATATGGTTTCTCTCCAGTGTGTATTCTCATATGTATAACTAAAGCAAACTTTGCTGAAAATGAAGAACCACATACTTCACACGAGTATGGTTTCTCTCCAGTGTGTGTACGTGTATGTCCTACCAAGTGTGGCTTACATGAAAATGATGCTCCACATATTTCACATGAATATGGCTTCTCTCCAGTATGTATTCGAATATGTCTCACTAAATGTGACTTCTGTGAAAAGGAAGTGCCACATATTTCACAAGAATATGGTTTCTCACCTGTGTGAATTCGCATATGACAAATTAAACCACCCTTTTTTAAAAAGGAAGATCCACACACTGTGCAGAAATGTGACTTTTTACCTGAGTGTGTACTCATGTTTCAAGAAGCATTAAAACCAAACAATTTGCAACCTCCAAGAAAATGATTTCTCTTCAGTGTCTTTACTTTTGTATCATCAAATGCAGCTCTTCTGAAAAAGATCCACATATTTCACAAGAAAATGATGATTTCTCTCCAGTGTGCGTGTTTGCATACCACAATATGGGATTTGTGAAAAATGATAGTCTTTTCACTTCATAAGAATTTCTACAAAGTGTTCACAAATAACATTTTCCCAGAATGTTATCTTCAAATGTGATTTCAAATGTTCAAACTGATCATTTTCTTTTATATAGTATATCCACTCACGAGCAACCTGTGGGGGGGAAAAAAAAAAAAAGGTTTTTTAAGAAAATATATATGACATCAGTAACTGGACAAAAATTGCATCAATTCAAATTTACAATTTGGTTGTACACATTACTGAATAGATATTTTTGATGATTCTTGCTATTAATATACATTTTTAGACAATGTGTTCTTTTGCTTTCCTTAGATGTTTATATGTTTAGAATATACTTTGTATATTTTTGTTTTATTCCTCGTCTTTATTTTCTTAAGAAATCGATTCAGAAATAGTCTATTATAAAGTTATTGGTTGGTTGATTTTGTTTAGTGGACTATCAACCTCTACAGGTTATTTAATGCTGAAATCTAATTATTTTATGAGTGATCTAAGGACTTTAATTTGTGACTGCAGAAAGGACTGCAAGAATCTGTGCAGCCTTAGAATACACCAGGCTAGGATGAAATGCATGGATAAGGGAGGTCTAATACAATGCACAGGTTTATCTCCTGGTGAGACAAAGGAGGTGCAAGGCTAGGACTAACACCACAGTGCCTAGTCCTTCCAAGCAACTGACCAAACAACCCCAAATAAAGTAATCTGTATGCAGATCAAGTGCCCTCCAGCAACTTGTTATAGCGAGTGGCAACAGATTGGCGAGGACGTAAGCAGAATCATCCTTACTGCATCAAAAGGCAACACAGACAGGCGGTTGCACATCTATAGTTATGCCACAGAACTATTTAGGTGAAGTATTGTTTTATAGGAGATAAGTAATTTCTACTTGTTGCCAGGAAACTTTTTAACATTGTGAGTGTAGGTCTTTCTACATGTTGGACCTAAGAGGGGAAAAGATGAGCATTAAGTTTCTTCACCTTTTGTCTCAGGAGGAAGTGACGTGGGGCATTTCTGATTGGTCACTTGCTATTTCAAGATCAGCAATAGCAGTTATTTAAATTTCCATTGTTGTGTGCTTGGGGGAAATTTGCTTCAGGATCGTCTGCTGGTAGGGTCTTTTGGGTGAACAAGTATGATGTTGAAAGACCCGAAACTTGTCATAACATCACTGATGAGGCAATCCTGTGCACCTGATGCAGTCTATTCATAACAAATTTTGTATGCAATTTTATGGCTTCAACGATAGATATATTGTAGATATGTTTTTAAATATATACTTTGTAAATGAGAAAATGTATTGTTGGTAATTTTAAAAAAATATATCTGTATGCTTTTTAGTGTTGGATTGATTGTCAGTTTAATATAAAATGTATTTCTGGTAATTTCACTACAAAAATGCATTGTTCATACTTTTTTAATAAAAATGTATGATATTTTTACTCTAACAAAAAAAAAAAAAAATTTAATTTTTGTTTGGAGCTCACAATTTTCCTAGAGCAAAGACCATAACAGGTGCTACTACACTGGAAAAAAAGCAATTAAGAGGTGTTTCTACACTCCTCAAAATGTCCAATTTCCTGATCAGAGGCCCATCATATGACAAATTGACAAGATATAAAAACACCTGTTATTTGATATTATATATAATTTGCATTAATTATTACGGCAGATATGAATATAATAAAGACACGTGATTAGCAGTTGTCAGTATAGAAAATTTTAAGTTTGAAAATTTAACCTATATAATAAGAGTTCAAAAAATATATATTCTCTAATAATGCAATATTCTTGTCTGAACTCTGATGAGCATTCTGAACTTTTCATATATATATATATATAACAATAAAGGTTTTTTCAGGTCAAAGTTAGACCTGTCCAGAAATCAGTTATATAAAAGAGTACTCAATACACAATGTAAAAAAGAAAAACTGAATGTGCAGAGCTTTTAAATATCAAAGTCAAGGAATACTAACCACTTATATGGTTTCCACCAGTAAGTTTTGTTTAGGCAATAGAGGTTGTTTGTTTGTGTGTGTGTGTGTGTGTGTGTGTATATATATATACACACACACACACACACAGTAAAAAGAACCTTGAGATATTGCGGGCCAGTAACATTAAAACCAATCAACTCACACTCAACAAAAGTACATTTCAAACTAGTCAAAACACATTACAATGCATCTATACCTTTTCAACTTCAAAATGATCTTATTTTCAAATAAAAAAATTAACCAACTTCAAAATGGAAGAATCAACTCCAAATTGATAAAATGTCAAAAACCTAAAAACAATCAATTTCAAAATAAGAATAAACAACTTCAAATTGAGATATTTTTTTTGGTAAATTGAAAATTATTTTTTCAATTAATTTACCCCATAACTAAGGAAATTGACTGTTCGTCTTCATTATATAGATGAAGAAAAAAACAAAATACAAACAACTTAGAGGCCAAGAAAGCATTGGGTGAGCCTACAGTAAAAGTAGGAGGAGAAAGTCCCATATGGGCAAAAATGATGATTGATGATGATGCTGGAGAAGCTGAAGAAGAATTAGCAACAGCTCCAAAGAGGACTTACCTCAAGAAAACTGTGGCTGGGGAAAAAAAGGCCCAGATTTTAGCTGCACATGCCGCAGCAGGAAATTGGAAAGACCTGGCAAGAACAATTGGTGTGCGTCTGCCAACAGTGTACCGTTGGTTAGACCAGGGTGCTGATAAGAGTTACTCTAGGGGAAGAGCAAGAAAATATAAAATTACGCAAGAGCATAAGAATTTCATGGCCAAATTAATTGAAAACTCTCCTAGAGTCACTCTTCAAGACATTGTAAATAAGTTGGTCAAAAAGTATGAGGTTCGTGGGATAAAAGAATGCATAAGAAAGCACTTGGACTCCATGGCCTTTACTTTAAAAGCGGTTCATTATGAACCAGAAGCTGCCAATAATAATGTCAATAAGGTGAAATGTAAGGATTACACAGTAGCTTTATTAGAATTTCAGTCCCAAAGTGTGCCAATTCTTTATATGGATGAAACCAATCTTAATCTCCATATTTCAAGAGAAGGTCGCTCTAAAAAAGGCACGAGGTGCACTACAGTCGCGGCCGGATCCAGGGGAAATAACATCCATGTTATTTGATGTATTAGTAAGAATGGATTAATTCATCATAAAATTAAAAGAGGTTCTTTCAAAAAAGAGGATGCGAAAGAATGGACCAGGGAGTGCCTTAGAAAGGCAAATGAAATTTATGAAAGGGGAGTTGTCTTAGTTATTGATAACGCTTCTTGCCATACTTCAATTGAAGAAGTTGTGGAGGAGGATGAATTTAGGCAACACCAAATTTTCAGACTTGCCCCCTATAGTCCAATGTTAAATCCCATTGAAAAGGTTTGGTCAGTCATTAAAGCTGACGTAAAATGAAGTATGGCAGACTCAATTGTTGGGATTTTAAGAGGTGACGGCCATGGATCTTTAATTACTAATGAATTCTGCCTCAGCAAGTTAGAAGCGATGATCTCCGAGGCAATTAATAATATTTCCCCTGAGACTTGCACTAACTTCGTATCTGGAATACAGAGATTACTTCCCTCTGTAATTAACTTAGATGATGTAATCTTTTAAATAAATTTATTAGGAACGTTTAATATTTATTCTTTTATTTTTACTTAAAAGGGATATAAAAAAATATAAATTTATTAGTATTATATTAATTCTCAATTTGAAGTTGAAAAGGTATAGACATATGGTATGACATCATAGAACCGCATCTTGAACTTATGACCTACCGCTGCTATTCTGTGACAATTATCATTGCATAACAATTTTCTATGTGAACATAACAAAATATTATCTTTGTTAAAATGTCAGTATAACCACTCTGAAGATTGCTCATGTGAGCCAAAAGTTTAGATCAAGGACTAACTTAATAAAAAAATATCCAAATGTTGGACAATTTTTGTCTTTATTTTCACCCAAAATTAAAGAAAGCATGCAAACATTAAAACGGCTCATGAACAGAAATAATAGGCATTCATTATCTGTTTTTTATATATATATGAAGAAATATAGTCTTAAAGTGTGCTATATTTATGGGATAAAATGCTCAATATCAGAGATGGAGCGTGTGTAAATATAAAAGTAAACATAGAAATCAACACTTAGAGGCGACAGTCTGTTTCATGCTAGATGCAATCTAGCTAGTTGCCTAACGATCGCATCTAGCATGAAACAGACTGTCGCCTCTAAATGTTGATTTCTAATGTGTGTGTGTGATTAAAGAATAGGGTTTTTGTATCATGCATTTGTTTCACAGGTCATAGGAAAACAATTTTCTTGTCCTTATAACAAATATAAACATTAAATTTAAAAAAAAAAAAAAAAAAAAGTTCCTTGAAATTCCATAAAGTTAGATAAGTAGGAATAACAAAAGAAAATTTACAAGATTTTCTAAAAAGGGAACATTTTAAAAATAATTGAATTAATTTCTGAATAACTCCTTAAAGTTTCATTAAAATCCAACAATTATCTGATTTTTGCAAGAATTTCAAAATCAATGTCATTTTCACTGCAAAAAGAAACTCAAATTTCATGTACAAATTTATGGTCCCACACTGATGGTAGAAAAACAAGATTTTCACCAAAATTTTGAAGGTTCTTGTAATATTATTTATGGGTTAGTAGAACGTTGAGTATAACGTGGAAAGCACGAGATAGATTTTATGTGTACGTTTATTTAGCCATGAGTGAATAATATAAAACTTAATGCAAGGGAGGCAACTCTTGTACATTAAAGAGCTCTACCTTGTCACATTTCTCTTGTCAAATAAAGATTTTTTTTTTTTAATTTTATTTTATTTATAATTTGTATGTGTGTGTGTTTAATTTTATGTGTTTAGTTATTTATTTTTATTATTTATATATAATGAAGTTCTTGTATTTAGTTGGGGGTTTTCTTGTTCTCACAGGTTGGTTTGATGATGTTGGTGGTTGTTCTAGTATTTTGTCAGGTTGTGTCTGCAGTTGTATGGGCTGGGTGTGTTGCGTTGTTGTATTGGTGTTGTTTATTTCTGTGGGGTCATGGCTCTGTTGGGGTGGTGATGTTGGCATATCCTGACTCATCCCCTGGGCTGGTAGATTGAAGGTTACTCTTCTCGGTGGACTGAATATTTCTTGTAAGTGTCTTCTGTTGCGTCTAAATAGTTTTCCGTCACTGTGCATTTTGATGATGTAGCTACGCGGTTCAGTACATTTTTCTACCACTGTCGCTGGCTGCCACATGTCATTTTCCTGAAGGACAGACACTTTGCTACCTCTTATCAATTCGGGAAGGTCTTTTGCATTTCTGTTGAAATATTGTTGTTGCTTCCTACTATTGATGCTCATTCGTTCACGGATTTGGTTGTCTCTTACTGTGTTCTCATCCAACAAGGTTGGGATCCTTGTTCTTATTTTCCTGTTGTATAGGATCTCGGCTGGTGATGGCAAGTGATTATCAAGCGGAGTTGTTCTTAGGCATAGGAGAGCCATTTGGTAATCCATTCTTGACTGTTTCGCCTTTTTTAGTGTATTTTTTATTGTTTGAACCATTCGTTCAATGAGCCCATTTGACTGTGGATACCTCGGGCTTGATGTAATATGCCTGAATTCCCATTCCATTGAGAAATTATGGAATTCATTTGATATGAAATACTTGCCATTGTCTGTGTATAGACGCTCTGGTATACCGTGAACAGCGAAGATTGCTTTCAAGTATTCAATACAGCTTGTACTCGTGACACTCTTCATTGTCTTTACGAATGGCATTTTACTGTATTGATCAGCAACAAGTAAAATTTGTTGACCATTAAATTCAAAGATGTCAGCTGCAATATTCTGAAATGGTCTGGTTGAGTGTTCTTTAATGATCATAGTCTCTTTAGTATTCTTTCTTTGGTGTTCACTGCATATTTCACATGACCATACCATCATTTCTATATCTTTGTTTATTCCTCTCCAATAAACACTATTTCTTGCTTTTAGCTGACATTTTTCTATCCCTTGGTGCGCATCATGAATTCTTTTAAGGACTGTGTTTTGCATACTTTTTGGTATGACTATGCATTCACCTTGAGTCACTAATCCATCTTGTACTGATAGACAATCCTTCACTGACCAGTAATTTCTTATAAGTTTGGGTGTATCTTTTTACATCCTCTGGCCATCCATTTACTATTACTTGTTTTAGCATTTTTCAATTCTTCATCTTCTGCTGTAGCTTCTTGTAGTTCTATTTGTTTTTGTACTGTTATGTCAACAGTATGTATTGTTACGTCAAGTCCAATTTCTTCACCTTGTGTTGGCTGTGTTCTCGACAAATAATCTGGTATTCTCATCTCTTTACCTGGTTTGTACATGATCTGAGCATCATATGGTTGTAACCTTAATAGCATTCTTTGCAGTCTTGGGGGTGCTTGTGCAATGTTTTTATTTTGTATATTTTCTAGTGGTTTGTGATCTGATTCTATTTAGAATTCTTTTCTGTACACATATGTATGAAATCTTTCACAACCAAATACCACTGCAAGTAGCTCCCTTTCAATATTTGCGTATCGTGATTCAGTATCAGTCAATCTTTTGCTGGCGAATGCAACAATTTTGTTATCGTTGATTAATGTTGCACCTAATCCTGACATGCTTGCATCTACCTGAATCGTTGTTTTTGCGTTTGGCTTGAAGTAAGCTAGACATATATTTTCATGAATATGGTCTTTCAAGTTTTGGAAAGCTTTACTGTATGTTTCGTTCCATTGGTATTCAGTGTCCTTCTTGAGTAACGACCTCAGTGGAGCTGTTTGGGAACGGAGTTCTGGTATGAAGGGGCTTTGGTATTGGATCATACCTAAGAATTGTTGTAGTTCTTCTCGGTTGGCGGGTATAAGCTTTGATTTAATTTTGTCGCATTTTTCTGGGTCTGGGTGTGAACCATTTTCATCCCAAATAAGACCATAGAATTTTATCTGTTTTTGTCTTATTTTGCATTTTTCTTTATTAAAGACAAGTCCATACCTTCGGGCTGTATCCATTGTCTTTCTCAATCTTCTGTCATGCTCTTCAACTGTTTTGCCGTATATGCAGATATCATCAGATGTTTTCCGATGGCTCCGTCACAATCTTCCAGGATTTGGTCCATTTTTTGTTGATATATGTCCTGTGACATCTTTAACCCAAACGGACATCTTAAATATCTATATCTACCAAACGGAGTATTAAAACATGTGAGCAGACTCGATTCTTCATCAAGATGTATGGCCCAGTATCCATGTTTTGCATCTAATTTTGTGAAATGCTTTTGATGCATATGTTCAGTGGTTTTGGGTCTAAACATATTCGTAACGCACCACTTTTCTTCCTGCCACATGCAATTGCATTCACCCAGTCTGTTGGTTCATTTACCTTTTTTATCACACCTATGTCTTCCATCTTTTTAAGCTCTCTCTTTAATTCCTCTCTCATGTGAACAGGGTATTTTCTTGGAGATTTGATGACTGGTGTTGCATTATCAACGATATGTATTTTTTGTTTCCCTGGGAAGCTTCCAATACCTTGAAATCTGTCCGGGTATTCATTTGCCAGGTCTTCTATATTTTTTTATTTCTCTTTTTTTCTCAACTGTTGTTATACTACAGTTGATTTGGACCAATCCCAGCTGTATGCATGGTCTTAAACCCAATATTGCTGTGTCATTTTCGCATATAAAAAATTTTGATTTTATAGTAGGCGAGTTTTTGTGTTTAATTTTTAAAACTATAGATCCATATTGCTGTATTTTGGTAACATTTACTGCCCATAGAGTGGTTATCTCCCTTTTTACATTGTTCGGTATTTCTTTGTTTACATAGTTGTTTTGGGGGTACATTTTTTTTATAAATCCTGTACAGTATTATATTTCCGTTTGCCCCAGTGTCCACTTTCATTTTTATTTTATGTTTTCTTTTTTCTGCATCCTCACAGTCTATATTGGCGAATATCTCTTCTCTCTTGTCACCATTCTCTTTATTTATGGTGTACAGGCACAATTCATCCTCTTGGTTATATTCGTTTCCTGCTTTATAAGTAGCATTCACCTTTCTCCTTGCAATATTTTGCTTTCTGTGTCTGTTGTGTGGACTTGGACTTCTGTTTCCATGTCTCAGTTTATTAGGACTATATTTACTATTTTGTCGCATATACATTTTTGTGAGGCAGTAGTTTTCGAAATGATGTAGTCCATGGCATCTTTTACATTCTTTGTTGAAGGCATAACAGTCTTCTTTTCTTTTTCCGTGATTTCTTCCACATCTTGTGCACGGTTTGGCCTTTCTCATTTCTATCTCGTGGTATACTCCCGCTTTCGTTTGCGTCCTTATAGCACGTATTATTTTTGATTGTAGCTTTGTATGCCCTTATGCTTTCGATAGCTATCTCCAGTGTGAGATTCGATTTACTTATTAAGTTTCTCCTCTCGTCTGAACATTTTAGTCCTTTTATAATTTGTTCTAGGAGTCTTTCGTCCTTGTTGGTACCAAATTCACATCTATCTGCTTTTGTCTGCAGTCTGACTATATACTCGTCTACTTCATTTCAACAGAATGACGAAACAATAAACTCCAAACGTTCAACCCATTTATTTGGTTTTTGAATCATTTGTGTTTCAAAAACTTTAAACACATTTTGTGAATTTTCTTTTTGCTCGTCGTGAGTAGGTATGTCCAATATTTCGCTAAAAAGTGGTATACCTTGACGACAAAAGGTCCCCAAATTGATAAAACAATTTTTAACGTTTAAATATTTATGTTGTTATTAAAGAGAAAAGACCAAAGTATTTTCTGAATATTTTTTCAGATTTTTTAATCCTTCCTATAATTGTTAAAAATTTTATTAAAAAAATCTTGTTTTTTTTTTTTTTCGAGTCAAAAAATTTCGTAAAATCGAACTTATCGACATTTCTGAACTATGATCATAGTTTGTTGGTTAAAAAATCATGAAAAATCAATTACACCTTTTTCTTTTGTTATCTTAGGAAATTTAGAATGATTAAAGTATACTTAATGTAATTTGAAAGAAACATTACTTACATTTTTAGCAGAAAATTTTTTAAGAGAGATATTTCCAACCGTAGTCGTACCTTTTTTAAGCCATTGACAGGCGTTAATTGATGTACGTCAATATATTCACAACTTACGGCATGGAAATTTATTGGACGGTAGCGCAGAAGTGATATAATTCGTTCTAATTTTAAGTGAATCTGGTTAGTAGATTTTTTTTTTAAAATTCACTTTCAAATTTTTTTTTTTTTACCTTACGTTTGAGGAAGAATTCTGCAATGAAAATAACATTTAAATTATGAAAGAAAATCAAATTTTACAAGTAAAAATAAAACAGTATAAAAAATAAAGTTTTTTAAATGAGGTTTATTATTTCAGTCATGAAATATTTTTCTGAGAATATAAAAATTACATGAAACACCATTAATTGAAACGGGTTAACTTAATGAAATGAGATTTTATTTCTTTTTTATTAAGGCAGATTTTTTTCTATTTATTAATAATTATGATATGGAAGTAATATGAGTTTTATTTTATTTATTAATAAAATTAACATGCTATGTTGGTTTTGTTTTGACTCAACAAGTATTTAGTAGCGAGCTAACTCCAGAAAATTTAAACTCCAAAAATCGTTTTTAATTGATAATTTGTCGTGTGGATAATAATTCCAAAGTAATGTACAATGAATTTATGCATTCGATTTCAAACTTGAAAATTTGGGTGGACTTTCAAGGGCGTTTTTTTTTTGTAATTGTAAATAGTCGATATTTTCTTTTATCCCACTATTTGATTATATTTGAATAGAAAAAGAAAAAAAATTGAAAATAATACGACGATATTCAGAAAACTTGACAAGCGTTGTTTTGTTGTTACTGAACGAATCAAAGCCATTTCTGAAGTAAAAAAAAAAACTTGCTTCTATCAAAAGAAACTACTCACGTGACATTATTTCAAGGTGTGCGTCCATACTTTCATTGGAGACAATTTTAAATACAATTTTGGAATATTAAAAATTATTTTAAAAATAATTATGGTTGTCAGATTTTAATAAGCTTTCAAATTTATGATCTTTAAAAAGTAGAGAACATAATATATCATTTCCATAAGGTTGCAGAAAGAACTTAATGTATAAATATATAACAACCTTTTGTCATATTGTGTATTTAAAATTGAAAAAAAAAAAAAGAAAATTAATGTAAAAATTTATTGTTCATCATAAAAATTTTTTTCTTTCAGATAATAATTACCTTCGTATATATTAGGTACCTTCATGAGATTGCCAGAAAATGAGCATAGCATGATAAAAATGGCCTTAAACTTGACAAAAATAATTTTTATTTGTCTGTTTATATTATAATCAAGAGGAAAGATCAAAGTATTTTTTGATTATTTTTTAAATTTTTTTTATCATTTCAAGCACGTCCAAAATCATGTTTTTTTTTTCGATTGTCTGCCATTTTATTAAATTTTTATAAAAAAAGTTAATTTTTCCTTTTAAAATTCTGCCAAGAAATAGTTACACTTTTTAAAAAATTTATTTTTACAAAATTTAAAAGTTTATTTAACATATTTTGAAAGAAAACATTACTTACTTTACGCGCTGAAAAGTGTACTTTAAAAAAAAAGACAGAAGGTTTGAACAGTAGCGACACTTCGATGTGTTTATTGATGCTGTCATCAAGAATTGACAGCTTATGCGACCTAATTTCATCGTACGGATGGACAAAAGGGAAATAATTTAGCGTTTTATTGAACCAAATTACGTAACCAGTTATTAAGGGAAAATTACAGCGTTTTAATTTTTAATTGTTTCTTAGCGTTCCATCTTTATTAAAATTTTTTAACTAAGACTGTTGACAGAAAAAATTTCATAAGGTGCATACAAATTAATATAATTTAATTACAGTGTAACTCAGATATGAGACCCGGGTATAAGAGAAACACGGATATAAGAGAGATTTTATGTGGTCCCAAATTAGAGCCATACTTACCTAAACAAAATAGATCAAACCCGGATATAAGAGAAACCTGGATATAAGAGACTTCGTCTCCGGGCCCCGACAACTCTCTTATGTCAGGGTTACACTGTAATTACTTTAATTAGGTATCTTTCTTATGAAAGGCTAAGTGTAGAATATAAATATATACATTTATTATATTTTATTTCATGGTATTATTTGTATTTCCCTTCATTTTATTAATTTTGAAATGAAAAGGCTAACTGACAGTGGAGAACAACATTTAGTCATGCAAACCACGTGACTTTCTTTTGTTTTCATGATGTTTCGTTTCCGATCTTCCGTATATTTGAATTTAAGCTATTTTTGACACAAAAAAAAAAAAACATGTTATATTAGATTTTTACCTAAAAGCAACTTTCTGATTGTAACCAGGTTTATTTTATAATCTGTAAATGATATTTATCTACTTAATACATTGACTAACTGCAACACCATTTTGATCAATTTTAAAATATTTAACAACTTTAAGCAATAAACATAAATTTAACAATAAGAAATAACAAATAATTGTTGTAAAAATTTATTTTTCATCGAAAATGTTTTTTGCTTTCAGGAAATGTTATCCATAGTCATACAAATAAGTAAAAGCAACTAAAAGTTTTTGAAATTAAATAATATCTTTGTTTTATTGAGTTTTGTATGTTACAATTCAGAGCTGATTTTAAGGTAGACGGGTCCGAAATAAAAAAAAAAGTAAAATGGATTTGCTTTGGGCAAAGCCTTGTGCTTTTAACTAATTAATCGCTAAATCAGAACACCTTAGAATTTCATGAGTTTTCATGAAATGACTTGGGGGGGGGGGGGGGTGTAATAAATAAAATAAAAAAATTACCATGATTTAAAAAAAAAATAAATAAACACATTTATAATAATTTCCATCATTTGTGAATAGTTTCTGAAAGTTTCATGAAAATCCGACAATTATTTTTATTTTTACAAGATTTTCAAAATTAACGGCTCCCATTAAAAAGAAAATTCAAAAAAAAAAATACACGCGCTCATGAAGGTACCTAGATATTATTCAGAAAAGCCATTAAAAACTTTCTTAATTAAATATTGTCTTAGTTTTATTGGGTTTTGTATTTTTACAATTGAGGTAAAAGTTTGGACAATTTCGGACATTATTTTAACAAAAAAAATCGATGATTTAGATTTTTCAGAGTTTTGTGCATTTAATTAAAAAAAAAAAATTCAGTTTGCAAATAAAATTTTTTTGAGTTTTCATAAAATTAAGTTCGAGGGGGGTAACAGATATAAAAAAAAAATATTTATACCATGACTTTCAAAGAGACAAACGTTTCTAAAATAAGTTCTGAAGTTTTCATTAAAATCCAACAAGTAGTTAATTTTTACAAGAATTTCGAAATTAATGTGTCTTTCAACTGACAAAAAAAACAACTAAAAAAAAAAAAAAACGCTAAAATGGCCAAATTTGGACATACCTAGTCGTGAGTTGGGCATTTTTTATAACTTCGCGACCCTTTGGTCCTGTACTTATTAATATATAGTTGTGTTTTAATTTTTCCTCCACATTATGAATTATGAAGTAGGATGACAAAGTCAACCCATTCACTGAAGGCTTCATGTTTATTTTCATTCGTCCAGTCTAACATTGGCAATGAAATATTTGAAGTCGCCATCTTCCTTTTTTTTTTTTTTTAGAGGGAAAAGTTTGTTTTTTTCAAAATAAAGATCGTGATATACTCACTTTTTTCATAGACTTATGTCCAATATTCCTTCTTCTTGGGGTTGTTGTCTTATCACCGCTGCCACCATGTAATATTATTTATGGGTTAGTAGAACGTTGAGTATAACGAGGAAAGCACGAGATAGATTTTATGTGTACGTTTATTTAGCCATGAGTGAATAATATAAAACTTAATGCAAGGGAGGCAACTCTTGTACATTAAAGAGCTCTACCTTGTCACAGTTCTAAAAAAGATTTTTTTTAATATTTTACATGAAAACCTCTGATCTTTTTTCTTAAAAATGGTTTTATCAAAAACTTTGTTATTATTATTAATTTTGGGGCATTTTTTTTTTCATCATGTAGCTTATTTTTAGTAAATCTTTGGCATTACTAAACTTAGAATGAATAATTTTATTTTTATTTGTGAATCAGTTCTGAAAGTTTCTTTAAAAATTTGACAAGTATTTGATTTTTGCAAGAATTTCCAAATCACAGCAAAAGTATTTCCTATTCATTTTTCGTCCCCGCTAATGCAAATTTCTTGCAGCAAGAGAAACAACAAAAAAAAAAAAATAAATAAACTTTCCAACGTTCTAAAAGTAAAACGGATAAAAAATAATTTAAGAAATCAAAAACTCCTTTCTTTCCTCGGAATAACAACAAAGATATTGATAATAAAACTTTTTTTTTATTGAATTTGAGACTTTTTTTTTATCATAGCTCTTTTTTTTTTTTAACAAGCGTTAAATAATTGAACGTCTGCCATCTATTGTTTTCAATTTAATTTTACAAATTCAAGAACCAGTGACAAAAAAGAAAAAAAAAAAAATTAAACGGGATAAAGAACTGTTGAGATTTTGTACTACAAATGATAAAATTTTGATTCCATAAAAATAAAATTCTGATATCATCATCCATCGTATCACGATTTGGAGCTTCATTTGCATCTTTCTTTATTTACTCCATCCACGCAATTTGGGGTGCAAAACTAAAGGTGGCGAAAATCTCGATTTACGCTAGGCTTTCCTAAACTTTAAATAAAAATTTTAAATAAATTACCATTACGGAATAAAAAAAATAGTCATTTTTACTTTCTTTCCCTCGATCAACATTTCAAATAAGACACAGGGATTTTTTTTTTAGTGCAGATCAATTTGTTTACTTTGTCAATTTGCACAATTTAATGTGTGTGTGTGTGTGTGTGTCTCCACGTGTGGAAAAACAAAGATAAAAAAAAAGCCATACCGTCTGATTTCTCTTCCTTCAAATAATGTCATGCAACAATGTGCCGAACGCAAAAGAAGCCTCGGATCGCAAGCGGACAGTTACATCCGGGTTTTTTCCCGTTAGCAGCGGGAGAGTTTGACATGAGCCGATAGACACGGGCCTCTCTACAACTGGTCAAGATCTGGGTTTTTGTAAGATTCCTCATGCCAATAAAAGCTGTGGAGGGGAAACAGCAGTTGGCAAGACACGGTGTCCTGTGAAGTTGGTTCCGTGAGCATTTTGTTCCTCAAGTTGCTGTGTTATTTTTTTTATTTTTTTCCTATCAGAAAGAAGTTCTGTTGAACATCCAAGTTAAGTCCTTTAGCATATACAGTGTAACCCGGATATAAGAGAGATTGTCTCTGGTCCCAAATTAGAGCCTGTGTTAATGTACAGTGTAACCCGGATATAAGAGAGTTGTCGGGACCGGAGAAGTATCTTATATCCGGGTTTGGTCACCAGAGAAAATCTCTCTTATATCCGGGTTATACGGTATATATAATAGACCAAACCCGGATATAAGAGACTTCTTCTCCGGTCCCGACAACTCTCTTATATCCGGGTTACACTGTAATAGAGAAGAGAGTCCTTGCAAATCTGTATGTAAGTATTTCTTAAATAGTAATTCTTTCAACTCTGGAATTTTTAGGTGTCTGAAAATTTAGGGCATGGGAGAGCAGATGAAATCATTTCAATGACTGGTTCCTTTTCCTGGTTGTCTTTACACTTTTTTTTTTTTTTTTGAAGGAATTCATTCCCGAATTGTTTCTTGATTTCTGATTGGTTCACAGATGTGACACATGAATCAACCCTTTTTCTGCATTTATATTTAGGAATGATAACATTTTGGTCTCTTTTATTTATTTATTATTTCTTTATGGCAAACCAAAATGGCTTGCAAACTTTTAGATTTCTATTTTTCTTTTTTTTTTAAATAGTGAAATTTTTATTTTTCTACCACTACAATACATCAAACATTAATTAATATAACGCCTGGTCAGTACCTAGATGGGTGACTGCTTGGTGCTGTAAGTTTAGATGTGTGTGATGCAATGTATAATGGCTTTGATTTGTTAAGCTGAATGCCACATTCCAATTCCAGTTGGGTTTGTTATGTTCACTTACACTCAAATTGCCCTTGCAAAAGTTATGAATCCACCTTTTCTCCCCCCAGCTATGGGTTAACTAATAAGACACGTATCACTAATTCATTATAAAAAATTCTTACAATCTAAAAATATTTTCTGGCTTTAAATAAAATGCAAAGGGTTGTTGGGGCAGTAAAAAGCTTTGTCTTTACCCATGCATGGAAAGATAGATCACATGATGATGGCGCAGTCCCCCATTGGTCAATCCTATCACAGGCCACCCATACAAAAAGCATAGCACATGGAGAAGCCCCCCCCCTCTTTCAGCAGGCCTTGCCAAGCGACACACGTGGTGTTTCCAGTCCAGACTCGATCTGTGACAGCAGCCATGAGACCAAAATTCTGAGAAACCAGTTTTCCTGTGTTCTACCATTTGCACAAGTCCGTCAGTCATTATCTCCACATTAGGGAAGGACATACGTATATTGTTTAACGTAAAATAAAACCTGTTCTTTTTATAAGCGAGGTTTTTTGGTTATCTTGTTTTGCTGATTATATTACATACCAGTGACTAGAAATCTCATGCTTATAGGGTTAATAAGCTGTAAAAAACAAATCAATCAACTAATATCTTAGGTATAATGATTTTTTTTTTTAAAGATGTATTGAAATAGACCTGATAACATGTGAAATAGCTGCTTAGGATTGAAATGGGCCTGACATCAGCATGCTAAATGGCTACTAAGAGGGCCAGCCATAAGGAGTCCAAATTTTTGTTTGTAACAACTGTTGTTGAATTTGAAATAACATAGACTGTGAATAAACTATTTATTTTTTTGAAAGCATTTCATCCCCAAGCAAGGCAGGCGTGCCACTAGCATGCAAGAGGTTACAGAGAGTGGGAGCAAGAGTAAGGGGTGTGATAGAGGAAAGGATGAAGAGAAGGACAGGGAATTAGATCAAGGCATCTGAAGAGGTCGATTGACACTGCATTTTGAATAATTAAAGATTATAG
The DNA here is from genome assembly GCA_964036315.1 of Acanthosepion esculentum. Classification (NCBI taxonomy): domain Eukaryota; kingdom Metazoa; phylum Mollusca; class Cephalopoda; order Sepiida; family Sepiidae; genus Acanthosepion; species Acanthosepion esculentum. Next base: position 32,373,912 of record OZ038479.1, on the reverse strand, counting down.
CTATCAGGGAAGCAAGTAAGAAGGGAGTTCCACAGATGGGAAGTACGAGACATGAAGTTATTGGAGTACCAATGTTATTGTGGGGGTTACCTCCATCTTGTCTGTTGAGACACACTTTAGGTGGCACTGTTCCAGAATAAGGAAGGCACATAAACCCACTTGCCCTTTCTGCACTGAGATCATATAGTAACAACAAAGAATTTGTCTGTCACAAGAGATTTCTTCCCCACCCTGCCCAGCATACTGCCTAGTTAATTTCAAACAACCTACATGGCCATCATACACACAATGTTTTCTTTTCCTTTTTTAACTATTTATATACATGTAGTTATAATTTTTTATTTTATTTTGTCATCTGTGTTGTTCATAATAAATGCATGTATAGACTTCCTCCATGTATTGAAATACATTTCTTTTGAAAATCCTCAATTCAACTTACTTCAAAAATTCTCAACCTCAACATGTCATTTGTTTGTTTATTTAGTGGCATATCAACTCCTTATGGGTCATTTAATGCTGAAATTTAATTTTCTTTGGAGCATTAGTAATTTCTTTTACAAAAATGTATTGCTTGTAATTTTTTGTTTTTACTCTGAAAATGTATTCCTGGTATTTTTATACTTTCATGGTGTTTTGGCCCCAATTTGGAGGTTAACTATTTGCCATAGCTTGGACCCTTAAAAGTGCTACTACCCCAAGACAGGGTATGGTTCCATACTCCTCAGAACCTCCAAGAGGCCTAACTGCCAGATGTAGTTTATCATCATACCCAGGATGATAAGTCATAACTCTTCACTTTACAAACTAGTGACCAGCATCAACCCCATTCATTACAACCAAGTAACCCATCCACTACAGTAGAAGGAAATTTATATCTAATTTTATTGGTAATGTTTAACCTTCATACCTACAAAAATATGGTGTATCAAAAGGACAGTAATTCCCTTGACACTGCTATTACCATATACTCTTACAAGTCACTGTATTATAGTCAATTACCTTCCTTTGAACATTCTCAACCTCATCAAGTCATAACTGTAACAGAGAATCAGGTCAGCCTGATAAAAGACTCTGAGTTGGCTGTACGTGATGCTGTAAGTACCAGGAGTTATGTCCCCTTCCACAAATGGCTGTTGAGAGAAGACCTTCTACTTAGAGTATTTGGTGCTGCCTATTTGTATATGGATGACACTGGGTTCGTATTAGACAATAGTCAGCGTGGGGCTGAGAGAGTACATAGCACCATCGTTTTTCTCGGTCAAGAGGGGCGCTCTGACCATGTGAACATGCAAGAACTAGAGAAGACTAGTTCATTACAACCGATTAGTCTGTCCACTACAGTAGCACTAATTAAAAGTAAAGTCATATCTATTTTTTTGGCAGTGTTTAACCTCCATGCCTGCAGAAATACTGTGTCAATACTGCTGGATTCACCTCCTTCACTTCAAGATGGCATCACCCTTCTCTCTAGAAGGCATATATATATATATATATATATATATATTAAAAAGAGAGAAACAGCAAATGTTTTTGGCTATGTGGATTTGTTTTAGTGTATATATTTTATTTGTCATATTTCTGCTACACAGGTTTTTGGTCTCATGACTTTCTTCAGGCAAATAAAAGGAATAAATTTTCCTTATGTTCTTTTAATGTTTCATTGTTCATTTTCTGTATTTGATCTCATTTTTGGACTGTTGGCAAAGTGAATTTCTGCCTTAGTGGTAATAAACCCATTAGGTTTGGTCTGGTTGGTGGTGATGAGAGATGTTTTCCTATCCCTACATTATCCTTGAGACTGTCAAATCCATTTCCACTTTTGTTTATTGTGTGTGCGTGTTGCTGTTAGCCCGCACATATGTATATTCCCTCCCCATATATACATAGTCTTATAAAAAGGAATCAGCATGCATATATATATATATATATATATATTCCGATATGTTAGCTCTATCACTGATATTGAGCACTTTCCAATAAGTAGATAATCAAGCACTTTAGAGGGAAAGCATGGATTTGTAAACAGTGACTGTTACTGCTGATAATGCAATGCTCTTCTATGAATTTAGCACTTTGAATCACTGGTGTGTTTATTCAAAAAGAAATATGTAAAAATTCACCTTCCTCTCTGCCGGGAGCTGATAGCTTAGGGGTAAAATCTCTAACTGATGCTAAATCAGCCAGGTTTTGAGCCTGGCTTAAAGCAATCAGATGTATAGCCACTCTGATGAACTGTGATACAGCAAAACTGTCTGTAGATGACTATATATATATATATATATATATATATATATATATAATCCTTCACTGCTTGCACGGTTCTTTAAACAGTCACTGTATGACCAATTATATAGTATATATTGAGTGAATATACATTCTAGTAATGACAATAAATTTTATTTTGGTTCCACAGAAAATCCTTGGAAATTTCATTTTACCATTATTGAATAATTTAAAATACAAAAACAGCACTGCTCTCTCCAAATATTTCAGGCAATCAAAGAGGGCATCTCACCACCAATCAACTGGGAAATTCTAGCTAGAGCTAAGGCTTATAATGGTAAAGGAAATAAATGCAATTTATGTCTAGTTGAAAAATTGGTTATCTTAAAACACTTAAATAATCCTAGCATATTAAACAAGAGAAATGAATTGATGGTTACATGTAGGCATAAATATATCTGCTTAAATATGTTGATCCTGAATAATCTTTTAATTTAAATTTTGGAATAAAAAAAAACTGTAATCCTAGCATAATATATAACTATGCAAATATTGTGATAACCAGATATATTATAATTGAAATGGTAAGTCCATACTCAGCAGCTGAAGATTGCGTCATGCCTGAAACTCAGAATCATACTAGCAGTAAGAGATAATAGGTATATTTATTAATATATACTTAATAGCTCTCTTATATTACATCGAGCACTGTTTTTATTAACACCAGCTATATATGTCTTCATTCAATATGCACGGTTGGACAAAATCTCTAACCATCATCTTTTCATCAAATGTGGCATTGAATCCTTTCTGATGCAATCACAGTTCAGATGGGCTGGTCACGTCATCAGAATGAGTGATGTTTGGATGACAAAAATCCTCAGGTATAGCCAGATTTTTCATGATAAGCATAAAGTAGGCAGTCCTTGGTTATGACAAAAATACAATTTCAATGCTGCAAACATCCCTATTGAGGAGTTCAAACTCACCGTTGAAAACCAAGCAAACTGGAGAAACACCTGCTACTGAGGTATAACTAACTTTGAAAAGAATTGTCTCAACCATCTGAGAGAATTAAGAACCAACACTAAATCTTGGGCTAATACATCAGCCCATATGACAGTTAACCATTCAGCAGGCCTCACTGAGCGACACACGTGTGGTGTTTCCAGTCCAAACTTGATATGTGACAGCGGCTATGAGACCAGATATCTGAGAAATTCAGTCTCTTGTGTGGACTTGTTTGCAAATCCTGTGCAGGATTGTTGTCTCATACAAAACATAAACATAAAAACTGAACTAAAAGACATTCATATGTTGAAAATGATGAGAGCCCATAATTATATATATATATATATATATATATGGTTAGCTCAATGATTGGGCAATAATAATCTTATAACTATTCCCATGCAAATACCTAAGCAGTGCCACCTGTAAAGATCTATCTTTTCAAAATTGCCATTTTGCCAAGGGTAATTATTCAACATTAACTGTTTTTCCAACATTGGAAAAAAAAACAAAAAAAAAAACAGACAAAATGAAAAAATTCAGATAGTGATTGTCAACTGTCCTGAGACAGTTTTTAATAATTTAAAACTTCCACACTTAATGAAGGCATTGGTAATCATCTTACCTCCACAAATCCACTGAATCATGACTATTTCCTCCTTGTTCAACATTTCCTTGATTTAGCCCACATCAATATGGAAATGTTTATCATCCTCTCAGTAGAATAAATTGCATCCACAACCAATTTGTTATCAAACAGATCTTCTATGGGAATAATGGCACAGTCTGCACCATGAATTCCATAATGATCTCTCTCAGACTGCCTGATCTAATGCTGCTGACAGACTCAGCATCTCATCAGCCAGTGTGGATCCTACAACTAACTTTTTTTTTTAACTTGACCATGTAATTGTAACACGTCTTTTATTCTGTCCAACTAACTTGATACCACTATTACTGTATAAACTTCTGACTCACTATAGCATAGTCAAACTCTTGATATATAGTGAGATCAGAAGACTCTTGAAGAAAACTGGAAGCAGGAGCACAACAACTGCATGTTATATTTGTATATTATTATGAATATAATCTCTTGTCAACTGTCATTCTAGCATTGTTTATCATAGCTGGCAATGAGGATGATGCAATTGCTTTTTTTTTTGGAAGAAGCATTGAAACCAATTATATTTGCTAGACAAAAATAACAATCATCTGCATGGCTTTGTTGCTCTCTCTCCAGACCACTGGTACAGCAAAGTTGAAGGCTGTATTCTTGCCATGAAACTAAGCATTTTGCCCATTTTAACAGGGTTTACAACAGAAGTACAGGGCCCATGATTTGTCCTAATCTCCAATTTTACAGTTAAAATAATGAAAGAAAGCAGTTTTCAGTTGAGGAGTAATTGTTCAGTGCTGTGCAACTGTTTTGAATTCCCCACACATGTAACAGAATGAATTTGCCTTGTTGATGCATCCCTCAGTGTTTTGAAGTAACTGAAGCTACTGTCAAGATATGTATTAACTCACAAAAAGAGATATGTATGTATATATATATATATATATACATGGTTATGTCCATGTGTACTGGACATTTGAAGATTTCGTTTTTCTTGCAAGGAAAATTAGCCTGCAGGGTCGAGCATAGTTTTTGTTATTATGTCATTTTTGTTTTAAAAAAAAACAAAAAACAAATTACAATTCCTAAAATTAAAAAAACAAAAACACAATATCTTAAATAGGACACATCTGGCAGCCACAAATGCATGTATATGTATATCTCAAAAACTAGTGGTGATGAGTGAAAATGGATTTCATATCTGAAACCTGCACCCAAAATTTAGATTAGAAGAACTACTTTTATGCTTGCCTTGCGTGTTATTAAAGATTTGACATTGATCTACAATAGACGACCAACATGCTACAGTATACTAGTGTGCCACATGATCCTCTTAAATTTGTCATGAAATATTGTCACAGCATATATATATATATATACACACACTTACATACATACATATATATACACACACACACATATATATATACACGCACATATATATATATACACACGCACACATACACACACACGTGTGTGTGTGTATAAGTAAAAATGGTACAGCATTAGCATTTGAATAAATGAATAAGTATTAAACTTTTTTTTAATAATCCTTTTCACTATTCTTCAATGAGTATTACTGCATTAAAGAAATGATTACTATTATGGTTACCTATCTGAAAGCGTTCTATGAAAACTATTATTTTCCATCAATGAGCACAGAGAAAGTATGGTCAGATTCAAAATCCTTTCATAAATGTTCCTTCTAGAATTGGCCACCATTTCTAGTGACCGAGGGCTCAAAGTAAAACATTTGAAGGTACCCACTGATACATTTTGCATTTCAATACAAAAGGAATATCCCACATGAACTAAAAAAAAGCTTTATCAGTTTTATTGCCATATTCTACTTCTTATTTATGTGAATTAGGCTTCTCAACCCTAAATAACATAAAAAATAAGAAGCAAAAATGACCACACCCAACAAAAGAAATGTTTATCACACATTTGACCAAACAAGAAATCACAAAAAACACCAGGCTCATGTTTTACACTAAATAAGCTGCACAAATAGTTGAATATATATATATATGTGTGTGTGTGTAAAGCTGTTGTCTCTTTCTGTTATCAAACTCCACCTAGGGTTTTGGAGATAGACCCCCCCCCCCCAGCCATATATATATTCTGAAACTACATTACCCAGGGTACTTGGATAAGTATATTTAATTTTGATCAGAGTCACCAGGGAAACACAAACACCTCCACTGAATTTTTTTTTCCTTTGTTACAAATTAAATTTAAATTTGAACAAGGGAATGACTCCTAGACAAAATATAGAAGGAGAAAGCCAGAAGATTGGCAAGATCATTGCATAATACTGAAATGCATCATTTTTCTCCACATTATAACAATGATTTAAAATCAATCATCATTTTCTTACACATCAAAATGCATGACACACTGAAAGGTGTGGGTAATTTGGCTAATATTGAAATGAAGTTTATATTTGTACTTTTTTTTTTTAAATCTGTACTCTTATTTCATAACATTTAAATATATACGCTTTAAAAATTTTGCTAAGTGCTATTTTCATTTGCTCCTAGGTATGCAATTGCTTGAAAAGGTTCAGAACCACTGATCTACAAGGTATGATTTTCACTTATTTAAGAGTTGAATTTCTATGGTATTTCATTTACTAGATTTCAATTTAGAAAACTTTGTGAAAAAAGACTTCAAACCTTATCTTAAGCTCAACAAATGGACTCACATTCTTTTTTTTTCTTTTAAAGATGGGGCAACTTTGATGTGTAAGGGGATACAACTCCAACAAGTTTGAAAAACACCACTATGAAATTGTCAGCTTTGACAATGCAGGTAAGAAGGGGCATAATTTAAAGACATGTGGAATAAAAATGAATCCACACACAAGAAAAAAAATTGTATTTTCATAAAGAGAAAAGATCATATTTTGTTACAAAGTGACTAAAAAAATAAACAAAATTTAACCAGTTGAACTTGGAGGAAATTTCATTTTGAAACCAAACAGTAACTGTGTTTTAAATGACAGTCATCATATTCACAAGTTCTATGAGTGATAACAGACTGGTTGTTGTTCTACAAAGACTATCTGTAAAGCATCATTAAAGAAAATGACATAAGCACCTTTTAATATAATTTTTAAGTACTCGGTAATCTTTAAAATTTTGGAAAATATTCTCCATCTAATTTTAGGAATGTTGACTTTAAATTTTCTATAGTCATTGCTCTTATTTTCTGATAATGTTGTGTATGGTCAACCATACCCCCCCCCCAAAAAAAAGGGAGGAATGTTTATATAAATAAAAAATTCAAAATTCTTTTAAAAATCTTGATATTTGAAGACTGATATTAAGCTTCACCATTTAGGATTAGAAAATATAGTTTTCACTTAATAATAATAATAATAATAATAATAATAATAATATAATCTAAAAAAACTATTATTTTACCCATTGATGCATTCTAAATTAAGGAGGTTTGGGATACATATTTAGAATCAATTCATAAAATCATGTCCATTTTATTCCATGAAGCCAAGTTATCACACATTGTCCTGAGCAAAGATTATGCTTGGCATGGATGTCTTCCTTTGGGAATTTTTTGGTTTATTACTGTTGCTTTGCCTACAGTATACTTGTTCATAAAGTATCAGGACTATGCTAAAAGTTTGCAGATTGACATTGAACTCTGTTGTGCATTACAAGGTTCTCACTCACTTCTGTTATTTATAGAAATGCTTCGAAGGTAGAGTGTGGCCATCTCATCCCACCATAGAGGTTCCATCAGTGACCATGGTTTGTACATCATTTTTCCAGCCAAGCATAACATTCACCAGGACCCACAACCCCCATATTCTAGAGATTTCGATCCTTACAAGCTTTTTGTCTTCAAAAATTAAATCCTACTCAACAAAAAGAACAAATTATGTTTTCTTTTTATAGCAGCAGTCACAATATCATTTGATCAGGCCTCACATATATTGTCTCCTTAGTGACATTTTTGGCCTGTTCTTTCCATTCTATTGTTATTGTTCATTGGAAACTTTGTCAATTCCCTTTGTTGGGCATTTCTGCCAATTATAATTAACCATGGCGAATTAATCTACAATCAATAAAACCCTGTTCTAGAACAGAGAGATAGGCACTTGGACTTCAGCCATATTGTTTCTAAGTAGAACATGGTGCTTGAACAAATATGATAGCAGATTCCCTCTCTTGTTTACTTAAGTCAGAAAGATAATTCACTCGGGCATATTGCCGAACAGTATCTATGGTTTTGCAGCAGTGAAATCCACCCCAGGGGCTGCAACAAAGTGCTAAATTATGTCTGTCTGGAATCGACTAATATTTGGATAGTCAAGCCAGTTGTTTAAGCAAAATACTTTCTCCTGTTCTCATACCTACACTGGAAATAATAATCTCCCTAATTCATGTTCACTCTCCAGTATATGTGTGTGTTCATATAATGAAATGAATATATGATCTTAAAGTTGTTTGTCTGTAATGTGTTGACATATGTCACATCAAATGTGATTTCTGTGAAAAGGAAGTTTCACAAATTTCATAAGAAAATTGTTTCTCATCACCATGGGTTTGCATATTTTAATAAAGCTGACTTCCCTGAAAAATGAATCTGCACTTTTTCTAACAATATGGTTACTCTCTAGTATGAGTTTTATTGTGTGTCACTAAATGTGAACTCTGGGAAAATGATGATCCACATATTTTGCAACAATATGGCTTCTCTCCAGTGTGTATTTGCATATGTCTCTTCAAATGAGACTTGTCTGAAAAGGAAACTCCACATATTTCACAAGAAAACGGTTTCTCTCCAGTGTGTATTTGCATATGTCTCTTCAAATGAGATTTGAGTGAAAAGGAAGCTCCACATATTTCACAAGAAAATGGTTTCTCTCCAGTGTGTACTCGCATGTGTGCAACTAGATATGACTTTACTGAAAAAGAAGAACTACATAGTGTGCAACAATGCGACTTCTCACCTGTGTGTACACTCATATGGGTTCCTAAAGATGACTTTCTTGCAAAGGATGCTTTGCAAACATCACAAGAATATGGTTTCTCTCCAGTGTGTATTCTCATATGTGTAACTAAAGACGAATTTTCTGAAAAGCAAGATCCACATATTCTGCAAGAATATGGTTGCTCACCAGTGTGTGTTCGCATATGTCTAACTAAAGATGAACTTTCTGAAAAGTGGTATCCACATATTTCACAAGAATATGGTTTCTCTCCAGTGTGTCTTCTCATATGTCTAACTAAAGATGAACTATCTGAAAAGCAATATCCACATACTTCACATGAGTATGGTTTCTCTCCAGTATGTGTACGTGTATGTCCTACCAAGTGTGGTTTACATGAAAATGATGCTCCACATATTTCACATGAATATGGCTTCTCTCCTGTATGTACTCGAATATGTTTCACCAAATGTGCCTTCTGGGAAAATGAAGTGCCACATATTTCACAAGAAAATGGTTTCTCACCTGTGTGAGTTCGCATATGACAAATTAGACCACACTTTTGTGAAAAGTAAGATCCACACTCTGTGCAGCAATGTGACTTCTTTCCCAAGTATCTACTCATGTTTCAGGACATATGACAACAATAAAAATGTTGATTTGCAACCTTGAGTAAATGATTTTTCAAGTGTTTTTACATTTGCTTAATCAAATATTGCTCCTCTGAAAAAGATCCACATATTTTACTTAATATGGTTTCTCTCCAGTGTGTATTTGCACATGTGATTTTTTAAAAAAAATGACAATCTTTTCATTTTCATAAGAATTTCTACAAAGTGTTCTCAAATAACATTTTCCCTGAATGTTATCTTCAAATGTTCAAACTGATCATTTTCTTTCATATAGTATATCCACTCATGAGCAACCTGTGGGAAAATGAAAAAAAAAATTATTTAAGAAAATATATAATACATCAGTAACTGGGCAAAAATTGTATCAATTCAAACTTATAATTTGGTTATACACATTAATAGATATTTTTGAGGAGTGTTGCTGTTAATATACTTTTTAGACAATGCATTCTTCACCTTCCTCAGATGTCTATATGTTTAGAATTTACTTTGTACATTTTTGTTTTATTTCTTGTCTTTCATTTCCTTAGCTATAAGAAACAATTCCAAAGTAGTCTATTATGAAGTGGTTGGTTAGTTATTTTTCTCTAGTAGACTATCAACCTATATAAGTTAATGCCTAACTATCAATATTTTATATGCAATTTTATGGCTTCAACTATATATATTGTATATATTTTTATACTTTCAGATCAAAGTTATGTTTTTTTAATATATACTTTGCATATAAATGTATTGTTGGTAATTTTTAAAAAATGAATTACAGGTAATTTTACTATAAAAATGTTTTGTTTTGTTTTTTTACATTTTTTAGTGTTTTATACATTGTCAATTTAGCTATAAAATTAATTCCTGGTAATTTCACTACAAAAATGTATTGTTCATTTTTCTTTTAATAAAAAAACGGATGGCTGGTATTTTTACTATAAAAATAATATTTTGTTTAGGGTTCACTATTTGTTCATAGCAGTGACCTTAACAGGTGTTAAGTGGGGTAACAAATATTTTTTACCAAGATTTTCTAAAAACAGTCATTTAAAAATAATTTCATTAATTTCCAAACAACATTTAAGTTTCATTGACAACCAACAATTGATTTTTGCAAGAATTTCCAAATCAATGTCATTGTCACTGCAAAAAGACACTCAAATGTCTTTTAAAAATTTATGGTCCCACATTGATGGCAGAAAAACAAGATTTTCAACCAAAAAATGTTCCTAAAAATGATTACAAAAAAATTTTTTTTACACATTGATTTTAAGTAAACTACTGCTGTGTAGTTGACCTGTGACATTTGGGCATGGCAATTTTGGAACTGTGGTATTGCACTCAATTTGAAAGTTTGATTTTGATATGATTAATAATGGCACAAAATATTTTTTTTTTACGAAACAAGTTTGAAGATTAAGTTTAGGTTCAAAATTGTAGCACTGGAATTTCATTCTAGTGATCAGTGAAAGCCTTATAGTGTACAGATTTATAAAATTTATAACTTGCTGAAAGCTTTACAAGATGTACGACATGAGCACATTATTACTAAATCATTGTGCCATGAAATAAAAACTTTATTTACTTCAAAGGAAAATTGTATTGAACAATTTAGCTATATTATGATGTAATATATTATCCAGTGCAGTAGTTTTAGTGTGATTTTAAATAAACAATGAAATTTTAAACATTTCGTCTTATAATTTATGCTCAGTAGTATTATGGTGTAACATACACTTATATCTAGGTACCTCCACTAAAATTGCGATACCTAAGGTTTAAATTTCTAAAAGTGAAAAGGTTTTCTTGAAGCTTTCATTTTAGCTTTAATTTCAAGCAAAAATTATATTTATTGGAATTGATTTTCATTTTTTCTTTTCAGTAAAATCATTAAAGTCGTCCATTTTACAGATATTTGTAAGTCCAAGTTCTCAGTTTTTAAAATCTACCAAAAATCAAATATACTTTTATAAAACTTTATTTGAGGAATATTAGCTGATTTAAAGTATAATTAATCTGGTATGAAACAAATATTATTCACTTTAAATTTAAAATAACACAGAAATACATTTTTAAACCCAACAGTACCTGTGTTTTTAACTGTCAGTAGCCTTGTTTATGTGTTTAACAAGTGTTAACAATGTAATAACAGATTGATTATTGTTCTACAATGACTTTATCAGTAAAACAATGCTGTGAGCACCTTTTTTATAATTTTTAAGTACACAGTAATCTTAAAATTTTTGAAAATATTCCCCATAATCTAATTTTATGAAATTTGACTTTAAATTTACTATAGTCATCTCTTATTTTCTGATAATGTTGTGTATGGTTGAGCATACTTTCAAAAATAATAATGTTTATAAACATAAAAAAAATTCAAAATTCTTTTAAAAATATTATTGTTTGAGGATTTGTATCAAGCTTTTCCATTTATGATTAGTAAATATAATTTTCACTTAACAATATTATCAAAACTCCTGAAATTACTAAAGAATTTTAAAAGATTTAAAATTTAATAAATTTCTCTAATTAAATTTTTTGAAAATGGAAACAATTGCAAAATTTCATCATACATAAAAAATCATTTTCTTAAGAAAATAGTGTCCTTAATATGTCTTATTTATAAAATCAATTAAAAGCTTTCTTAATTAGATAATGTCATAATTTGATTGCATTTTTATTTTATGATTTTGAGCAGATTTTTGGTAAATGGTATTTCTGTTTGACAAAAACAAATTGATGATTAAATTCTCCAAGGAGTCCTGCTTTTAACTAATATCAATAAGAAGAATCTTAAATATTAATTTCTTGAAATTTCCTAAAATTAAGAGGGGGTAATAGATGCAAAAGAAAAAAAAAATTAATAAGATTTTCTTTAAAAAAAAAAAAAAATTTCAGAAATAATTTTATTCATTTGTGAGTAAGTAACTGAAAAGTTTCATTAACATTTGACAATTACTTGATCTTTGCAAGAATTTCCAAATCAATGTGCCTTTTACTGGAAAAAAAAGGCACTAAAATACCCATAGGAACCTTTAACCCACTGCTGATGCAAAAATTTTGAATATGCTAGAAAAGATGAAAAAATTTAATAAAATAATCAAAAGATACTTTGGTCTCTTCTCTTAATAATGACAAATATTTTGCCAATAAACTTTATTTTCATCAAGTTTGGGGTTTTTCCTTATCATGTTATGCTCTTTTTTAGTAAAAACAAGTTGAGGTATCCACTTTTATCTATTTTTTTTCTTTTATTAATTACTAGCTTAAAAGCCGCCTTATCAGGTGGCATTTAAGCTAGTTCCTGTGGAGGTATCTTGATTGGGCCTTCATCACAACAGGTAGGGAGGAGAAGATGTGACAGGCAACAATAAACTACAGAAGAATTCAAAATTGATTGCTACATTTAAATATTGAGCTTACCTTTTAAAAGTTCAGTAATTCTTCTGCTGTAACTTAATTTAAAGACAATTTGATGTATGTAGGTCCTTACTTTCTATACAAACAATTATTTTTATTATTTCCAAGTTATAAAAATTATTATTGTCGAAAAAAAATAATGTAAAGAAAAAATTTGTGAGACTATTTAGCTATGGTAATTGAGTAACTAATTAACCATAAAACTTAAACAAGAAAATACTGAGAACAGAAAAGATGCCTCAAGATTTTATTTTTAACTAAAAAAAAAAAAAAATTAAAAAAAATTACTTTTCTCAAGAACCTGAGAATTTGCGTAAATGGATTCACAAAAAGGCCATATGTGAGCTTTTGACAATTGATTAATGATGTTTGTAAAAGTACTGATTAAAGAAAAACACGAGAACCAGAAAGTGTTCGAAATCACAAGAATGGAATTTAATAACTCTTTACCAATTTTATCCACTTTTTTTGAGTAGCAACTCTGTTATTTTAATATAACTCTCCCCATGATTTCTGTGAAATTAAGAACTATTTTAATTATTCTGAATATCTAATTTAGGTGCATTCCCTAGATAAAAAAAAAACAAATTTATTCATAAAAAAAGAAAGATCTTCATTCATTTTTCTTGTTTACAACTTTATTTTGTGATTGGTGTAACACTGGCTTACAAGAAAACTATTACGTACAACACTTACAAAAAATCCAACTTCATAAAATTTAACATTAAGATGAAACTGGCAACGATTATTTTATTTTTACTCGCTAATTTGTTAACTTAATTTTACCACAAAAAGTTGGGTTTTTTTTTAAACTGAAACAAATAGATTTCAAATACTATGTCATATTTTTCTTTTTTTTCTATTTGAAAACATGATTTTCAAGTGTCATCTGTCATATTTCCTTTTTGTTCTTTTGTAAACAAATAGATTACACATTTATCTCCTAAAACTAGTCGATTAAATGTTTTTTAACATTTTTGTTAAATCTTTTTCTCTTACAATAACAGTATAAATGTTGATAAAATTTAATTTTATTAACATCTGAAAGTCTTTTTCAGTAGTGTTTCTTTGGATATGGTCACTCAGTAGTGATAGCACTTAAAAAAAACGAATGATTTGGGCTTTTGTAAAAAATTTCAATGCGGTTTAACAGTGTGAAGATAATTTTTCACTTAATATTACTATCATCTAAAAGAGTTAAATTAATACAGAATTTTAATAGATTAAAAACATTAAAACTTAATAAGTTACTCTAATTTAAATGTAAAAATTGAGTCTTTTAAAAAATTTATTTCATAAGACCATAATGTATTTAATGTATCTTATTTATAAAAAGCAATTAAAAACATTTTTAATTATATAATGTCTTAGTTTTATTGCATTTTTTATTTTACAATTCAGAGCAGATTCTTGGTAAATGAGTTACTGTTTGAAAAAAGAAAAATGATGATAACCATTCTCCAAGGAGTCCTGCTTTTAACTAATAAAAAAACATTTTGAAGTCAAAATTTAATTTCTCAAAACTTCATAAAATTAAGTTGGGGATAACAGATATTTAAAAAAATAAAAATAAACCAAGATTTTCTAAAGGAAAAATTTCAAAAATAATTTCATTCATTTGTGAATAAGTCCTGTTGAAAGTTTCATTAAAATCCAACAATTATTTGATTTTTGCAAGCATTTCAAAATCAATTTGTTTTGGGGGTTTTTTTACCGGAAAAAAAGATGCTAAAATTCCCATAGTAATATTTGGCCCACCCACCGATGCAAAAAAAAAAAAAAAATTTAACCCAAATTTTTACCATGATAGAAAGGATTAAAAAATTTAATAAAAATAAACAAAAACTGATTATTTTCTTTCCATTTCATAATAACAAACATTTTGACAATAAAACTTTGTTTTTAGCAAGTTTGGAGCCTTTTTTCATCAAGGTATACTCTTTTTTTAGTGAAAATTTGGCAATACCTAAACTTTAAATCAACTAATATTCCTCAAATAAAGTTTCAGGAAAGTATATTTTATTTTTGGAAGATTTTTTAATAAAGAGAATTACATTACAATGAAAGACAATGAAAAAAGGCTACTAATCAGCTATTTTAGCAAAAGAAAAATAACAAAACTTGATTTCAAATTCAATCAATACAATTGATGTTTGAAATACACCAGAGTAAGGAGTTTCAATACTTTGCTAAAAAAGAGGATACCCTGATGAAAAAAGGCCCCAAACTTGATAATTTTTTTTATAATCTACATATTTGTTATTATAAAGAGGAAAACCCAAAGTATTTTTTCATTATTTTTTTTTTTTAAATTCTTACTAGCATGGACGAAATATTAGTTAAAAATCTTAAAATTGATCATGTCAGCCATTTTTGACAATTTTGAAAACAAAAATCAAATTATACTTTTTTTTAAAAGTTATTTGAGGAAAATTAGAAAATTTAAAGTTTACTTAATGTAATTAGAAACAAATATTTGAAAATAAGAGAAGCATGTTTAACCATGGTGATTAATTTTGGAGGAGTGAATTGTCATTTACATCAATGTATCAACAACTAATGTTAGGGCAATTTATCAGATGAAAGGACAGAAGTGACAGTATTTTCAGTTTTAAGTGAGCCAGCTTATTTAACTATAAAGTAATTTTTTTAAATAAAATACTTTCAAAAGTCTAATATTTCATTGATTTCTTTAGGTATTACTTTTTAATGAAGATATGTTCAAAGCCTGCACTGTTTCTCTAATTGAATCTAAAAAAGAAAATAATAATTACAGTATGTGTCTCACTGAAAAACAGTTATATTTAAAAAAAAAATGAAATTAAAATATTTAGTGAAATAGGATGTAAAAAAAAGAAAATTAAAAATTTTGAAAATGTGATGATGATGGTCAGTCAGAGAATTTGATACATGCTAGACAGATGGAAAGCAAAGCAATTTCTTAAGGCTTTTCTTTTAAAATACATAACCCATTATTTCTGAACCGTGCATCCATAGTTTTGGAGAAAACGTTTTTAATACATTTTTTGCAAATAAAAATATTTTAAAAATACTATCCTGTCGCAGATTGTAATAAGGTTTCAAATTTATGATCTGTAAAAGTAGATCTACTTAATAATAATTAATTAATAACAGCATTTCCCAAAAATACAGATTCAAACTAATTTTAAGATATTTTTAACAAATTTATCACATTTTGTATTGGAAAAAAGAAATTCTTGTAAAAATTCATTTTTCATCAGAAAAATGTTGGCTTCAGACAATAGCGTCCTTAATAGATATTATTCATAAAAGCCATTAAAAGCTTCTTTTTTTTAATTAAATAGTATCTTAGTTTTATTGGGTTTGTATTTACAATTCAAAAAATAAATTTTGAGTTACATCAAGTTGAAATTTACAAAAAAAAAAAAAAATTGATTATTTATATTCTCCAAAGTCTTCAGCTTTTAAATAATATAATCATAAAATTACACAAAAGTCGAATTTTCAAGTATTCATAAAATTAAGTTAGTTGGGAGGGGGTAACAGATGTAAAAAAATAAAAAAAAATATTTTTACCATGACTTTCTGAAAAACAAACATTTAAAAAATAATTTAATTCATTTGTGAATAACTTCTGAAAGTTTCACTAAAATCTGACAAGTATTTGATTTTTGCAAGAATTTCCAAATTAATGCGTTTTTCAACTGAAAATAGGCGCTTAAAAACTGCCGCTAACTAAATGTAAAAAAAAGAAAAGAAAAAGTAAAAGAAAATTTTTAACCAAAATTTCGTAAGTGCTAGAAAGATTTTAAAAATTTTTTAAAATAATTAGAAAATACTTTGGTCTTTCCGCATACTAATAACAAGCACTTTGACGATAAAACTTTTTTTTAATTAATTTATTTGGGGCCTTTTTTCGTCATGCTATGCAGTTTTTTGACGAATTATTGAAGATAACTACATCAGATTATTTTGCTCACTAAAATTTTTGGCTTTCAATTAAAACTAAACATAAAGCTTTTTAATTTTTTAAAAATTCATTTTAAACCTTAAGTATCGCGAATTAGTGGATGTACTTATACTTTCCTTTGTTTTTAAGAGTTCAAATAAGACAAAAAAAATAAATTAAGAATTAATATTTTTTTTGTTTACTTCGCCAAGTTGCAAAATTTTCTAGATTATTCGTTCAGAAAATAATTTGTGTGTGTGTCTCTCTCTGCACAGTATGTAGAAAAACAATGATTAAAAAAACTTCATACCATCTTTTTTTTTGTTGTCTGATTTCTCTTCCTTGAGGCCCAGCAACATTATAAAACGTAGAAACTTTCTATGGATGGCGTACTTACTACTTTTATTTCATTTGTTTTGATTTCTTAAGAGCGAAAGTCAAGGGAGATAATTCGGCAAAATCCATTCAATGGAATCCTCAAGTATTTTTGATTTACTGCCGTATTTTACGTATTCTCATAAATAAATATTCATGGAATCTTTATATCTTACAGTAGTATTTTTTTTATTTTACTTCTTTCTCATCAAATACAATAACTTATAACAATTAATTTAAAATTGCGGGGTATTTCGTATTTACTTTCATAATTTTTAATAAGTCACGTAGTATTGCTAATTAAGGCCGGTTGATTTTTGAACCGTGGTATTGGACTCGGTTTGAAAGTTGGGGTTTGACATGATACATGAGGATACCTAATATTTTCTTTTCAAAAACGTTACCGTTTTTTGAGGAAATGAATTTAAACATTAAGTTTAGGTTAAAAATTGGAGCGTTGGAATTTTATTCCGGTGAGGAGTGAAACATTTAACTCTGTCAAAAACTTCCGAACCTAAGGGTACGCAAGTTTTGACGGAAAGTTTAAAACCTCTCAAAAAAAGAAATGTCTTCATTTTAAGATCGACAGTAGAAAAATAAATATATTTCGTTTATGAATCTTGTACCAGAACTTTCTTTTGACGAGTATTATACAACTTCTCACCATTAAATATTTCCTTTGTTACTGTGTACTGTAGTGTAGTGTAAAATTAAGTTCTTTTGTATTTTTATACAACAGACGTAATTATTAAAAAAAGAAAGTAAACACTTTTTTTTAATCTACATAATTTTGTATTTTGGAAGTGACTGGTGTTTATTTAAAACCTTGTGATTTTTTTTCTTTTTATTTCCGTGGAAGAAACTATATTTACATTTGTTTCATCCTATTTTTCTTATTTCAAATTTACTTTTTAAATTTTATTTAAATAGGAGGACAAGTGCAAAAACATTACCCTAAGCAAGAAAAATTCTGTGGTCGTTTTTCTTTTTCTTTGTTTAATTTGAACTGGTTCATGTCTTTATTTTCAAAATTTAAATTAATTGAAAAATATAAATTTACCTCTGATAATCTTCACTCCTCTGGTAAATAATATATTTTCCTTCATATTTATCATATATGACAGATCTGTTTTTAAACTTGTACACTTTTTTTAAAATTTCAAGTCTCCTTTGTAGAAATGGAATATTTAAAAGATCAGAGATAAAACAGGAAAAAATGTCAGTTTCCAACTTGGAACTATTGGCAAAGATGCTATCAGAAAATATCAAAAACATGCAACTGAAGCAAAAAAATTAGACAAGCAGATTGTTGCCTCGACATCAGATATTTTCATACCATTGTCTTCCAATGAAGAAACAACCGATGACAGTTTTAAACCACAGAGGCAGTCAAGAGAGTTTACAGTCTCTAGATATGCCATGGAACATATTAAGGGTGGTGTCTCTTCCGACTTTTGGACATGGCTTGCTAATGCCTTTTTATTAGACATACAAGACATGGGCTTTCTCCATCTAAGCCTTAACTTAAAGGACATTATCATTGATAAGTCAAAAATAGATGGAAAAGGCTACAGTAAAAGTAACCATCCATCAGAAGCATATTCAGAACCATGAAAATATCATCTGCATTGGTGTTAATTGCAGAGTTGATAAAGACACTTTGTAATAAAAAGAGATTACAAAGGAAAATGGCAAAAAAATATTAAGAAAACCAAAAGACCAGCTTTCACCAGAGATGGACATGGAAAGTACATATCTCACCAATAGAGTTATCCCTAACATTGGTACAATTGAAATGGTTATCAGGATTTGACCCAGGTAGAATTTAACACTATCAATAGCCCTCAAGATAACTTCTAACTTACTGCAGGAGCAATGAAAGATTTAAGTGGTGACCAAAGTCTGCTTTTAGAATATGCAGCAGGAATTTCTCAAGGAAAAGTGAACCCTAGATTTGCTGCCTGAAAAATTGGATCTCTAAATCAAGCAAGATGGCTAACTTTAGCCATCACATTAATGTGTTTATGGATCAGAGATGCCTATCCATCAGAACTCTATGATAAATTGATGGTTTGAAATTAAAAAGTATCATAAATTCCATAACCAACAGCTATCTTCAACATGATCCAGAGAATAAATTAACAGCCAACTGAAATACAGAATGTTGCATTAAAATATTTACGGCTCAAAAATACTTTTTTTGTTTCAAAAGCAGCAAGCCACCAGAGAAGAGATCTAAAAAAATTATATTCAACTTTGAAGTGTCACTCTGGTTAAATTTGATTAACTTCTTATAAAATGGAGTTTGTGAACCTGTGCTTGCAGAAGGTTTTTCAAATAATGAACTGAAAGAGGTTCTAATGAATAGAGCAACACTGCAAATTTTAACTGCATATTCACAAAGTGTGGAAAGAGTAGTTAAATTATCTACTGAAGCTTCACAAACTGTATATGGACAAGCAAAGCACAAGCACATTATTACTAAATCATTGTACCATCAAATAAGACCTTCATTTACTTCCAAGGGAAATTATACTGCACAATTTGGCTGACCACATATGGAGAGAAAAAGGAGATCACCACCCTCTGTGAGATCAGGTTGAGATCATAGACAAAGAACACCATTGGAAAATTTGTAAACTTAAGGAATCAGCACATATGCTAGGCCACAAAAATCTCCTGAGCCAACCAAGCATAGAAATGAATACAATATAGGAACCAGTAATAAGGAGTGCCAGAGAAAAGTGATAATAACAACAAAAATTGCAATATGAGCTGTGATAAAAACATGAAAAATTAGCAATATAAGCAATAGTAAAAAATGGTTGCCGAGATATTAGGTTTATAATAGCCAGAAATTCATCCTCAAGGACACATGGCACAGTGGATAAAAGACCCAAAGAGTGTGAGTTCAATATCTGGTTAAGGCAGTGGAGAACTTGGAGAGGGGAATTAACAGGAGATAACTGATAAGTGACATCCATTAAACATGGCACATGGAACTAGAACAGTCTACCCCAGTGAGCGAAATAAAGGGTTCAGTTCAACATTCCAACCACCTGAAGAAGGCCGGAGCGTACAACGGCCAAAATGTTGTAATAAATAGTCCGAATAATGTAAATAGTGAATCAGTGTTCTGTCTCACATAAAATCCCTGATTTCAAATGCTGATTTTGAAGGCAACAGTTATCATTATACTTGGAAATTTCATGCAACACAATCTTCTTATTTAATCAATATATCTTAGGTATTGTACAATCATTGAAGTTAAACAATGTTGATCCTGGTTCGTACTTACATGGGTGACTGTTTGGGAATGCTAGATGCTGTATGGTTGGATGTGCAGGTGATATAATGGTGCCAATTCCAGTTCATTATATTCATTTACACAATTTGTGAGTTCAACTGGCACAGTGGATAAAGGTGTTAGTGAGATCCAGTGGCAGGACCCAAAGATTTGTGATTTCAATACCTGGTTGAGGCAGGAGAGAACTTGGAAAGCGGAATTAACAGGAGATAACTGACATCCATTAGACGTGGAACTAGAACAGTCTACCCCAGTAAGCAAAATAAAGGGTTTAGTTCGACATTCCAACCACCTGGCATGTACATCGGCTGAAACATTGTGATAAATATGGCAACAAAGATGAGGACAATAGTCCAAATAATGTAAATAGTGTACATAATACCTCATCTCAGAAATATAGACAGATACTGACCAGCAATATATTTTATCTGTAGTTGAAGGCATGCAATTGCATTCAAGATGTATTTGGTTGAAGTTATAAAATTAAATTTCAGCATTAAATGACCCATATGGAATTGATATGCTGTTAAACAAAAAAAACAAAAAAAAAAACAAACCAAATCAAACTCTCAACAGTGAAATCAAAAAACTCATAGTAGACAAGAAGTAAGAATGCAACAAACATGGTAGACTTAGAGTCTGTCTATATTTCTGAGATGAGGTATTATGTACAGTATTTACATTAGTCAGACTATTGTCCTCATCTTTTTCGCCATATTTGTCACAACGTTTCGGCCGTTGTACGCTCCGGCCTTCAGGTGGTTGGAATTTCGAACTGAACGCTTTATTTCGATCACTGAGTAGACTGTTCTAGTTTCACGTGCCATGTTTGATGGATGTCAGTTATCAGTTATCTCCTGCTAATTTTCCCTCTGAAAGTTCTTCACTGCCTTAACCGGGTATTGAACTCACACTCTTTGGGTCTGTCACTGGATCTAACCAACGCCTTTATCCACTGTGCCATGTGTCCTTGAGGACAGACTTGATGGTAGACTTAACTGCATACATTATATTTGTATCTTTCTATAATCTCTTGTCAACCATCAACCTGGCGTTGTTCATCACAGCTGGCAACAGGGATGATGTAATTAATCTTTAGACAGATAACAACAAAGTCTTGGAAAATTTCATTTTCCTGAGCCACAAATGTGCCTGAAAGAAAAATGCATACTGCATGCTTGTGGTCTTTTAAAAACAAACTTGGCTTGTCCAAAAACTTCATTTAATGTCATCATTAACAATGACACTGTAAGTTGTTATAATATAATGCTGCTTTCAGAAAGAGGTGCATCCTTAGTATGACAGCAAGCTAAATCCAGCAGCAAGGCCTGTGATCTGGAGGTTTCAAGGAGTGTGGAACCACCTCTTAATTGCTGTTGTTCCCAGGTCCACCCTGACCCGGAGTGGTAGCACCAGTTAGGGTCACAGCTATGGGCAAATAGTTAAGCCCCAGACTGGGGTCAAAACACTATGAAAGTGTAAAAATAGGATTTTATAGTAAAAATACCAGCAATACATTTAAAAAAAAAAATACTAGCAATAGTTTTGAAAAAGAAAAAAAATTATTACCAGCAATACATTTGACTCATGACAAAAACCCTCTTTACAAAAATACATCAATGAAATCTGATCTACAAACTGATTTCTTACCATCAATGAAATCTGATCTACAAACTGATTTCTTACAAAGAATACATATTCGATTCATACAAACCTATCCTGAAAATTCTGTTGGCATTAAATAATTCATTGAGG